>OX422144.1:42652254-43221221 GCA_949129095.1 Volucella bombylans | reverse complement strand
CAGCCATTCAATTCTTTGAAGTGCTTAATTTTGCTAAGGACTGGAATTTTAATTTCAGCTTTCAAGTCCTCGTTATGCACGTTCTAATGGACCAGCACAGAAAGGAGTACACATTGGCACAAATGTTACTTCAAAAACTCATGAACAAAATGTAGATATTGACACCTCTCTATTGGAGTACCCGTCAACACCAATTACAAGCCTTGAGTGTTCCCCGTCAGAAGTATTAATGAGTCGGGTCTTATTCTAACTTCCCGTTAGCATAGAAGTGTTTAAGCCCAAATGAAATTCGCATATCTTTCGAAAAGCAGAGTTAGTTTTGATAAGGTGACAACGTAGTGTTTAAAGACGGAAAACTTCGGAGCCTGCAGTAGTTGTGAATAAACATTTCTCGCCTCAATCATATATAATAAGAAATGAAAATGATACACTTATTCGCAGAAATACCGAGCATCTAAGACGGTCACATCATAGAGCAGCCATACATGATCGAACGAACCACCATACTCTCAGAGCGATCTAAGGCGGTTTCAAATGCATTATAATGGATTCAAAACCAAATAAAGCACCTAGAATCAAGGAATCGATTCAGTCTGCGGGGCCCTTACCAGTATTTAAATACATTCAAGCGAGGTAGATGCAGAACCAGCAGATTTTTATATTGATACAGTTAGGGAGATAAATAGTACTCAGTCTGTTTGGGTTAGACTTTGAGGGTTGGTAGAGATTGCATTGATTTCAAATTAGATAGTGGTGTAGATGTAAACGTTTTACCTGTTTATATAGTGATGTTGCACTTCCTTCTGTGCAACAATTACCAGAAAAAAATAAAATATTAGCACAGATAACAAATCTATACAGATGTCTCATTCATATGGGAAGTTTTGTCCTATGAAAATGAAATCGAACTAAAAAAATAGATTTTTTAAAAAGCTGTAAAGAGCAGAAAAATCATTTTATTTCTTTTCGCTTTTTGCTCTTGCCACTTGTCACTCACACATACAAAGTCGTTTATCATGCAAAAACAATACGTGAACGAAAGAAATAAATAAAAAAAAACATACGTTGACGTTGCCCAGCATAACCGGTTTACTTGGGTTTATGTACGTGTGCTTGTTATTTTGTTTGTAACTTGTTATGCAATGTAAATTAAATGTGGATAGGAATATAATTTTGAAGATCATGAGATCGATGGTCCGCGATGTGGACGTGCTGGAGGGGGTGGGTATAACGTTGCACCACACTATAAAAGTGGTTGATATTTGAAGCACGAGGTGTTAAGGGCAAATACATGTTATGGGGTTGAAGATATACGTATGTACATGAGCGCTAGACCAATTTCCCGATTTTAATTTTGTGCTCAGGACATTAAGTACCTACAAAATTTGATAAATTTCCAAGCATTGAGCAGCATCGAACTTATTCGGAAAATGTATGCATATGTTATTTACGAGTACATATTTGCTCCCTTTTCTTTCAAGTTATGTAAAAGGGAGTTTTTAAAACTGTAGGTAAAATATTTGTATGTAAAGATCGAAAATCTTCAATTCCGAGACTCGGGGACAACGCAGTAATGTACGGCCGAATATATGGGAGTTCGAACAAGTGTAATGGGATCTCAACCAACTTGGAGTGCAGCACCGCTGGAAACAGCTGGCGAAAGATCGTGCCAGGTGGAAAGGCTTGTTGGTTGAGGTCCTGGTCCACCCCGGACTGTAACGCCACCTAAGTAAGTAAGGAAAATATTGGAAAATATTTGTTAAACCAGACTGAATTAGCACCGGTTGCCTAGGCTTATTCTGGTGGTAATCTTCGACAAGGTGTCATTTGTTCAGTTTGCATTAACCCAGAGGAAGAGGAACTCCTCTAAACCAATGAGTGTTTACAGTGACAAATTGTACGATTTGGTAGACGACGGGGTTATCTTTGCTCCACAAAATGTATTTTACAATGGCGGTAGAATTTGGCCATCCTGAAGAGTCTATATCAATGACGTGTCCCAAAAGTTCTGACCTGGCCCCGTGCTACTTTTTTTTATTCCCCAAACTCAAAACGTACCTTAAGAGTAAGGAACGCACGGTAGAAAATGTAGGTAGAAAAATGTAAAAATCTACGACCAAGGCTTTGAATATATTCCAATATATGTACATAGTATTATCTATATATATACCTGTATAATAATTGATCACTGCTCTTGGCCTATATATAACCACAACTTATTTTTCTTTTGGTGGTAATTTCGAGGTTATTTCCTTAATCTCCTGCATAACATTTCTATTTAAGCCAGGGGACAGACTATTAATTTTAATCCACCTATGCAAGATGGATGCGGCAAGTGTATCTCAAGTTGATCCCGCAAAAAGTTGTATCCGGCAGCTGAACCAAAAAAGATGCACTGCGAAATCCATTTCTCCTCTTCGGTGTATTCATTTTTACCCTGTGATAAGATGAGCTTCGAAAATGTCATAGCATTTTGATGAATACCAAGCAATGAATCAATTTTCCTTTGAATGTTTTGCTTTTCACGCGCTTGTAGCCTTTTCTTGTCCTCTTTTAAACGACGAATTTTCTTTAATACGAGTAAATGTGGTTTCGATTTTCGATTTTCTTTAATAGTTATTCTCAAGACATTGTTCTATTTCTTGAGCTTTTCAATTCTCCTAATGTAAAAAGATTGCCTTTTTACATGAGCCTCACAATTGGCACAAGCAAATTCAATGTGATCATTGAATTTTATCATTAATAAATTTTTAGAAGCCAAATTTAGTTCCCCTATTGTAGGTTCACTCGAACTCAGTTTTAAACCTTTATAATTTTCATAAGTAATCTTAGCTTTGACTGGAAGCAAACAGAACCGTCTTCAGAGTTCGGAACACTCTCGCTTCGTTTTAAAAAGAGAGAGGGATACGCGTTTCTTTTTAAATATTTTTTTCCCAAAAAGGCATTTTCAAAATGTTTGCTGCAAATGTAAGGTTTTTTAAGGCATTTTATATGTTCACGAGACTCCTCCGTACAAGCTAACCATTCATCATATTTAACAGTGCCTTTTTTAGGGAAACGAAACAATTTCATATCTGTAGAGACTTTTGAATAAAAAAACACAATGTAAACACAACAGTGCGATGTCTCGCCCACAAATTCTTTATTACAACTGACTATTGGAAAAACATGACAAAGCTTTTATGCGAGAGTAATATAACCGAAATACATTTACATCATAAAATAATGTTGTCTTAACGAAGCATAATCATTCGATTATTAAAATGTTTGCTAAATGAAGAGAGAATAACCGATCATGAAATTGCATAGGGTGGTCAATCCGCTGGATCACATTTAAATGCGATTTTTTTTCAATAATGTGTGAACCTTACAACTCGTCCATCCTGACTATAAATCGACCCCGATTTTCCACAGTGTGCAATGTCATTTACAAAAATTGATTTGGTTATATTGAATCATAAACGTAAACATCATTATGAAGAATATACAAACAAACTTTTAAGTCAAATATACTAAACGATCATTTAAAGTACTCGTAATTCATAACATAACTTAAATAAAAGTCTATATTTTACGAAAACTCAATATTTACATTCTCAGTATGAGTACTTTAAGGACAAATTTTAATAACTGCTTTTAAATTTACAAATCGATCAAATTTGATTTCAACAATCTGAGGTTTATGTATACATATTTATAAACTTTAACACAAATTAGCATATATATGTATATGTTCTTGTAAACAATAATTTTATAAAAATTGATAATAATAATGCATTCATATTTCTTAGAATTAAGGAAGATACTATTGTAAGATAACGTATGGCTTCATGTTTTCCGGAGAAGCAACTCCTTCGTACCGATTTCTTGGTATTTGCAAATTTTCTAAATCTCTTATTAGATATCTGTCGTTCGGAAAGATTTTGACTACTTCGTATGGACCCTTATACTTTGCTATAAGTTTTTTATTCAACCCGGGAGTACCAACAACATTTTTTATCAGGACATAATCACTTACTTTATAAGAAAATGGTTTCTTATGCCGCTTGTCAAAACTAACCTTATTTGATTCCTGGCTACGAATAGTTTTTTCGCATGCCTTTTGCCTTATAGAATTCAAGTTTCTAGGTTCATTAAAGAATACATTTTGCTCAAGGTACTCGCGGACTTTATCAACGACTTTCCCCTTTTGAGCCACACCAAACAACAGCATACTTGGGCTAAAGCCGGTTCACTAGATTGTTGAGACCGAATTCAACCTTTTTCAGATGGACTGACCAATCACCAGGATTAAGTTCACTCTCCTTAGACAACATCGGTACTAGTGTCCTATTAATACGTTCCACCTGGCCGTTTGATTGTGGCGAACTTGTTGCCACTTTTATATGTTGAATATCGTAGCTGTTACAGAAGTTCGTAAAATCCTCAGACGTGAAACAGCTTCCTCTGTCGAAAATCAAACGTGTAGGTTTGCTATAGGCTGAGAAATAGGATTCGAGACACTTTACTACTTCAGTGGTACTTGTGCGTTTCACTGCATAAAGTTTTGCGAATTTTGAAAAACCATCGACTACTAAGAAAACGTGTCTAAAGTTTCGCCCTGAAGGTGGTAATGGGCCAAGATGGTCAATATGAATGGTTTCAAAAGGTTTATCACCTTTCGGAATATTATGCAAAACACCTTCCTGAAAAAAACTGCATGCATCTTAGGCAACCATTAACGTAGTTCCTTATTTTTGCCTTCATGAAAGGAAACAAGTAAGTTTTTTTCAAAAAATCATAGCACTTCTCTACACCTGCATGACAAAGGGCGTCATGATGCGTCTGGACAACATTCCTCTCCATCAACGTTGGAACATAAAACAAAACTTTTTGGTTGAGCTTCCGATATACTAAACCGTTTATCAGTTCATAGAGAGAACTTTCTCTCTGCTCTAACATATCTACCAATTTTCTTATTACAGGATCTTTGTGTTGGGACGCAGCCAAAACGTGTTCGAAGGAATCAGGTTCTATGATAAGTATGTTATGACATCTACTTAGAGCATCTACATGTGTCATTCTCTTACCATCTCTATGATCTATGACATAATCGTAGTCCTGCAATTCTAAGGCCCAACGAGAGATCCTAGGATTTATTAGCTTTTTGTTAAGTGTGAGCGTTAATGACTTGAAATCGGTTAGTATTTTAAATCTTATACCGGAAAGATAAATCTTAAAACATCTCAATGCATAAATTATCGCCAAGGTTTCCAACTCGTATGAATGGTATTTGGATTCCGGAGCTGTTGCGCGTTTGGAGAAAAAGAAAACAGGATGGAAACGTTTATCTTGCTGACGTTGCATCAAAACTGCACCAAATCCCAAATTGCTGGCGTCACATTGCAGCTCAGTCTCTGCTTGGGGACTATAAATACTGAGTAATGGGGCATTAACTAACTTCTTCTTTAAAGTCTCGAAAACATGCAATTCTTTCTCACCAAAAACGAATTTAGCATCCTTCTTTAATAGGTCATATAAAGGTTTTGCCTTTTTGACATTTGTAGGTAAGGGAAATTCGGATACAGCTTTCAAGCCAGTTACATTAGGACCTATACCATTACTCGAAACTTCATACCCTAAATAGGTTATTTTTTGAAACATAAACAAACATTTATCATAACGCAATTGTAACTTTTGTTCCATAACTTTTTCCAAAATAACTAAATGTTCGTCTTTCGTTTCGGTAGCTATGAGTAAATCGTCAATATATACGAGTAATTTTGAGGAATTAATAAGATCCTTAAAAATAGAATTAATAAATCGTTGAAAAATGGAGGGAGCGTTTTTCAACCCGAATGGCATGAGTAAATATTCAAATTGTCCCAGAGGTGTGATAAAAGAAGTGTATTTAATTGAACCCTCGGACATTTTCACGTGATGAAAACCACTTTTAAGATCTAGAAGAGAAAAATAATTTTTATCCCTCAATCGATCCAAGTGGTCCTCAATTAATGGTAGCGGAAAATTTTCCTTAACTGTAATTTTATTAAGTTGCCGAAAATCTACACAAAGACGCAATTCACCGGTTTTTTTCCTTGCTAAAACTATCGGAGACGCAAAAAGAGAATTGCTCTCGCGGATAATTTTGTTTTGAAGTAACTCATGTAGGATTTTCTGCAACTCCAACTTATGCATGTAAGGCAATCGTCTAGGTGTACAATTAAAAATACTCTTCGGATCTGTCAAAGTAATTTGCATTTCATAATCGCAAGATTGGTATAAACATTTGTTGTTTGTACTCCCGATGACTAAACTTTTAACTTTATCTTTTTCTTCCCAGGTCAAATTTTCATTTATGTTCAATGAAAACTTTTCATCGCGGTCATTGCATGCATCGATATTAAGAATTTCCATAATATTATTATTCAAATTATTATCAATAGGTTCTTCTTCAAAATTATCTAATTTCTCTAAAGTTAATTTAATATTGCTCTTCTTTAAAAAGTCCCTACCTAAAATAATAACATTTTTCATAGAATTGTTTTTAACAACATGCAAACATAATTCAACTAAACTACTTTTAAGTTCGATTTTACAATGCACTTTTCCAAAAATAACTAGTCTACTATTGTTAATACCCACATAGTCTTCCATGGCCGGCTCAATTGATGTCATCAGATAGGATGGTATATACTTCTGCTGCACGAAGCTTATTGGACTTCCAGTATCGATCATAGTCATCGCCTTCAATGTCATACTGGCTGCTCCGGAGTCGTTGTAAAGAAATTCATAATTGAAGAAACCGTTGAAATTTCTTAGAAATGTTTCTTGATTCTCCATTGATAATTCTGGATCTTGAAGAACCATTATTGGTTTCGAAGTTCGTTGAGGGCAGTCTATAACATGATGGTTTCTTTGCCCACAAAGATAACACGACCCCCGTTCTCTGCTCGGCATGGGACAATTGGTGGCTACATGTCCAACATCACTGCAGTTGTAGCACTTGATGACGTTTTTGTTACGGAACTGCACGACTGGTTTTGGTTGAGAAGCAGTTCTTATAAAAACTGGAGCCTGCGCTGCTGGCTGATAATCAAATTTCATTTTCTCGTATCTCCTCAAGACACTTTTTAGTTCCAGGATGGTATTTGCTGTGAACAATATCTGTTTATTAAAAGTGGAATCAGGGATACCTTTCACTATGTAGTTTATAACATCCTGCTCCTCGATATTAACTGAAGAAGCGATCTCTTGCATCGAAAAGACATATTGCTGAAAATTTTCATCCTTCTGCTTCTTTCTCTTGCGCAGGGCATTGTGGACATCTGTGGCGGTAACATGTTGATGAAATTCTGATAAAAGGGCTTCCTTTAATTCGATCCATGATCGACATGATGTAGATCGGAGATACAGTTTTACTGTTCCCGTTAATAGCCGTTGGGCGTATATGAAGCACTTGGAATCACTAAACTTATGCAATTGCTTTGCATCTTCAAAATTTTTTATCCACGTGGTGATGGAGTAGGTGTCATCTCCAGCAAACTTTGGAAGCGACTCTTCGATGTCCCTAAAGGAATATGTCGGCTGGACTGCTTCTGTTGGATTATTCAACTCAATTAATCTCAACTGGAGTCGTCTAATTTCTTCTTTTTTTGTCACGAGGTCGCGTAGATTTTCCAATTGCTCTGAAACGATTCTATTTTCATCTACTCTTTCCGATCTACTCATATTAGAATCCGAGCTCAAACGTTCAATCATATTAACTGGAAAAAGTTCATCCAATTGGGCTTCATTAAATTTTTCAACAGCTTGTTCCAGTCGCACTTTCAACGTGTTCTTTGCAGCACTTGTAGGCAATCCTATTTCGGCCAATTTGTTTTTCAATTGGGACACTGTTGCAATCAATAAAAACTCTTTCACAGTTGCCATATTAGTTTACACAAATAATACAATAAAATAATCGAAAACTCAACATAAACTTAAACTTTTTCTTAATTTACAGACTTTGAGTTAACTAATCCCGCTTCTGATTTATTTGTAGAGACTTTTGAATAAAAACACACTATGTAAACACAACAGTGCGATGTCTCGCCCACAAATTCTTTATTACAACTGACTATTGGAAAAACATTTACATCATAAAATAATGTTGTCTTAACGAAGCATAATCATTCGATTATTAAAATGTTTGCTAAATGAAGAGAGAATAACCGATCATGAAATTGCATAGGGTAGTCAATTATGAAGAACGGTTATAGATTACATCTAATACAAGAATACCTCCCTTTCTAAATGCATACGAATTTTATTACAATAAAAGTCATTCTGATAAATCTTTCAATTTATTTATCAATGAAGTAATAAAATTTAATGTGCAAGAATTTAATATAGCTTCTCACCTTAACAAGAACGACTTTCCAAATTAAATACTTATTGAATTCCTTTAACACGTTGACTGCCGTGTCAAGAGTTCTCATCGGTCCGTTTCCCCCTTACTTCCGTGACTACTTCCAAAGGATTTCCGAACATATTTAGATAAATATTTAACAGGAGATAATAATACTGTTGAATTTTTTTAAAAATCGTTTATTAACAAAATTATTTACAGTGCAAAATATTGAAGCATTCACTGCAAAGTTGCGGTTGAACAGGGCAGCTAGGACAAAAAGTAGTAGGTTTTCTGGGATTTGCTCGTGCCTTTGATCATTCTAGTTCTTCTCTCATGCGCGTCTACGGCTTTTCCCCAAATTATTTCTGCCAACGGCGATGCAACGCGTATTTCTTCGAACAGAAGGCACGGTTAAATCTTCACTCAGTCCTAGTAACTTTGCAGCAATCAGTTCTTTCAATCGTCTAATATTTACAGTTTCTGTTGTCGCAATATTGTAAAAGACCAAAGCGTTTACAATTGACGTCTCCAGCAGAAGTTCAACACCAAGTTTATAATACCACTTGATCCCTTTCCTCATCGTCGTGGAATAGGAAACCATTTGGTCTGAATAAACTATACCACATTTACCCTTATTATATTCGAGGACAGCCAGAGGTTTGAGTCTTGCGGATGGCTGCTGGCTTGAAGAAGCAGCACGAACGTTTTTTGTGCTTTGTGCCATGATAAGAGCGTGTTTCGTAGATAATATTCTCACGTCACGTGTATCTCTCCATTTGAGTATCACAATCCCGTTATCATCCTCTTTAGCTACCATTTCTCCCCTTCTTAGTTTGCAATTAAGAACATCTTTTGGGATAGATTTTTTGTTATGTCTAAGTGTTCCAACTACATGAGTGTTGCGTCTTAGGCATGATATAACTAACTCATAGCTTGTATAAAAATTGTCAATGTACAATGTTCTTCCTTGATCGAAAAATTTCTCTGCCAGTTATAGACACAAATTGTGTGTCAATCCGGCTTCTCTAATACCTTCTGCTGATTTACTAGAGTTAATTTTCATTGCCCATGTGTATCCTTCCCTTGAACATAATTTGAATAATTTGATTCCGTACTTGTGCGCTTTATTTGTAATGTATTGTTTGAAGATGAGTCTTCCACGCCATGGAATTAACGTTTCATCGATAACAATGTCTTCTCCAAGCGTGTAAGCTTCCTGATATTGTCCTTGCAATTTGTTGAAAAATGGAAGTATTTTACCAAGCTGGTCATCACAGGCAATGGACATATTATCGACAAAATGAAAGTTGTACAATAATGGTTCAAATGTTTTTCGTGACATAATTCGACGCGATAACCCGAAATTGTACAATTCGTTTTTGGCCCAATAATTGGCTATAGGGCTCACTTTTACAAGTCCCATCCACAACAATAATGCCAAGAATTGTTTTATTTCTTCAGGATTTGTTGGTTTCCATTTATTCGTGAACCTGGAGTCAGCCTCGATTCATTTAGTTTTTGTTGTGCATATCTATTAGTTTCTAATACTAGCAAGTTTATGATTTCATCATCGACGAACAACGTAAACACATCATACGGATTTATATCGTCAGATAATTGCTTTTTCAGACCGCCTGTTTCTTGATAAGAAAATGATTTTTGCCGACCACTAAATTCACTCCATTCACTCTGTTGAATTGGAACTTCCTCAGTATCATCGACGTTGCTTCTTTCTTCCACGACCAAATCTCGTACCATCTCGTCAATAGTATCTTCATAACATTCATTATCACCAAGATTGCATTTATCCGTATCCGTATCAGAATCTGACGATATGATTCGATTTACTTTTCTTCTGTTGGGTAATCTGATCACTTCCTCATCGCTGCTATCCGAATTTGAGCAACTAGCGTGACTAGTCTTCCTTTCGCTGCGATGTGAATCACTGCACACTCACTTTTTCATCTTTCTCTTCACCATTGAAAAATTATGGACAGAGATTTTAAATCGTACTCGTAATACTCAGTACACGGCAAAGATTACAACTGCTCGTGCAGAGTAATAACGTGATAAGTGAGGATCGTAGCAGATATCAGGGTGAGAGTACCGAAAGAAATGTAAACAGACATGCGGTAGCAGAGCATGCATCTTACAGTGGCACGGGTGGCCTGACTGGGATTTCGCTATAAACACGCGTGGCAGTCAATGTGTTAAAGATATTTTGTATAACGACAAAGACAAACTTACCTTTACTAGCAACATTAAACATAAGATCATTACAAAAAATTAGATTCCAATCTATACGCGGAGTTCTCAGTACCCTGAAATACACCGAGAAGAAGTTGATCGACAGATCCAAGAAATGCTTGAACAACAAAATATGTGTCGTATACCTGGACGATATTTTAATTTTTTCTACCTCATTAGAAGAGCATATATGCTCAATAAAAAAAGTGCTTGAACGCTTAAGAGAGACCAATTTGAAATTACAAATAACTAAATGTAATTTCGCTGAAAAGTCGACTAAGTTTTTGGGTCATTTGATTACAGAAGGAGACATCAAACCTAATCCACTCAAGACAATGGCCATTAAAAAAATTCAACTTAATCGTAATTTAAAAGAAATTAAGTCATTCCTGTGTATTACCGGGTATTATCGTAAATTTGTGAAGGATTACGCTAAATCTGCATACCCAATGATAAAACACTTAAAGAAAAATGGAAAAATAATGATGAAAAATGACAATGAATACGTCGAAGCATTCAACAAACTTAAATCTTTACTTGTTTCAGAACCAATTCTTCAAAATCTTGATTTCACTAAATTATTCACCATAACAGCCGATGCATCAAATTTTGCGTTAGGCGCTGTTTTAAGCCAAAATTTTCGACCAGTTTGTTACGCGTCACACACACTTAATGATCACGAAATTCGGTATTCAACAATTGAAAAAGAACTTTTGGCAATTGCTTGGTCCGTAAAGTATTTTCATATGCACCTGTATGGTAGAAAATTTGTTATTCAAACAGACCACAAATCACTCATTTGGCTCAATAGTTTAAAATTCCCGAACATGAAAGTAGAATGCAGTTCAACGAGTATGATTTTGATATAAATTATATAAAAGGCAATGATAAATATGGACTTTTTACAATGACACAATACATAATATTACAAACCAAAAAGAAAACGACCAAAACGACTTGACAAATTTTGAATTAAATAATAACGAACGCCTAAGTGGCAATGATAATGATATCATGTCCACCGATACATCAATCCATAGTGCAGTGGAACATGATTTGCACTATTTATATATCACAGAAAATTCGGCCAACATTTACAAAAACCAAATATTTTTAGAAATTGGCCCAAAGGAAAAACTTTTTGCAAAGATTATCAACAAAAAATGCAAAAACTTTATCTACGTGACAGAAAGTAGGGTTTGATGGTTTGAGGGTTTGATGTGTGTATACTGTGAAAACACACAGTTATTTCTTAAATTTCAGAATAATTATGTAAAATATTATGCGAATAATAATAATTTAAACTACTTACATACGAGTAGATCTTTTAAAAAGTTGTTACAACTTATAAAGAACGAGCACTTAAAAAACAATCACAGAGGGATCTCTGAAGTTTTCAACGAATTAAAACTACTCGACTACTACTCTAACATGCTTAAACTAATTCATAAAATTATCAATAATTGTGATTTGTGTAACATAGGAAAATATGATAGACACCCTCCAAATTTTATTTGAACATACAGAATCACCTACAAGATTTAATGACATTGTGCACATGGATATTTAGCATCTAACGACGATATACAAATTTTCGAAACATGCTACGATACATAAACTTGGTGACAGAACTTGGGTATCTATCCTCAAAGCTTTAAAACAGCGATTGATTTATCTAGGTAGAATGAGAAAACTGATTTGCGATGGTGAAATATGTATTATCCACAATGTTGTAGAACAATTTTTGAAAGACAATAGCATAACATTTCATCAGACAACAGCATTTAATAAGACAGGAAATCCTGATATTGAGAGGCTTCATGGAATTCTTAACGAACACTTGTGGCTAATTAACGCAAGCAGAGACAAAGCTGATTTGGATAACATAGACGAACAAATTTTTAGTGTTATGTTGATTTACAATGCGACGGTACATTCAACAACCAGATTACGGCCAATTGATTGTATACACAAAAACTTAAACAAGGGCGATATAGAAAAACTAGCACATAAGCTTCAAATACAACAAACTGAAAGAATAGATAAATTAAATAAAAACAAAAATAACACTTCTAGTTTATGTGAGGATATTGTTGTAAATAGAGATATTTCAAAGTGTAAGACTATATACAAAAGATTAGCAAAATATAAATTAGATGGAATTTATATCACAGCATTCAAAGATTTACCAAATACTGTAAAAGACAAAGAAAAAAAAGTTGAAACACCAACAAAATTAATAACAGAATAATATACTTACTACCTACATACAACTTGAAGGTATTTGACAATTCAAAAAAAAAAAAAATTAAGTTATTTATGTTAATATTTTGTCTAAATACCTTTCACTAGTTTGTAATAAATTTAAATATTCATGCCGTATAATGAATTAAAAAAAAAAACGTATATTTCATTGTTAAATATGTATTTTTATATTAATAATACTTTATATAATACATTATGTTTTTGGTGGACCAAAAACTTAAGGGTGGGAGGTGTCATATAATAGATATGTTATATATTTAAATACTATGTAATATCTACAATGGCAACACTTTTCACCCATGACAAACGAAAACGGAAATGAGATAGTATCTATCTATGGCTTTCGTGAGAAGAAAAAGATCAGAGACATGTTTGTTAGCTTCCAGTATTAAGTCAGTCTTCAGTATGAATTTAACTAATAAAGTGCTTCAACGTCATTTTCTCTAATATCACAGATAATAAATCTATACAGATGTCTCATCGCTGTAGAAAAAAATGGTTCAATTTTTGTCGGTTAGCCGACACTCGTCCAGCCGACACGAGCTTTCGGAATAATGTAAAGCTTTTTTATTTTCGCTCTTTCTTGCTTTGTTTACTGAGAGATTTTTTTTTTCTCTCACCACAAGTTGACGGCAGTGGCAAAAAGAATATGAAAAACAATTGCAAGGGGTTTGCGGGAAGGGGTATGAAGACTTGGTTGTTTGTTTTCATTCGACTGCAATGTCCGCTTTCATACGTCGCAAGTGTGTAATGCGCATGTTCTGGTTATTTTCTTTTGAATTTTCATTCAGTGATGCGCGCAACTCTACATGAAGACTTTCCCCTTCTTTGAGTTTGCATGTTATTTGACAGTTCTCTTTCATTTCATCTTTGGCGCTCAGTCTTTCATAATTGAAAATGAGCCCCCTTGTTAATTCTTTGGTCCATTTCAGTTCATCCGCCATACTGAAATGTTGTGCTCGTAACACAGCGAAAGAAGTAATGAAGCAAATGCGAAAAAGAAAGAAGAAGGAGAAAAAGAAATGTCAAAAACTTGCAATGAAATTGCTACCCACAGGCAATGGGAATTTGGTTAATTGGGTATTTTTTGTTTCATTATCCCTCCCTTTTGCACTCACTTGAAACTTTCGAATCATGCGACGTATGAAAGCGGACAATAGGAAATTATGTAATTTTTCTTGAATTGGTATTTTGTTTGAGCGTATGGGTGTGTATGTAAGAAAGAACAATTCAAAGGCGGGAAAAGTCGAATATTTCTTTACATTTTGTAATTGAAGTTTGACGAGCAAAATATTATTCGTATTATTAATATGCAGTGCAGATACACCTGTGTGCAAAATAATAGCAGTGTTAGATGCTTAACTTTTTATTTTACAATAAAACAAATTTTATAGGACCTGTATTTTAATTATTTATTTTTTCTTTCTCTAATGTTCTAAAGACTTCGTATTGAATTTGAAATTAAGTAACTATAGAAAACCTAATATACCACCTTGATGAAAAGGAATTTATTGAGAAAATTAAAAATACAAGTTTATTCATCTTAATCTATTTTGTCCCCTTCAAAGTAATCTCTTATCGACTGCAACACACTTATGCCAGCGCTTGATCCAATCCTCGAAACATTTTGTATATTCGGTTTTCGGTATGTCCATTAGTGCTTCCTGCGATTTTCCCATTACTTCCTTTCGGCTGCTGAAACGCGTTCACCGTAGTGGTTTTTTAACTCGATTGAACAGAAAGAAGTCACAAGGAGCCAAATCAGGTGAATTCGGTGGCTGGTAGATGGTATTTGTTGCATTTTTCGTCAAAAAATTACGAATAATGATGGCACTGTGCGACGGTGCGTTATCATGGTGCAAAATCCACTAGTTTTCTGCCTACAATTCTGGTGCATAACGCCCAAATAATACTTTTTGTTTACTGGCTGGCCTTCTGGCAAAAATTCATGATGCACTACATCGTTGTAATCCATGAAAACCATGAGCATTGCCTTCTTTTTTGACTGAAAACGACGTTGTCTTTTTGGTATCGGCTCATTTGGTGAACGCCAAATCACCTTCGTGAACAATTATTTTGCAGAGAAAAACGTCAAGTACTATTTGGATGGGTTAGAGAGATGGGAGCATCGTTGGGAGAAGTGTGTAGAGTTACAAGGAGACTATGTAGAAAAATAAAAAAACAAAATTTGAGAAAAAATGTCTTGTATCACTGTTCGGTCGGAAACTTTTCAGACAACCCTCGTACATACGAGTGGCGTTCAACATATTCTCGGTATCGGGGTGAAGCTGTGGTTGTATATATAAATTGACTTATTTATCAAGTATACTATTATTTTAGTGCATGTAAAATATAAAATCATATAAATGTGATTATTAATTCGCGTTTTATCTCTAGTTAAACAGAATCATAATGGCAACTGAGACGATGATGGTGAAAATTGAGCATCGCGCTGTAATTAAATTTCTCACTAAGCAAGAAAAAAGTAAAAAAACTATTCATGAAGAGATGGTGGTTGTTTACCAGGGTTCCGCACCTTCAATCGAAGAAATCCAACACCCACCCTATACTCCAGACCTTGCCCCTAGTGATTATTTCCTGTTTCCGGATTTGAAAAAATGTCTTCGTGGAAAAAGATTTTCGGATGATGAAGAACTCAAGTCGGCAATAAATGGGTATTTTGCAGAGAAAGAGGAAATTTATTTTTTTGAGGGTTTAAAAAAGCTTATCTCAAGATGTAACAAATGCATTGATGTTAGGGGAGATTATATTGAAAAATAAAAACAATTTAAATTGAATTCGCATTTTTCTTCATATCGATACCGAGAATATATTGAACGCCCCTCGTATATAGGGTCCGCCAAAAAAATTTTTTTTTTTTGGAAATGCTATAAAAAAAAAAATACTGAATATTTTCTCAAATTTATTTTTTCATTTGAAAGTAATATCCTTCTGGTTAATAATGGAAAACGATCGGTCCAATTTTTAAGCACATTATCGATTGTGTGCAGCTGTATTTCACCAATGGCTTCACGTCATTTGTCAATTGTCTCTGGCTTGTCGGCGTAACACTTATCTTTTACGGCATCCCAGAAATAATAGTCCAACGGTGTCAAATCGCAGCTCAGAGGTGGCCAAACGATATCAGCTCTGCGGCTGATAATGCGATCTTCAAAAAACAGGGCGCAAAACATCGAGTGTAGCTTCGGCTGTGTGGCACGTAGCGCCGTCCTGTTGAAACCAAATGTTGCCAATATCCTCCTCTTCAATTTTTGTGAACAAAAATTCGTTCAACATGGCCCGATAACGATCGCCATTGACTGTAACGGCCAAAAAAAAGAAAAATGGCCAATTATGCCTCTGGACCAAAATCCGCACCAAACAGTGACTCGTTTTGGGTGTATTTAATGTATGCGTACGGGTTTTCTGTGCCCCAAATGCGACAATTTTGCTTGTTTACATACCCGCCAAGATCAAAATGAGCTTCATCTGAAAAGATGATTTTTTTTTGGCAATATCGGTATCTTCTCTAAGTCGATCGCAGGCCCACGTTCGCAGCATTGTTCAAGCGTATACACAACCATATTCGTTCAGCGGAAGGATAAAACTAATTATCTGTCAAATCAGACATGAGCTAAGTGTTACCATTCACAAAATAAGCACTAGTTGAAAAAAAAAAACGTTAGATGGCGGACCCTATATATTAATTTCAACCATGATGACTCGATAACAATTTAAAGATCCTGACTGGGAAGTTGTGATGCATCCACAGTATAGTCTTGGCATTACGCAGTCAGATTATCATTTGTTCCGACCCCTGCGACACTCTCTTGCTGGCATTAAATTGGCTTCAAAAGAGGCATGGGAAAGCAAGAGGAATGGTTACGAAATATTTTTTGTAAAAATTGTTATTTGAGAAGGAGGAGGACCGTAAAAGAAAAGATTCGTCCGGGTATTCTTCGCGCTGTAACTCTTGAAGAGACAAGTAAATAAAAAGAAGCAAAGCTGCAAGGATCAGTTGCATTCTAATAAATCGCTTCTCAATACGCTTGAGTGTTAAACGACAATTATAATATTTATTTTCACTTTTCTTTTCTTCAATTTTCACCACATCATCTTGCCTATTTGTTTATTTACTCTTCCGGCCTGGAAAATCTTGGAAAGAACTAGCCAGTTCCAAGTCAATACTTACCTCCTATGCTTATGACAGCCTCCATTGTACTAGGTTTCATAATGCGATGGCCTAATTCGGGGTCCCAAGAAAACTTATCCGGTTGTGTCGCATCATACTAGAAAATTTGCGATGCGTCTTACAGCTTGGAAACAAAACCTCAGAATTTTTCCAAACCTCCACCGGATTCCGGCAAATAGATACGCTTTCATAATATGGTTTTTTCAATCTCATATTAAAATACTCGTATTATGTAACCGCAGGCAGGTATAAGAACAATAAAGATCAGCCCAGCTGTTGGGACACGTCATTGATATAGACTCTTCAGGGTGGCCAAAATCTGCTGCCATTGTAAAGTATATTTTATCGAGCAAAGATAACCCCGCCATTTACCAAATCGTACAATTTGTCACTCTAAATGCTCATTACTTTAGAGGAGTTCCTCTTCCTCTGGCTTAATGCAAACTGAACAAATGACACCTTGTCGAAGATTACCACCAGAATAAGCCTAGGCAACCGGTGCCACTTCAGTCTGGTTTAACAAATTGGATCCAAAGTCTCTACTCCAAGGAACATTGATTTTGCTAGTTAAAATATGGCTCATTCATGGCTGTCGGAAAAATATTTCCAACATTTTCCTTACTTACTTAGGTGGCGTTACAGTCCAGGGTGGACCAGGACCTCAACCAACAAGCCTTTCCACCTGGCGCGATCTTTCGCCAGCTGTTTCCAGCGGTGCTGCACTCCAAGTTGGGTGAGACCCCATTCCACTTGTTAGAACTCCCATATATTCGGCCGTACATTACTGCGTTGTCCCCGAGTCTCGGAATTGAAGATTTTCGATCTTTACATACAAATATTTTACCTACAGTTTTAAAAACTCCCTTTTACATAACTTGAAAGAAAAGGGAGCAAATATGTACTCGTAAATAACATATGCATACATTTTCCGAATAAGTTCGATGCTGCTCAATGCTTGGAAATTTATCAAATTTTGTAGGTACTTAATGTCCTGAGAACAAAATTAAAATCGGGAAATTGGTCTAGCGCTCATGTACATACGTATATCTTCAACCCCATAACATGTATTAGCCCTTAACACCTCGTGCTTCAAATATCAACCACTTTTACAGTGTGGTGCAACGTCATACCCACCCCCTCC
Source organism: Volucella bombylans (assembly GCA_949129095.1). Lineage (NCBI taxonomy): Eukaryota > Metazoa > Arthropoda > Insecta > Diptera > Syrphidae > Volucella > Volucella bombylans. The sequence goes on along the minus strand of OX422144.1, from coordinate 43,203,005 downwards.
AGCACGTCCACATCAAGGTCCAGCGATCTCATTTTCTTCAAAATTATATTCCTACCCCCATTTAATTTACATTGCATAACAAGTTACAAACAAAATAACGTACATAAACCCAAGTAAACCGGTTATGCTGGGCAACGTCAACGTATTTTTTTTTTTTATTTCTTTCATTCACGTATTGTTTTTGATAAGATAAACGACTTTGTATGTGTGAGTGACAAGTGGCAAGAGCAAAAAGCGAAAAGAAATAAAATGATTTTTCTGCTCTTTGCAGCTTTTTAAAAAAGCTTTTTTTTAGTTCGATTTCATTTTCATAGGACAAAACTTCCCATATGAATGAGACAACTGTATAGATTTATTAACTGTGCTGGAAGCTAACAAACATGTCTCTGATCTTTTTCTTCTCACGAAAGACAAAGATAGAGACTATCTCATTTCCATTTCCGTTTGTCATGGGTGAAAAGTGTTGCAATTGTAAATATTACATAGTACTTAAATACGCGTATATAACATATCTACTATATGACAATATATTTAATGCAATGCAGATAGCAGATCATGCTATTGAAACCATTTAAAATCACACTGGCGGCATGTGGGGGATTTAAGTGGGTGAAGTGGTCTTACCAACAACATATAAAGAGAAGTGTGTGAATACGCGATTTGTGGTGGCAAAAGTTAATTTTAGACCTATATTGGGACCTAAGTCCTGTGCTAAATTTAATTTGATCAACAGGGTTAGTGCACTTAAGGTCTCTGATATTGATAAACATCAGTTTATAAAAAATAATAAAGTTAAAGCCTGGAGCGGTTCCATGCCGTCGACCGCTGCGTTGAGTTCCACTTAGCCTAAAACCTCAACTGAAAGAAATTTTAGAGGCTATGGAGAAGAAGGGGATAATTTCCAAAGTTGACAGGCCTTCGGTATGGTGTCATAATTTAGTGGATGCTGAAAAACAAGACGGTACTTTGCGTATTTGTCTTGACCCACAATCGTTAAATCCCAATCTTATCGGAGAGGATTTTCTTATACCGAAAATCGAAGAAGTTTGTTGCGTAATGAGGGAAATGCAGTACTTCTCTGTCCTTGATTTCAATGAAGGTTTCTGGCAGCTTAAATTAGATGAGCCATCTACAGACTTATGTGTGTTTAGTACTCCATTCGGGGAATACAAATTTAACGTTCTGCCTTTCGGCATTAAAATTGAAGATTTCCAAAAGTTCAATGCCAGGTACTTTGGTGGCCTCCCAGGTGTGTTAGTTTACATTGACGAGCTATTAGTAGGAGACAAGACAAAACAAGAGCGGGCAAGAGAAATTGTTAAATTTAATCCAAAGAAACTTCGGTACAGGGAGAGACTTCGGTACTTAGGATGTTGTTGGTTGTTGTTGTTTCAAAATAGAAAACCAATTTGTTTCGCATCAAAAAGTTTATCTCATGAAGTAAATTATGCAAAAATAGAGAAAGAGTTCCTGGGTACAGTGTACGCCTGTGAAAAATTCCATACATACATTTATGATCGCAACATAACAGTTCATACAGACCCTAAGCCATTAGTGGGCATAATGAAAAAATGGCTTAGTCAAATTCATTCCAACCGACTACAATATATGAGAATAAAACTATGGAAATACGATTTAGATGTTCAGTATGTGCCAGGGAAATTACTTCATGTGGCAGATCTGTTATCAAGAAACTCCTTGGAAGACAAAAGTGTTGTAACTGATAATTCACGTTGGTCATACGGTTAACCTGATTGACTCGAAAAAAGCTATAAGGCTATAATACAGAAAAAAGTTGAGTAGTCTATTATACAATTATACAAGAACGGGTGGCCTAAATCAAAGCATTCTTTGCAGGATGAGCTAAAATTTGACTGGAATATTAAAGAGAGAACAGAATCTTTGTTCCCAAATCTTTAGTGAAACGAATTCTTGGTCTGTTTCACGAGTCTCATTTTGGAATAAGTAAGACCAAAGCTGATGCAAATTGCCTTTTTATTGGCCTCTCGTGAATCGGGACATTGAGAATATAATTTCTAAATGTAGAATTTCTGAAAAGTTTAATACCTTAATTCCACATCCTACACCAAGCTATCCATTTCAATAAGTTGGGTGTGACCTATTTGACTTTGGTGGCAAGTCGTATTTGGTCTTAGCAGATTATCTATCAAAATGGCTGGAAATAAAACCAGTATTTAATAAAACCGGACGTATTTTTATCACTGCCCTCAAGGAAGTGTTCACAACTCATGGAGTTACTGTTGTATCAGACAATCAGCCATTCAATTCTTTTGAAGTGCTTAATTTTGCTAAGGACTGGAATTTTAATTTCAGCTTTTCAAGTCCTCGTTATGCACGTTCTAATGGACCAGCACAGAAAGGAGTACACATTGCACAAATGTTACTTCAAAAACTCATGAACAAAATGTAGATATTGACACCTCTCTATTGGAGTACCCGTCAACACCAATTACAAGCCTTGAGTGTTCCCCGTCAGAAGTATTAATGAGTCGGGTCTTATTCTAACTTCCCGTTAGCATAGAAGTGTTTAAGCCCAAATGAAATTCGCATATCTTTCGAAAAGCAGATTAGTTTTGATAAAGGTGACAACGTAGTGTTTAAAGACGGAAAAACTTCGGAGCCTGCAGTAGTTGTGAATAAACATTTCTCGCCTCAATCATATATAATAAGAAATGAAAATGATACACTTATTCGCAGAAATACCGAGCATCTAAGACGGTCACATCATAGAGCAGCCATACATGATCGAACGAACCTCCATACTTCTCAGAGCGATCTAAGGCGGTTTCAAATGCATTATAATGGATTCAAAACCAAATAAAGCACCTAGAATCAAGGAATCGATTCAGTCTGCGGGGCCCTTACCAGTATTTAAATACATAACGCGCTACGGTAGAGAAGTGAAAGGCAGATGTTGTATAAATAACTAATTTATATTTATGTAATGCCCTTCTGGGAATACTGCTTAGTAAGCAATTATATGTTAATGCCCTTCTGGTAACCATTGTGAATACCAATGGCAATATGTGAATACGCTTAAGCAATAAAGAGTCAGATTTTGACAGACAATCAACGAAACAATACGTCTTTTATAAAACACTGTTGAGCAGTTACAACAAAGATATAACGAGAAAGAACAATTAGCAGAGTTGAGCGATATACATTTCTTAGATTAACCGACTCCTCTTTGCCATACTTCGAATGTGCAATGAAGGAGGGGGAAATTCTAAAAATACTGATTGATACAGCGTCCAATAAAAATTACATTCAGTCTGCTCTCATTAAAACTGCCTTACCCAATAAAACCCCTTTTTACGCCAATTCTATTGGAGGTAATCTTTTAATAAGCCACCACACTTTCGTTAACCTATTCGGATTAAAAGATGTAAGAATCAAATTTTTCCTCATGCCACAACTCAAGTCGTTTCACGCTATACTGGGAAACGATAGCCTTAAAAGTCTGCCTGCAGTAATCCGTACCCAAAAAAACGATATGGTTATCAGAAACAAAGTCAAAATACGTATTAAATAACTAATTTCTCAATCTGTCAACGCGATCAATATTCGAACTGATCACATGTCCCTAACATCAGACATATCAATAGATAACATTAAACCAAGTAAAAACGCTTCTGAACAACGGCATCATTAGACCTTCATGGTCTCCATACAACTCACCTGTGTGGGTTGTACCAAAAAAAGCCGATGCTTCCGGCGAGAAAAAATATAGGCTTGTAATAGATGATAGGAAACTAAATATTATAACTGTGGCCGATATCCGATCCCACAGATAAACGAGGTCTTTTCACAGCTTGGCCAGAATAAATGGTTCACTGTTATCGACCTAAAGAGTGGTTTTCATCAGATCCCCTTGAAAGAATCTGATATTGAAAAAAGGCCTTCTGGGCCAATAATGGCAAGGACGTGTTCACTAGATTACCATACGGACTCAAGAATGCTCCATCAATATTTCAGAGAGCACTCGACGACATCCTTCGTGAGCATATCGGAAAGATATGCTATGTTTATTTAGATGATATTATCATCTTCAGTCGAGATGAAGCAATACACGAACAAAATGTCCGAACAATTTTCCGCACTTTGCAAAGTGCAAACATGAAAAACGTTTGTCCAAGAACCTTCCCAGTAAAAAAAACAATCCATCTAGACTATTCAGCCAAGGAAGCATTCCAAAAAATCAAGAATTCTCTCACCTCGGAAGAAGCTGTATTAATGTACCCAAATCTCACAAAAGACTTCGAATTGGTAACGCACGCCTCCAATTATGCCATAAGCGCTGTTCAAGCCCAGAACAACAAACCGATTATGTTCATCTCTAGAACACTAAGTAAAACCGAAGAGAGTTACGCGGCGAACGAGAAGGAAATGCTCGCCATTTTTTGGGCTCTTAACACTCTTAGAAATTACCTTTACCAAAAGTTATATATACACAGCCCATCAACCCCTTACCTACTCAGTACAAAATTAAAAAGATTGAAAGCGCTTTTGCAAGAGTACAATCCTTAACTTAAGTATCAACCAGGAAAAATGAATGTTGTTGCCGATGCACTTTCCAGACTTCCAATACGTTCAGAAACAAATAGTATTACACCAACAGTACACACTGATGAATTTTCATCCGAGTATTCATTTATGGATTGTCCCATAAATGTTTTCAAGAACCAAATTATCCTTAACACCGGAAATACCACTAGCCAACAATTCCAGATAGCATTCCCTTCCTTTCATCGTCATTTAATAAAAAAAACCTGTTTATACTAACAATAATTTGATTAAAATTTTGAAAGCATAATTAAACCTAGCAGTAAATAACTGCATTAAAACGGAAGAGCGAATAATAGGTTTAATCCATGAAATCTATAAAAAATATTTTACCATATCGCGGCAGATTTTCCCGAATTTTGGATGAAGACGTTGTAGATGCCCAGAATCAGGAAGAAATAATCACAAGTGCCCACCAAAGCGCTCACAGAAACGAACGCGAAAATAAATTGCAGGTTCTTGAGAAATTCTACTTTCCCCCCATGTCACGCAAAATCAAGGGAATAACAAAACTTTGTTCGATCTAAAAAGAAAACAAATACGATGGATGCCAGACAAAGTTGAAATTCAGGCCACTTCCATACCGGAGCATCCAATTCAAATAATACATGTGGATATTTTCTCTACCGAAGGCAACTTAGCACTGACTTCAGTAGAAAAATTCTCCAAATATGCTCAGGTCAAGAGAATCCATCCCAAGGTTTTGAGGACATTAGACAACCGCTTAGAAAAATGATTTTTGCATATGGTATACCGTTAACTATAGTATCTGATAATCAAAAATCATTTAATTCCATCCCCATATCCATTATGCTTGAAAACGGGTTCGGCATACAAATACACAAAACACCTCCCTATACGAGTTCATCAAATGGTCGAGTAGAGCGGTTTCACTCGACTCTTGCTGAGATCATGCGATGCCTGAAAAAAGAACAGTTACGCAGATCCTTCACGGAATTATTAGAATCAGCCGTAAATGCCCACTCCGTCACGGAAAAGAAACCAGTTGATCTATTTTTCAGTAGGAACATCCGCTCTGACCACTCACAAATAGAAAAATTCCGTTCAGAGAGATTGAAGAGCGAAGCAAGATAAGGACTTAGCTTATCATAATAAAGGTAAACTTCCAATTAGAAACTGGCGAAATAATCTACGAGGGGCGTTCAATATATTCTCGGTATCGATATGAAGGAAAATGCGAATTCAATTTAAATTGTTTTTATTTTTCAATATAATCTCCCCTAACATCAATGCATTTGTTACATCTTGAGATAAGCTTTTTTAAACCCTCAAAAAAATAAATTTCCTCTTTCTCTGCAAAATACCCATTTATTGCCGACTTGAGTTCTTCATCATCCGAAAATCTTTTTCCACGAAGACATTTTTTCAAATCCGGAAACAGGAAATAATCACTAGGGGCAAGGTCTGGACTATAGGGTGGGTGTTGAATTTCTTCGAAACCACAATCTCGCGCAGCAACCTTGGAAACTCGCGCCGTGTGAGCAGGAGCGTTGTCATGAAGAAGCAACACACCCGCTGCGAGTTTACCCCGTCTTTTCTTTTTAATTTCCTCCCGAAAATTATGCAAAGTGGAAGCGTAGGATTTGGCGTTGATGGTTTCACCTTTTTTTTCTGTACTCAATGAGCAAGATTCCCTTTGAGTCCCAAAAAACTGTGGCCATGAGCTTCCCGGCAGACGGAGTGACTTTGAACTCCTTCGGTGGGTCTGTTCCTTTTTTATGCCACTGCATGGACTCTTGTTTGCTTTCAGGGTCATAGTGGTGGTCCCATGTTTCGTCCCCAGTAACAATTCGATCCATAACACCGTCCGCGTTCTCACCACACATCTCCAAAAGCTCTCTACAGCATGCGATTCTCACTTTTTTCTGAGGCGCTGTGAGCATTCGTGGCACGCACCTTGGACTGACCTTTGAAAGGTTAAGATGGTCATGAAGAATGGTGTGAATGGTACCAATTGAAAGCCATCATTTTCACCTTTATTCGGGCATCCTCAAAAACAAGTTTTTCGACTTTTTTGATGCTTTCTCCCGTACAAGCAGTAGCCGGGGCGCCGGAGCGGGGGTCGTCTTCAATGCTCTCTCTGCCTCTCTTGAACTCACTTGACCACTTTTGCACAGTTGATAATGAAGGTGCGGAACCCTGGTAAACAGCCACCATCTCTTCATGAATAGTTTTTTGACTTTTTCCTTGCTTAGTGAGAAATTTAATTACAGCGCAATGCTCAATTTTCACCATCATCGTCTCAGTTGCCATTATGATTCTGTTTAACTAGAGATAAAACGCGAATTAATAATCATATTTATTTTACGTGAATGCACTAAAATAATAGTATTACTTGATAAATAGGTCAGTTTATATATACAACCACAGCTTCACCCCGATACCGAGAATATGTTGAACGCCCCTCGTATGTCAAGAGAAAAAAAAAGATTAGGCTCTAAACTTACCTCCAAGTACACATAAGAAACCGTAAAAGTTAATAAAAAGACAACAGTGCTTACTGAATCGGATAGAGAAGTCCACATATAAAAACCTAACCTACATTCCATACTTCTCTTTTCCTTTCTAGATACCTTATACCTACTTATCTAGCTAATGAACAGATACTGGATTAAACGAACTCCCGACTATTGATAATAAATACTGGAACAGTCAGACTACAGACAGGAACATTTAAATTAATACACGAGATTGATCTTTCTAAATATCTACAAGTCATAGCCGCCATAGAATCATCTGTGAAATATCCTTTGCCAGATCCCACGTAAAACGTCTTATTCCGAAATCATTCAAAAAGCAAAAGATAAATAGACTTCATAGGAAGTGCCTGGAAATGGATATCTGGTAATCCAGATAGCCATGACTTTAATAATGCCCTAGGAATTAATAACAGACAAATTATAATAAACAAATTAATAATAGCCAAAATAAATGAGGTAACAAACCAAACAAATCAAATAAATAAGGTTATGAAAAATAATGATAGAATATTAGAAGAATTATTATTTAGTATCAAATACAAACTAGACTTAATTAAAGAAGATATTACAAATTACGGATACGCTTTGCACTGATCAAAAGCCAATATAATAAACTCTTAAATATTATCGAACATGGAAATAAATGAAATTAAAAAACCCACAGAAAATACGCAAATAAAAATATTAAAGATGCCATAGAATTCTAAGTTAAAATTGCATTCAATAGTTATATATTAACCTATATTGTTAGCCTACCAATTGTAAATGAAGAATTTTGTGAAAGAAACGTAATAAAGGCTATAAAGCAAAATGAAACTATAATAAAAATATATTATTATGAAATAGCTAAATGTAGAAGCGAAATTTTTGGTATAATTACACCGTGTAAATCAATTAACAAACTGTCTATTTAATCTTATTCTAACATTGTCAACATAAGCAACGCAACATGTATTCCTAACTTAGTAATAAGTCTTCAAACCAACTGTAACGCCATCAACAGCCAACACGTTGAGGAGTTAACGAAATATTCTACAAATCAACAACACGCGCATAGAATTTCCATTCTACAAAGTCAGCAACACGCGCATTGTATTTTCTCACAATGTCACCACCTGTACAGCAAATACCTGTAACCAGTGCAGCCAACAATCTGAATCTGATACACCGTTCTGCGGTGGGAATCAACATGTTACGGAGCCAGCAGTTTGTTAGTATTTACGAGTAAGATATGAAATTTTGTTAAATTATTCAGATTAAATAGAATTTTTTTTAAAAAGATTTTAAAAATAAATCTTTAATTTAATATGACGATTTTTCCATTCGCGCCTTTTCCATGCTTTATTCATTCTGGGCTTGGAAGCGAACGAGAGGACAAACTGCTAAATGCTATATGCTACTCTATTTGTTAGTTTAATTTCACGGTTAAAATCGCAATCTTCGTTTGTCTCTCTAATTCACAAGTGGAATTGAGTCTCATGGATCTCTCTTAAATATTGCGTTAAAAATGACAATATTTGTTCTGAAATCCATTGAGCCGCACAAACACTCGAGTGTTCCAATTGACGCCGAATGGACAATTCCAGATCTCCTGCCACACAGTAGAAGAAAAGTTCCGTTTATATTGTATATTAGGCCGAAATAAACGATTCACAGGATATATTAAGTTTAAAAAAATGTACCTTTCGATAAATATAGCTATGCAAAGCTTTAAATTATTCACATACACCTACAAGTTTTTTTTTTCATTGATAAAGTACAATACTTGTTCACAGGAAAACCCTTATACCTCAACTCATATTACAAGTATTGTTCATACATATATCATCGGTAAAATACATCTTTTCATTTATGTTAGTTACATTCTAATCGTTTTATATTCCCTGACCGTTCATTTCTTACATAACTTAGCAGTTTCACCCTTATTTCGTGTTAATTACTTAAGCTTTGTACTGATAATTTTATGATTGCACGTTCATAATTTATCTTTCCGAAAATTCGTAGCTTGCTTGGGTCAAAAGCCAAAACAATTAAGTTCTCGTTAAAATTAGATTATTACACAAATTGTGTGGTAACGATTTATCCTTTCTTCGTGACTGAGCCTTATGAGTTTCAAATTTTTTCGTATGTTTATTGGTGACCCTAAATTATGTAAATGGCTTTAGGTACCATTTAGATATCCAAATCATTTAATTCGCTCAAAATTAGAGAAAAGTATTTAATATAGTATATACCTTTTTATTTTTTATTTTTGATGAAATAAATAGTTACCAAGCGTTACGAAAACGTTAAATTAAAGAAACCCTCATACATTTTCGTATAATATAATATAATATAATATAATATAATATAATAAATAATATAATATATAATATAATAAATTATATACAAATATAATGCTATTCAGACAAATCTGAATGTATTGTACAATAGTACCATCTTTGAAATATAAAAATATGATTAATGATTTTATAGACGAGTAGCACGATGCATTAGACCTTAGATGGACTAGCAATAAGAATCTGCGCGATTCCAAAAACTGGAGTGTCAATTTTGGGTTAGGTTGTTTTTGAGATTCAAAAGATTTATATTTCAGAAGGATGACAAAAGTGCAACGGCTATTTGGTTAGTGGAAAAAGGGAATTAATAACTTTGTTTTATGTTAAAAATACATGTATATCTAGCTATATTGTTGAAGACGCAGCTTATTTTATATATTTGAAGAAGTTTATATAAACTGGTTGTAATACTAAAGCACTTAAAACTCTTCAATGTATGACATGTATTTTGAACTTGTGGGAACTAAGTTGAAGGTCTTGTTTTATTGATCAGTCCTATACATTCAATATAATGGTAACGACACTCGTATCTGCCGGCGCATCATAAGAAGACTACCGAATGGATGTTACTAAAACATTATATTTGTATACTTAAGACGCCCGGTTATTATCTCTACAATATCCTGCAATTGGGTTGATTTATTGGGATTTATTGAGTGGTATCCATTCTTTTTGTGTATTTTAAGTTGGTTCAGAAGCTTTACCACCCTATAGCTCCGAAACTGTTGCACTAATTTAAATATAATTTCATTTGTTGTGAAGTTCTTGAATTAAAAAAAACATTTTGAGGAACAAAAAACATAGCAGGGAATCATGGGCGAGTACGGTGGATACGACAGCAATTCGTGCCGTAATTCACGCAATTTAGCCACGGCGATTCCGGATGAGTGAGCTGTTTCGTTGTCGTGGTGGAACAGCAACTTATTCTTTGCCAAATGCGGCAGAGTCTCTGTCGAATTCTTATCCAATCTGTCCAATAATTTACTGTAGAACTGCCTGTGATCGTGCTTCCCTTCTTCAAAAAGTCCGCGAAGGTTATTTCCCTATAATCCCAAAAAATCGTAGCCATGTCCTTGCGTTTGCCTTTTTCGGAGCAGATTCTCCTAGACGTTTAGTCTCTGGCGTGTACTAACTTTTCAGCAACAGTGACGACTCCTCCTAGAATCTCCTGCAGATTTCGCTCAAAGGGCTCCAAACGCAACTGTTGAAGTTGACAGCCGTATCCACTTGTTGCCCACTGTGAGTAATAGCCGGCATCCATCAAGCCAACAGCTTTCTCATGTTTAACTTATTATGTAAAATGTTGATTGTTGCTCCGTATGATACACTTACGGCCTCTGCTACTTCGGAAAATTTCACATGGCACTCCTTATCGAAATCAGATGTACGGCCCTGTTTAAATTCGTGAAACCAATTTCTTACGGTTGTCACAAAAAGGTTTCCATCCACATCCAACTTTGCTTTTATTTCTCCCACATTTTTCCATCCAAAAATAAAAATCGAATTACAGTTCGACATATGTAGCTCTTTTTTTAATTGTAACAAAAAACACCCAACACTTTTAGTAAAGGGTTTTCCAATAGGGACTTGACAACTTTGAATTTAATTTGTGAACGCACTCTTTCACTAATCATCAAACTGTCACTGTCACTTTATTTAGTAAGCTTAACATTTTCATCATGGTAAAGTACATGAACGAGCATCGTCTGCAAATTATAAACATTTTCTACCGAAATTCGGAGTCGGTGACTGCAACTTTAAGAGCGCTAACACCAATTTTCGGTCGTAATTCTCGCCCTAGTAGACAGGCAATAACAAGTTTAGTGCAAAAATTTGAGTCTAAATATTCGTTGTGTGATGTTGGCGTATCAGTGAGACAACGGGTTGGTCGAAGTGTCGAAAATATCGCTGCCGTTCAGGCGTCCGTAGCAAACGATCCAAATCAGTCAATTCCACGGCGCGCTCAAGAACTGGGCATCGCTCAGACAACATTATGGCGTCTTCTGCGTAAGGATCTTAGTTTACACCCATACAAGATCAAGCTGACTCCAGAATTGAAGCCGATAGACCATTTGAAGCGACGTACGTTCTCCCATTGGGTTCTGGAGAAGATGCGCCAAGATGATGAATTTCGTCGTAAAATCATCTTCAGTGACGAAGCTCATTTTTGGCTCAATGGGTTCGTGAATAAGCTAAATATGCGTTATTGGTCAGGTGAAAATCCACATGTGCTTCATGAATCACCACTTCATCCACAAAAAATAACTGTTTGGTGCAGTTCTGCATGCCGGCGGCGTAATTGGGCCATATTTTTTCGTCAACGATAACGATCGTCACGTTACTGTGAATGGTCAGCGTTATCGCGCCATGATCACCGATTATTTTTGGCCTGAAGTGGAAGATATGGACTTGGACGACATGTGGTTTCACAGGATGATGCCACAAGCCACACAGCACACGCTACAATCGATTAATTGAAGAGTAAGTATGGTGAGCGTGTTATCTCAAGAAATGGGCCAGTCGATTGGCCGCCTCGTTCCAGCGATTTAACGCCGGTTGACTATTTTCTGTGGGGCTACGTTAAGTCATTGGTTTATGCCAACACGCCGATGACGTGGGAAGAGCTCAGAGCCAACATTGAACGCGAAATAGCGGCCGTTTCAGCCGAAACGTGTGGCCGAGTCGTTGAAAATTGGGTCCAACGAATCGACCGCTGCAAACGTTCCCGCGGTGGCCATATGAACGGAGTCGAGTTACATTCATAAATGTTTTGATTGTGCTTCAAGCTGACAATAAAGTTTTTGAAATATCTTAAATGGTTTGCGCTTTATTTAAAAAAAAGTTGGCAAGTCGTTATTGGAAAATCCTATATATATAGCTGTCCAATCAAAACTAACCGATAAATTAATCTGGCATTTTGCCCAAGCAACTGTATTTAAAAACTGGTACTATAGATATTATTTGTGTCAATTTTTCAAATTGGCCAAAATTGGTCAATGGTATTTCAAATACCCTTGTAAGGAATTTGATTTCGTTTGATTCTTACTTCTTTCCTACTATAAAATAGAACTTACTAAGTACATCTCGAATCTCAGTCATGGGTTGCCATACATATGAGATCCATGCTTAGTTTATCGTAGTTGACATCAGCGAGGATAACGATATTTTCTTTTCCGATGCGTAAACCACGAAATTTTTTCAAAACACAAAATATTTAGGTTTATTATTAATATTATTATTAAAATAGTTAATCTTAGCAGTTATTAAGGCAACTTTGTTGGATAAAAAACTAGTATATATTCTTTAAAGATTCATCAAAATGAAACTCCTTTTTGTTTTTATTAGGAAGAATCTAGCATTTTCATGAGTTTCAAAATATTAAGAACCATCTACTGTACATACCAATACATTTACAATACATAAAATCGAAGCAGCGCTTAGTCTGTTTTCACGAGTATTGATCATGTGCGAATGTGTAGTAGAATATGTGGTACTAGTTGTAGACTTTACTATTAGTATAGACTCGAAAGTTTTGAATAAGACTTATGTCTCAGAGACGACAAAAATTTAAAAATGCATTTTTAAAAGCAACCAACTTTTAAAAGCTTCAATTACAATTGCGAAATATGTACCACACCGTCGAATCGAATTTTGTGATCAAAATACTGTTATCAAGCGGAGGCTAATATCCATCGTACTGGAAAGTGCCTTGCGCCGATCGCAATGTAATTAATCTACTTGACATTTGATCATTTGGGAATTTTTCATTGTCCTTTACGAGAGGTCAATTATCAAGGTTTCTTCCATTAATGAAATTGTTTAATAAAAAGCGAGGGTAGAGCAAATATTAGTGTTATCGTAAAGGTTCTCAGCAAGAGGTTTTAGATCGGCCTCGATTCATATCAAGGGTGGAATTTGTACCTCCAACACTAGTTCTGCTTTGGTATCAATGAACTGACGGAGAGCGATGGCAAGGCGTATCCTTGCTCCCATTAATGGTTGGCCATTCAGTAAAATTAAGGCTTGTATTTGTCAGGAATTCACTTAAAATACATGAGACATTGTAAGAGGTTATCAGAGTGTTCGTTTGATGAACTTTACACTTATTTGTTAGCAGCAGGTGGCACGCTTGCGGTTGCACGGCGTTAACCCGTCGGAGGGGTGGGATCTTGCTGCCGATGAAAGGAAATAATATAAAAAGGGATTTATAGCTCATGACCAAGGGTGCTAGAGCATTGAAAGTTGAAAGAGTTATATGAGCATACTGAAAATTATTGTGGTGTTTTAGATGTAACAACACCAGAGTGAACCTGCCCGCTGCAACTGGCGTAGCCAATTGCGCCATGACTACTCCTTCCTAATCTTCTGTTGGAATAGTCCCTAAATAATTGTTCCGAACATTTTCCTAATCGATTATCTCAACGATCGAATCTTAAAACTTCATATTAATTTGATACAAAAAAAAAAAAAAATTGTCAAATAATTTACAAAGAAACATATCCAAGACTAATTTTATTATAATTCATTATCTATATATAGGTATATATGTATATATGTACATACATATCATTGGTAAGGCAAAGATGATGCTGATAGTTAAGACAATCGTTTATTAGAATAACATATCTTAAGACTGTTCACTCAGCATCATCACGATTGCCACATAATTTCAACAGCATCAACTGTAAACAAGCACATCTGGACGCCAAGTCCAATCCTGATCGAACATGTCATTTGTCACATATTGCTACTGACCAACGATTGTATAAACAAGAACATCTGGACACCAAGTCCAATCCTGATTGAACAAGTATAACCGATCAATCTAGAACGATCGATTGATGAAGTCATCAGCACTTAGATGATGTGATTTTAAGAGTATATAATCTCCATCAAAAATCAACCAAAGTCAGGTCAACTTCCAGCAGCAGGATCATCCAGACATCCTAATCTAATTTAAGTTATTAATTAAGCAACAACAAAACAATAAATAAAATACAACAAGCTGATAGTAAGAAATATTTTAATATAATTATCTATAAAGCTGAAATAGATAGTCTCAAAAACCAGTTAAGAACTATGACATGTCTTATCAATGTGACCGAATATGAGCCACAATTAATAGATGAAAGTATTACATGCAACGAGCCATTGGATGTAATAAAATCGTTGCCAGATTTTAGCGGAAACGCTAGTACCTATGTTAGTTGGCGCGAAGCTACTAACAATTCCATGACATTATATACTAAGTGTAGTCGTATGTATTTTGCTGCGTTAACTATTCTCAGAAATAAAATAATAAATAATGCCAATGACGCCTTAACAAATCATGGCACAGTCCTAAACTTTGATTCAATTATAAGCAGGCTCGATTTCGCTTATGCTGATAAGCGCCCTGCTCATATAATTGAATAGGAATTGAGTATCCTTTGACAAGGAAACTCATCTCTGATAGAATTTTATAATATTGTCAATAAGAAATTGATATTACTTATAAATAAAACAATAATGACCAGTGGTACAAATAGTGCACTAACTACGGAACTTAACAATACAAATCGCAAAAATGCATTGAGAATATACATATATATATATAATTAAGTTAATAATCTCTCTGTTTTTGTTTTGTCTCTTTACTATCTGCTTATTATTATTGTTATTATTCTTTCGCTTTTCTCTTAAATTATTGATTCTATTCATTTTATCTTATCTCTTTCTAATATTTACTATAAACACAATACATCTCTTTTTCCGTTTACACTTTTTGTTTTCTCATTTTTCTTTTTATAATTCTATTAGTCTGATTGTCCCGAACTCGGACTGTTCGTACTATAATACGCTTAATCTTTAGCGATGAATATTAGTAAGTTTGATGGTGGTTCCAAGGACGAGAGTAGTGATGGAGTCGTTCGTGCTATGTTACGCGTCTTAAGCAACCAAAAGATCGGTCTGCAAGTTTGTCATATAAATGCACAGAGCTTGCATCCAAAACTGGATGAGTTTAGGGATATTTTTGTAGGTTCTAAAGTTGATGCCGTTTGTGTTTCTGAAACATGGTTTGTTAATGATTTTAAGGATAGTGTCTACAGGGTGGATGGTTACAAGCTCTTTCGTGGTGATAGAATTGGTAGAGTTGGAGGTGGATCGGCAATTTATATACGTGAAGACATATCATGCAATCTGAAGTGCAAATCAGGAGTCGGCAGTCAGATAGACTATGTTTTTGTTGAACTTAAATCAGGAACAGGCACCATGCTGTTAGGGTCAGTTTATAGGCCTAATAAGCATATTGACATCACGCCATTGTTTGAACTTCTCGAAACAATCTCCGTATGCTATCCCAAAATAGTAGTTGGTGGTGATCTGAATAGTAACCTCTTAGCAGAGAGTTCTCTTGTCCTGGGGATGAAGGCACTTAATTTGTTCCCGGTCAATATGACGTCCCCCACTCATTTTTCTTCTGAATCTAGTACACTATTAGACGTTTTCTTTGTTAGTGAAATAAAATTCGTATTATTATATGATCAGTTGTCAGCACCTGCATTCTCTAGACACGATTTATTATATCTAACCTTTGATTTTTTAATGATTCTGTCTGTAACAACTTATGAATACAGAGATTTTGACCACATTAACTACCTAAGTTTGGAGCATAGCTCACGAAATGTCGAATGGGACCGTGTTACATGTATGTCCTGCCCTTGTGATCAAGTTGAGTTCCTAACTCAGAATATTAACACACTTTTTAATAATCATGTTCCTATTCAAAGTCAAAGTGACTAAACATGACCACTGTCCCTGGTTTTCAAACGAAGTTCGGATGCTCATGTTACAACGTAATCGTGCCTACAGCGTGTGGAAACGTTTTCGAATAGACGCCCATCTACGTCTTTACCGTACACTACGCAATCAGGTGGTTTCCAAAATTCGTGCTGCAAAAAAACAAATGTATGGTAACAAATTAAACCCAGCTATGAAAAGTCGACAACTTTGGAAAAATCTACGAGATATTGGAATTGGAAAGCGTAACACAGGTATCGATGTAAACGCACTCAATCACACCTTTGTAACGCTTCCTTTTCCGGTTCTGAATCAAGTCTCTCAAAGAACTTCCGAATCCCAAAATGGTCCGCAGAACCCAAATGAACGGATGTTCGAGTTCTCCGGGGTTGATAGCGCAGACGTGGTTGCAAGCGTTTTATCTATAAAATCGACGGCGGTCGGTATAGATGGAATACACCCAGTTTTTGCTAAGGCCATTCTACCAGTTATATTACCCTTTCTTACACACATTTTCAATACCATCTTAACAACTAGTGTTTTTCCTACCCAATGGAAGCTGGCGAAAGTCCTACCGATTCAAAAGAGCGCTAATAGCCATGATTATAGACCTATTTCCATTCATGGAATCTTTTATCTACAATGCAATCCGGTTTCCGCCAATACCACAGTTGTACAACAGCAGTTATCAATGTTGTAGAGGATATAAAGAAGGCGATAGATGATGACCAAGTAACTTTTTTAGTTCTTCTAGATTTCTCAAAAGCATTCGACACCGTGGATCACGACAACTTGTGTAACAAACTAGCATACCGTTCCAATTTTCCACATCGGCCACTCGATTAGTGTCTTCCTACCTTCGGCTCAGAAAACAAGCTGTTTCGATTGGTCATATGCTATCTGAATTTCTTCCAACAACTAGAGGGGTTCCACAGGGTTCCATTCTAGGACCTCTTCTCTTTTCTTTGTATGTCAACGAGCTCCCTTCCATTGTCAGCTCATCCTCTATACACATGTATGCCGATGATGTCCAATTGTTTAACAGCTGCCCTCTTGGGTTGATTGAAGACTGCTCAAGTAGAGTTAACGCAGATCTGGACAGGATCTCAGTATGGGCGGAGAAGAACGGATTATTTCTTAATCCTAACAAATCTAAATGTTTAGTGATTAGTAGGAAGCCCGTAGATCTATCATATTTTCCTAAAATTCATCTAAACGGCTGGACCGTAGAATATGTTGAAACGGCCAAAAATCTAGGAATGCTATTTAACAGGACACTATCTTGGGATACGCATATTAATGCGGCGGTAGGCAAAGTTTATGCTATACTGCGCCTATTATGGGCCTCTCAATACCATACGCCCCTGAACACACGTCTGCTACTCGCAAAGACACTAGTCATTCCAACACTTACATATGGCTGTGAAATTTTCTGCAAATGCGATGCTTTAAGCAGAAGAAAGCTTAATGTTGCCTTTAACAACACCGCGCGTTACATCTATGGTTTGAGGCGCCTCGATCATATCTCCAACTTCTCCCGACAAATCTATAACATCTCATTCGACCACCTTTTACGTTTCAGATCACTCCTATTGTTATTTAATGTAATTCAGACACATCAACCCAGCTATTTATTTAATAGACTACGTTTTGGTTCATCTAATAGATCCCAACAGCTTGTCCATTAGTGGTATCATTACCTTACTTCGGAGCGCCAGTTCTTCATTAACGTTACCCGTCTTTGGAACTCCCTTCCTCAGCATTTAAGAAGGTCAGGTAACATTGCACAGTTTCGGAATGGGTTACAGTCTTATTTCCAGACAATCTCTGACTAACATTTTATTGTATTAATACTTACGCTTATATATGGTAGTTTTTGCTTGAGAAAAGAGAGATGTATATTGTATATTTCATATTACGAATTTCCTTGTTTTTTTTTTATTTTTTTATTTATCTTATCGTATTTAAGAAACAGAAAGAGAAAAACTCTAATTATTGAATTATTAATTTAACGCTAACATGTTATGTAGCTTTTTCCCCTTTTCTAAATAAATTATATTTAAGCCTTGCACTAGTTTATAAGATTATTGTTATCTTAATGTGTAAGCTTTCAATGAATAAAGAAATGAAATGAAATGAAATACTCATTACAGGACTAAACGGTCCACTCTAAAATATATTGTTCTCATTATCTCCAGAAGATTCACCTAGTGCATTAGCAAAAGCTCAAGAATTAGAATCAAATAATATGAGAGCAAATTTCGCTCTACAATTCGGAAGGTCTCAGAACCATCAAAATAATGCGAGTCCCAGAAATCAAAATAACCTCAGATTTCCTGAAAAGAATCACCAGCAAGTTAATTCACATAAACCAGAACCTATGGAATTAGGAAGCTCTGTTAATAGAATGAATAACAGACAAAATGACTTCCAACGAAATAGAACTCCACATGTTAATCATAACCAGCAAAATTGGACTCCAAAACCTAATTGGAATTAAAATCCAAATCGACAAAATTGGAATCAAAACCAATAGTCCAACTTTCGCAACGAGAAACGACAGTATGAGAGTGCACAATATAGTGCACAACCTCCTATAAAAAACCAAAGAATAAACAATTTAAATGAGAGCGCTTGTTTAGACGAGCATCTCAATTGCCCTACATCTTCTGAGATAGTGACAGATCAGGAAAATGTCTAAAAATCTTAGTGGACACTGGTGCTACAAGCTGTTATTGTAGGCCTAATATTTTATCAAATATATATAAGCTAGCAATTAAGAAAAGGGTAAAAAACATAAATGGTTACACCATCATAACACATTATTGTGAAGGAATAATGTTCGGAAGAAAAATAAATACAGTTTTACGAGTTAGCAAACTTAGAAAGCGATTTGCTAATTGGTTTTAATATATTAAAGCTTTCTAATATAACATTAGATTTTGAAAATAAATATCAATCCATCAGGGAAAATCTGAACAAATATATATTTCAGAGGAAAACTCCGAGAAATCTATTATGACTAAACAGGAAAGTCATAATATAAAAATTGAAAACACTTTGAAATGCAATAATTTCGAAGTAAAAGCCGACAAAGATAACGGCAATATTACAAATAAAATCGAAAAATTTTGAAATGAGACTCTATACAAAATAGAATCAATGCATTCAGACATAAATACGAATGAATTATTCAGAACAGAATTAAAAAGCTAAAATTCGTACAATTGTTGAAACTCCTATATGGAGTAAAAAATATCCATATCCTTTATCTGTAAATTCATGTGTTATCAAAGAAATTAATAAGATGTTGAATGACGGAATCGTTCGACCTAGTAAGAGCCCATATAACTCTCCTATTTGGGTAGTACCAACAAAAGGTATTAATGAAGATGGGACACCCAAATTAAGAATGGTGGTTGATTATAAAAAATTGAATGAAAAAACTGTATCGGATCGATATCCAATTCCCGGTACAAATGTTATACTTTCTAATTTAGGAAAGTCTAAATATTTCGCAACAATCTATTTAGAATCTGGTTTTCACCAAATAGAAATGAGTGAATCAGATATGGAAAAAACATAATTTTCCGTTAATAATGGAAAATATGAATTCCTAAGAATGCCATTCGGATTGAAAAACGCACCAAGCATCTTTCAACGGGCAATGGATGATATTTTGCGAGAATATATAGGAAAGTTTTGTCATGTTTATATAGATGACATTATTGTATTTTCAGAAAATTTGGAAAAAATTGCTGTATGTTATCTGTATCTAAATAAGATAATTGAAACCTTAGAAACCGCAAACATGAAAATATCATTAGAAAAATCAAAATTCTATCAAACAGATGTTGAATTTTTAGGCTACATTGTTGGACACAATATCATTAAAACGGATCCCAGAAAAGTAGAAACAATATCCGAATATTTATAAAAAAAAAACAGAAGTAAAATTGGACGAAGAAGGTATTTCATTCATTAATTAATTAAATAGAATTGGTCCAACCAAATTTTAATAGAAAATTTAACCACAGATGCTTCTAACAACGCGATTGGCGGTATTTTAACGCAAGAGGGTAAACCTATTTTTTTTTATATCAAAAACATTAAATCCCACAGAACAAAATTATGCAACAAACGAAAAAGAGCTTTACGCTATCGTTTGGTCATTGAAAACATTGTGAAACTATATTTATGGAGTTTCAGATTTAGAAATCCATACAGATCATCAACCTTTAACTTTTGCAGTCTCAAGTCGTAACCCTAATGCAAAAATGAAGAGATGGCACGCATTTATAGAAGAATTTGCCCCAAAAATAATTTATAAACCAGGCACTACCAACGTAGTTGCAGACGCTTTATCAAGACAGTATTTGAATAATTTAACAGACGATTCTTCAATCTCTGGAACACAACATTCAGCTGAAAGTAGTGATAATATCGATATCCCAGAAACTAGGAAACCTTTAAATCAGTTTAAACAACAGATTATTTTAGGTAAAGCTAATTTTACAATCCATGAACAAATAGGAACTTTCGGAAAAACTAGACATATTTTAGAATACGATACACCAGAGAATTTAGTACATATTCTTAAGGAGTATTTACAACCAGGAATAATTTCAATTCATTGCACACCTGAAGACTTGTATGAAGTGAAGCAAAAAATAAAAGAAACCTTTAGTAACCTATTTCTGTATACAAACATTTTCGCGATAGATATAACTAATAAAGAGGACCAAAGTGCAATAATTGAGCAAACACATACTCGAGCACATAGAAACTATAAAGAGAATTTGAAACAAATCTATACCTCGTATTATTGGCCTGAAATGAATAAACAACTTCAGGAATATGTAAGAAACTGTGGATATGTAATAGAAATAAATACGACCGTCATCCTCAAAAGATACCAATTGGAGAGGCTCCAATCCCAAAAACAGAGGGGGAGCAACTACGAGTACATCACATATATTTTTCGCCCAAAAATTAAAATTTTTAAGACAAAATGCTAATTCATTATTTCGAGTATTAAAGAATATAAACAAAACGATATAATATATGAAAAACTCATAGGAGGTATAAATATAAAAAAACAAAGAATTAAAGAGGATTTAGGAAATAAAGTCCAAATATTTCAAAACAATAGAATAGTCCATGAAGACAATATTAAAACTTAATATTTTATTACAGAAAATGTTTCTCTTAACAATTTTTCTACTGACGACATTTGTGTCTTCAGAAATTATTGATTATACTCGGGATTATTACATCTTGATCGAAAATGGAAAAGCCGCAATTTATAAAGAATATGGTGAAATATTTCATGTTACAAACGTAACAAATTATGAAATATTAATGCAGGAAACGCAAAACATTTTAAATAAAAATTTGGAATATAAAAGCTTTGGTATCAAAGATGATATCATACATCTTAATATGGATGATATGATGGTTTAATAGAAACACTACTAAAACAATTGAAAATAAGTAATCATAGGCAAAGAAGGGGAATAAATGCATTAGGAACACTATGAAAATGTATAGAAGGAACCCCAGATCACGACGATTTAGTCACTATAAATAATAAGCTTTCAGAATTAACAGAGAATAATAACAAACAGTTTACTACGAATTCAGAAATTTTTGAAGCAACATATTTATTAAGGAAGTCAGTATGAAATCTTGAGATTGGTTCACAGATGTATAAATTAATTATAACTGAACTACAAAATATGATACAAACTATAACATTAGCTAAGATAGGTATTCTAAACCCAGCAATTCTAAACTTACGGGACATACAAGAAATTACGAAACATGAAGACGAAACACTAACATTTACCGATTTAATAGACGTTTCAAAATTCAAAATACGAGTAGTACTAGATAATAACCTAATTATAATTTATATAAAATATACGATTATTGAAAAAAGTTGTTATTTATATGAAACAAGGGTCATAAGCCAAAACTGTTGATAGAGAAATCAATTATAAAATGTAAAAGTGAATACTTCAATGTCGAAATTTGTAAATTACAATTAAGAACTACATTTTGTAAACTTATGTATAAAAGATCATGTCTGTCAGATCTATTAAATAATAAAAAAGGAAAATGTATTAAAATAAAAGAAAAATGAACATTTAGAAATCATTAAAGATGGTACGATATTAATTTCCGTTAACCACACAATAGATGGCCATAATTTAGAAGGCAAATATTTAGTAATCTTTAAAAATAAAACTTTAATTGATAACGTAACTTTTGACAACCCAACAGAAATTATTACTAACTATTTAAGAACAAGTAATATAAATAAATATGATGTAATCAGATACGTTGAATCTGAAAATAAAAACTTGAAATTTGAAAATATTAATGTGATTAATTCAATAACACAAACAGTTGAAAAACAACCTATATTGAGGATAATAATTTTTTTCATTATTGTAACAATAATTTTTGTATTTTATAAATTTATAAAAATCTTTAAAGACTGTAAAAAGAAACAAAAGACCAAAAATGATATAATATTTTTTGATAATATTAAGAAGAATATTCAAATACTTACAAAACAATTTGAAGAAATGGGACGTTTCTCTTAAAGAAAAGGGGGAGTTAAGACAATCGTTTACTAGAATAAGATATCTTAAAACTGCTCACTCAGCATCATCACGATAGCCACATAATTTTAACAGCATCAACTGTAAACAAGCACATATGAACACCAAGTTCAATCCTGATCGAACATGTCATTTGTCACATTTTGCTACTGACCAACGATTATACGAGGGCGGGTCAATAAGTCCGTGACTTTTTGCATTTCTTACCTCTTTACTGAAACAGTAACACTGCTCCTGTCAACAGGCATCTGTCAGTTGACTCCTGTCAAAATTTGAACTTGCTGCGTCAGTTAGTTTGTGTTTGACAGCTATTTTTATCAGACTACTCACTAATTTGAGGAGAAAATGGAAAAAAGTGAATTTCGTGTTTGGCGTGTTTTTGGAAGGTTTGGCGTTGTTTAATCGCAATATGGAGGAGTTTTTGCGCCGTTTTGTAACCGTGGACGAAACATGGATCCATCACAACACACCATAGAACAAACAACAGTCAAAACAGTGGGTTTCTAAGGGTGAATCGGCGCCAAAGAAGGCCAAGGTGGGTTTGTCAGCCAATAAAGTTATGGCGACTGTTTTTTGGGATGCACGCGGGATAATCCACATTGACTACCTTCAAAAGGAAAGAACAATCAATGGGGAATATTATGCCAACTTATTGGACCGATTCAATGACGATTTGAAAAAAAAAAACCGACCTCATTTGGCCAAGCAAAAAGTTCTTTTCCACCAAGACAATGCAAGGGTGCACACATGTGCAGTTGCCATGGCAAAAATCCATGAATTGGGCTATGAATTGCTCCCTCATCCACCCTATTCTCCAGATTTGGCTCCGAGCGACTACTTCTTGTTCCCAAACCTGAAGAAATGGCTTGGTGGAAAAAGATTTGACTCCAATGATGAAGTCATCTCGCAAACAAAGGCCTATTTTGAGGACCTCGACAAATCATTTTTTTTTGGAAGGGATAAAAAAATTGGAGGAGCATTGGACAAAGTGTATAGAGCTTAAGGGAGACTACGTTGAAAAATAAAATTATTTTTTTATCAAAAAATCTGTGTTTTATTCCAAAAGTCACTGACTTATTGACCCGCCCTCGTATAAACAAGAACATGTGGACACCACCTCCAATCCTGATTGAACAAGTATAACCGATCAATCTAGAACGATCGATTGCTGAAGTCATCAGCACTCAGATGATGTCATTTTAAGAGTATATAAACTCCATCAAAAATCATCCAAAGTCAAGTCAACTTAAAGCAGCAGGATCATCCGGTCATCCTAATCTAATTTAAGTATAAATAAAACACCATTGTATTCTAGTAGTATTTGAATAAAGATTTATCTTTTTTAAAAAATCTAGACACAAAGGAAAAGAATAATTTGAGTGTAGTCTTTGCGAGGTTAGGTAGTTAGGTATAATTCAAATGAATGTAACTTAGATTTGAAAATATGAGTACGTTTGTATATGAATTGCATGTGCTAAATTCAAATGTATGAAAGGTTAGTTTGTAAACTCTTATATATACGGTTTTGTATATATGAATGTATAGGTCTATGATATATGTATTTTTTGACTAATTAACTGTTAGATAGTTTGGTATGTATTATGTATTTAAGTTTTAAATATAGTTAGGATAAGTATTTAGGTATATACTATAAAGAGGTATATATATGAATGCCCGTTATAAATTAAGCTAAGAAAAGGTTGGAAAATAAGTCATTGAAAAGAAAATATTTGATATGTACTTACGATTTTATATGAAGATCCAGGCATTGAAGTTTGCGCACAAATTTCAGCTAAATAATTTTTTTTTCTATTTTTTTTTTTTGTTTTTTTGTTTAAGCTTATTTAACTGATAATTTAGATTTAGCACTACTATACTTGTTTGTCACGAATTTTAGTTTTTATATTTAAGGTTTAAGTAAAAATATAATAGGGTAACGATAGCTTTCGTCGATTCATCATTGACTTATATACATATATATAGATGAAACACTTGATTGAAGAACGATTGATTGAGGTTATGAAAAGAATGCTCGACTATTGATTTACAGTTTCTTCCTTTGCAATACACCAATATTGAGATACATGTAAGGTTAATTTGGCATATGCGCAACCAACAAGAAATTCATTTCTTGTTTTTTCAGAGGATGGAATATTTTCAAGTTAGCTTTTACAACGCTTTGCTTAGTAAAGTGAACCTTAGTGGAACCCTAAACGTTCTCCGCTAAGGTCACTAAAGATTGCTGAAAGTGTGAATTTTTAATGATTGTTCACATAACCAAGAAAATGCTTACCTTCTAAGGTAAATATACGTAAATGTATATACTCGTACATACTCGTATATACTCGTATTACGTTTCTACTCCATTAATGGAATCAACTTGTTACTCTTTAGTAATGAATTTAATTTCTTAGGACGCAAAAGCGAATAAAAAAACTAAGGCTCAAGCCAAATCTTTCTACCAGACCACACAAAAAAAACATGTTTTTTTTTACAAGAACAAATTAATAGTAACTTCCGCACTGAATGTCTGAGGTTAGGTGACAGAAAAGAAGGAATGAGATATCACACTGCCTTATATACTTTGCTGTGTCTCAGTAAGTTTAAGCCAAACTCAATCGGTTTAAAATTTCATCCTACCAATTGGTATAAAGGTCGAGTTCACGCTAAAATATCTGGTTTGTGTCTATGATGTGCGGACCAACTGTTACCATATTAGGATTAAAGAAAACGAGATTCAACAAAAATTTAATAGGGATCACGCTACACCATTTTTCTACAAGATTTTCCGACTGTTTTCGCTATGCTACATCTTATAAACTTAGGACACAACTTTGAATTTACCTGATTTGTCGCATTACTTGACATAAAATTTCTTCTGTAAATTATATCCCCTACGCTAAAGGATGTAACTGAGGTACGTAGATTGTATATTTTTGTATTTTTTTCGTAAGCACGTTTCATGTTATCTCTTTCTCCCTTATGATATTTAATCTGTTACTTGGTGATAAAAATTGCATGTCTCCATCTTCAAGTGTTTTCAATTTGCATGTGTAGTCGTGTGTTGGCCGTATAAGCAAAAATAAGGGATTGTTCCAGTCGATTGGTGAGCTGCAGTACATAGAGCTTGTTGAGTTTCTGAAAGATGCCTATCCCAGTGCTTTTGATCTTCTCCAATATACATTCTAATGCCAGCCGAAATAGACTGATTTACTCTATCCGATGCGTTAGCCTGCGGAGAGTAAACCGCATTTCGGATATGAGTGCATCCGTATTTGGAAAGAAAGAACTTAAAATCTTTGGATACAAATTGCTGACCGTTATCACTGTGAATGAATTCCGGCACACCGAATTGGTAAAAAAACATTTTGTTCTAGGTATTCTATAACTGCGCTTGTGTTAGCCTTACGCATTGCTTTAAGAAAAACAAACTTAGAGAAACTATCAAGAACAACAAAAATAAACGCGTTTCCTCTCTTCTTCCTGGGATAGGGTCCCATGAAATCTATGTAAAGCTTTTCAAATGGACGATGAATTTCATGATAAGATCCCATTGGAGGTCTTAATGTTATATTAGATGATTTATTTTCTTTACACTTCAAGCAATTTCGAACAAAGTTGCGCACTTGGTATACCATATTGGGCCAATAATATAATTCTTGAATCCTTGACAGAGTTTTCAGCATTCCGCCATGGGAACAATTTGGAGGATGATGACACATTTCTATGACAACCTGGGTTACATTTTCAAGTACCCACAACTTCCACTGGAATTCAGAAGTAAGGTTATTCTGATCTTTCTGAAGTACTTTCTTGTAAACAACTCCATTTCGTATATCTAGTTCTGGTAAGTTAACTTGATTTTCCTTAATTTTTGTTATCAGATCTCGATCTATCAGGAGTTTTGAATTCAGCAGAGTCGAAATCGATGCAAGGGGAGGTCGTTAGAACAGCGGAAAGCTCTTCATTGAATGCCCGAGAAAGTGCATCCGGTACGACATTCTGTGTCCCTTTCCTATGCTGGATGTCGAAAGAGAATGCTTGTAGTTTCAGCGACCAATGAGCCAATCTTCCACTTAAATCCTTGAGCCCCATCAACCATTTAAGTCTTGCATGATCGGTCACGATTGTAAAGGGTGAGAGTTCCACATAGGGACGAAACTTTTTGAATGCTTGCACCGCTGCATAGCATTCTTGTTCGGTCACGCTATATTTACGCTGACAGTCATTCAGTTTTTCAGAGAAAAATGCGATGGGCTTTTCATTATTTTCATCGGCATATTGAAACAACACACCTCCTATGCCATAATTAGATGAATCACATTGGATAATAAAATGTTTTGTAAAATCAGGATTAGACAAAAGGGGAGCAGAAATAAGAGCAGTTTTTAAAGCTTCAAATGACATTAAAGCATCGGGAGTCATAAGAAATATTTTATTTTTCTTAAGTGTGTCTGTCAGTGGACCAGCGATTGCTGCGAAATTTCAGATAAATCGACGGTACCAACCACAAGGGCCAAGAAATCTTCGTACTTGTTTCACGGCTGTTGGCACGGGAAAATCCTTTATTGCAGACACTTTGTTATATAGGATCTGGTTTTATATGACCCTCTCCAATACTTTAATTCATTAAAGCAAAAGCGGGATTTTTCTATGTTGATTGTTAAATTTGCCGCTTGCAAACACTCCGCAACTTTCTCTAAGATTTCTAGATGGCTAATAAAATCCTTGGAAATGACCAACAAATCATCCAAATATACAAAAACTTGTTCCCTAAGTGCACTGGGGTTCAGTTTCAGTTTTAAAGCATTTTATTTCCTTAATCATTAACTCTTACATACTAACAAAAAATGCTTAAATGCTAGCTTAAAATTACTTAACAATCTTATACTAACTTACTGGCCCCACACAGGCACTCTAAGCTATTCTAAATTCTTATAACTATGTCTTTCGACTTTATGTACATTTTCTTTACTAATAGTTATTTACTATACTTAAAGCTAAGAAAAAAATTGCTAACAAAAACTTAGCATATGGACATATTTTTTTATTTTTTATAAAAACTTAATATCTAACTTAAAATAAACCTTAGCCTACTTAACCTACATGCACAATACACACATACACACATATAGACATTAAGCACAATTATATACATATATTAGTATATACCTTTGTATAGACTAATACATGTATATATTTCTTAGATGCTAACCTAAACCTATGTAAGCTGTCCATAGCTGTTTACAGAGAAAACAGATTGGTCAGCTTTGCCTCATTAGTGAGGCAGGTCCGTAATTGACGGAAACGACGACGAAGCATCTTCTACATCATTCAACCACCAGAAATGCTGGTTCTGCCGAACGACATCCCTCTTATCGCGATTCCCCACCGCCCTACTGAACCTGAGACGATCCACACTGCCGTGTGCGACGTCTGTGTTGTAGTTGAGTCGCCTGTCCCCAGCTGTCCGAGCGACATGGAAGATTAACGGGACCGCTGATCTATCCTGGATCAACCCTATCTGATCAAGGTAAAGGAATGCTTCCGGCGGAACGAAGCCGTCAGAGCGCACACTCTCGTGGTAAAGGTAATTGGGGTAGTAAGCCCCAGATATTAGGTTATTCGTCGAGGTTATTGCTCTTGCAATGTGCCTTCGAATCAGCTTAATTACGAAAGTGTTCACTCTTATCAGGTTCGCCCTGTTGTAAAGGATCTCATTAGGATACAATTCTTTGTACTCCGACTCTGGTGTTCTGTACAAGTGAAGGCAAGCCCTCTCAAACACCCGAATCTTTCCATTAAGCTTGCTCATACATTGAACCACACGGGACAACCAAATACCAGCATGGGCCTGATAAGGGCCATGTAGCATATTACCTTTACCCTCTCATCGAGTTAGCTGCTATACAACAGTCTCTTTGTAAGGGCAAAAGCGCCTTTAGCTCTGGCCAGAGCAGCATCTACATTTTTGCCAAAATACAGAAACTGATCTAGCCAGATCCCAAGGTATCTGACTACATTTCGACAGGCAAGAGGCTGTCCGTGCTGTCCAATGATTGAGAACTTTCGCCAATTTTTTCTGGTATCCCTAGAGGCTCCAGACAACGGCGTCCTAAAGAGAATGGTTTCCGACTTCTGAAAGTTGATTTTCAACTTCCAGTCATCGCGAAATCGACTTATCTTATCGAAGTCACGCTGCAAGAGAGTATTAATGACCTCGATTTTTGGACCTGTTCTGTACGGTATCAAATCGTCTGCGTAAACAATAGTATGGGGAAGTGAACCTATCAAATCGCTTGTATAAATGTTAAATAGGATCGGCGAATTGACCGCGTCTTGCTGAAGACCGTTTTTAATTTGAAATATTCCAACAGAAGTTACATCACCATTCTTCACGATGAGCTGTCTGTTGGTTAGTATATTATAAAGAATGTACAAGAGTGGTTTACTGATCCCAGCCTAGTCAGCTTATAGAAAAGATCCTCCAACCATACGGTGTCGAAGGCCTTCTCCAAGTCAACAAGGCAGGCACCAGTACATTGTTTTTTTTGCCTTTTATTCCATTGGATATCGGGACACCAGTTTAGACACGGCATGTGAGATATAATGTCCCGCCTTAAAGCGAATTGATTATCCGGAACTATATGTTTGTCCTCAACCCACCTAGACAGAGCTCTATTGATTACTTTTTCGAAAACCTTACTGATATTCGGAAGGAGACTTATCGACCGGAGATTCGCTGGATTGGATATATCCTTTCCTTTTTTGGGGATAGGTTTAACCACCGCCGTTTTCCAATGCGCTGTATAATGTGCATTATTCATTGCATTATTAAACAGGATGGTGTAAATGTCCACCGCTTCTAGAGGAAGATGTCGAAGCACAATGTTCGGAATACCATTGATCCCCACAGATTTCTTAGCCCTGATAGTGTCGAAGGTCTCATGGAGTTCTTCCTTCGAAATGAACGGGGGTAGGTCACCCTTTCTAGAAATGATATTATTTGCCATATTTCCGTCGCTAAGCCGGGTGAAACCAGAGCGGTTCCTCGATCACAAAGAAGTCGTCATCATCAGCGGCCTCATTTGGATCAATGCCTGCTATTGTCAGTAACCGTTCGTTGTCTCTTGTCCGGGCTATTTTAAGACACTGAAGGTCGTTTTGATTTTTTCTCCGAAAGAGTTTATTGATTTGCGGAAGCATATTCGAGTTGCTGGTGTTTACAGTCCGAACTTTGTTGTTCCAATACAAACTTACAGAAATTCTGTAATTCTCTTTTATTAGCGTTTGAAGATTTTTAATTGACGACTTCAGTGTCCTAATCTCCGAGTCTTGTCAGTCAGTTAACTGTCTATAAAAGTTTTTGAGTCTTGTCAGAATTCTACTTTTCTGTCGGTGCAGTGCGGAATAGGTCTTCGGTAGTTGTACGTCGATTCCGCGGTATTGTAGTGTCCATAGTTTGTTTAATTGTCTCGTCCATTTGTTTTAGGTAATTGTCGATTTTCTCGTTTGACAAATTCCTATTGGACGGTAGGTGGAGCGTTTTCGAGGAGAGCGCTCTGTTCAAGGTTGCGGAGAAGCGTGTCCATCGAGTCTTACTGTAGTTGTAAGAATATCTTTGGACAAATTCCTCCAATTCCGCAATTTCGTTGGGAACTGTAATTTCGGTGCTAAAACCGCAATGGTCGCTGTCATACACGAATGTGTGCAGACAGTTTAGCGTTTGTAAATTCGTACCTGTCAGTCGTATACGTTCGTCGTACAGCAGTAGATCCAAATAAGACCCGCCTCTGGGAAACGATGGGTTATCCGTCGCTTTAAGACCGAGTCTGTACATGACATCGTGCTGACCCCACCAATCGAATAGTAGGTTTCCTCTAGTATTTGGCAAATTATTTCCCCAATCTCTGTGTCTAGCGTTGAAATCCCCGCCAATTATAAAATAATTCTCCCCCGATTCCAGCCTCAGAAGTCGAAAGAGCGTGTCGAGCTCTGTAATGAATAGGGTGGATTGTGAAGGTGCATAAACAGAGGCCATGTAGAGCCGCTTTTCACTGCGAATCGGGGTGTAAATGACGACTGCCTCCAACACCCGAAACCTGCGCAGCACTCCCTTGTACACTCTGTGAAATTTTATTCCTTCTTTAGTGAAGATCTTGACACCGCCTCCACGTTTGGATCTGGGCCAGTTTCTTCTTCTAACAATATAATTATTGTACTCCAGTTTGTGATGGTTTCGCTAGCGAAAGCACATCAGGGGTTTGGTCTTGTAGCAATTTAAACATCGCGGCTCTTCGTTCGATCATAATCAGTGAATTAACACTCACCACAAGGATCTTCAAAGTTTGCTCCACCATGTGCTTACCCATTACGACATGTGTTGCGTTAGACTCGGCAGCAGCGCGTAGATCTGGTCCACCTGCTTGGCCTGTTCTTGCACCTGCTTTTGCAGCTGAGCCATCTGCCCTTGGATTGCGATCAAGATGGCCAGCATGTTAGGTGCAGCTTCCGTTGTTCTCGGCATCGGCGCCGGAGAAGCAACAGTCGCTTGCTGTACCGTAGCCCCCCTACCTGGCGCTATTTGGGCGTAGGAAATTTGGGACGTTACAGCTGGTGTTTGGAATCTAACAGGTGAACGTTTCACCTCCACCTTCTGCTGCTGAGCCAGTTTTGCTTTTTTTATGTCGGCGAACTTAGGACAACCCCGATAGTTTGCGGTGTGCCCCAAGTTTCCACATAACACGCACGAGAGCTGCGACCTATCGGATGCTCCGTCAACACCCAGAGGACATTGTTCGGAACTGTGGTTCTTAGCGCACTTCACGCATCGAGGCTGCATTTGGCAGTTCGACGCGGCGTGCCCGAACCTCTGGCAGCGAACTCATTGTATAACGCCTACGCTCCTTTTTAGTTTTTGTGAACCACCTGGTAGTCTAGGACATTGATACTCCTTAGACTATCCAGACGGCTTTCGGGACTGAGTTGCACCAGGAAGAACGGCAGACTCCGTTTCTCCCGCCTGGCTCTAGCTGTTGTAAATGGCTTTACCCCTACAAAATTGAGTCCTTCGCACTCCTTCTCTTTGAGCAGTGCCAGGATCTCCTCAGGATCAGAAGACGGTTCCAACCCCTTCAGCAGCATAGATTGCCGCTTTTCACACTTCGGTGTGAATGAGTAGTGCTCCGTCGTCGTTTCCTTTAGGAGCTCTTTCACTTTCGCGTAGCCCTCCACTGTATTACAGTGGATGGCATGGCGATCGTTCCCCAATCGCTTAATGTTGAAATTATTACCAATGACCAGCCTACACAGGTCCTTGGTTTCATTTACCTCTAATTCATAGGTGTTGATAGGAGGCACCTTCTCCTTCTCCTTCTTCTTCTTCTGCTGCTGTTGTTGTTGTTGTTGTTGTTGTTGTTGTTGTTGTTGTTGTTGTTGCTGTTTTTTCAGCTGCTGCGGTTTCAGCTTTTGTTGTTTTTGCATCTGTTGATGTTGATGTTTCTGCTGCTGCTGTATTGTTTGCTGCAGTTGTTGTTTCTGCTGCTGCTGGTTTTGTTGTTGGGAGCTCTCTACTTTTGATTGCTTCTTCTGCCTGCGCGCAGTTTGTTTCTTCTTAATTGCAAGCACTTTTTCTTCCAACTTTAATACGAGTATGCTGCTGGTAATACTGTTTATTTCTTCATCTTCGTCTTCCGACTCAGATGAAGCTAGAGAGGCGAAGTTGTTATTGCCCCCCTCATGCTGGAACGCAACTTTATCTCCTTTCAACATGTCACTTTTTTTTTCCTTAAATTAGGAGGGGTTCTCAACCTACTCCTTCTTTTGACGGCTTTCGCCACGGCACCAGCAACCGTATTGTTGCCTTTTATAAGTCCCGTTATGGGGAGAGCGGAACGCTCTCTATCACTCATCACGTGATTGTTTTTGCACTATCACTTGTTTATTTGTAATGGAAAATAAAAAGTAAAAAAAGTAAGTACCAAATGTCTTGGGCTGGGAATCGAACCCGGGACCACCCGATTGTGACTCCTATTCCGCTACCACTGGTCTAACCGGGTCCCCACACAATATGTGTCTAAATAAAGATCTGATATATTTTCACTTGTCGAAAGAGAAAAGTCGAAACACATCCGCACTCTACAAATTCAGTGAACGACTGAGTGCACTGGGGATCACTTTATCCATTAACCGGCACATCCTTTGAGCAGCGTTACACAACCCAAAAGGCATGGCAGTGAATTGATAAAGCGGTCTTCCTGGCACAGTGAAAGCCGTTTTTTCCCTGGACTTTCTTTCTCCAGTGGAATTTGCCAAAACGCGTCCTTAAGATCCACACTACTAATGTAATGTGTATCCTTAAGATGGCTCAATAGACTCTCTATGTGAGGAAGCGGATAGGCATCTTTTTATGTGAGTGAGTTCACTTTTCTAGAGTCTAAACACAGCCTGTTCTTACCAGGTTTCCTAATGAGAACGATGGGTGAACTCCATGAACTGCTGCTCTCTTCAATCACTCCCAAAGAAAGCATCCTATCTAATTCGTCGTATATCATCTCTTGAATTGGTGGTGAGACAGGATAGTGCCGCTGTTTTACTGGCTCAGCATTACCTGTGTCAATTATATGCATTTCTAGTGAAGTTTTTTCCAAACCTTTTTCGGAGAAAGAGGGAAATTTTGTTATAACCTGTTGAAGCCTTTCTTTGTCAAACTCACTTAATTCCAGTTCTAGCTTTACATTTCTAACTCTATTCGTTTCCGGCTTTACGTCTTCGATTATCTCGCTAATGATGTTTGGCGTAATTCTAAATTTTTACCAGAAGTCTATACCAAGATAAAGTGATTGGGACAAAGATAGAATAAGGTAAAAGTCAAGTCTTTCTCTTCGATTATTAAAAACAACTTCAGTGTTAATTATGCCTACGATGGATTGTTTCCAGCCATCGGCGGTTCTGATAAAAGACGAGAACTCAAGAATAGAGATATTTAACTCTTTAACTTTTTCTAAACAGTCTTTACCGAAACAAGAAATGCTGGCTCCACTATCTAAAAGGCCAACCATCTCGTTTCCAAGTATTTTGATTGTTGCATAAAGTCGAGAATCTAACATATGATTGAGGCTATTGCAAGAAATCCATTGCTTAAATATTCTTCGTTTCTTGAAACGTAATCGAATTTTGAAAAATTTGTTTGGATATCTGCATAGCATAAGTTCGTCTATGTTGAATAACTTTTCGCGAAGTTGGTTATATTTCTTTAGTCTCTCTTCATATGGTATACTTCGAAACGTATGTCTTTTTAGATGTTTAGTCGAATTTGTTTGTGCGTCACTAGTATGGGTTTTATAAATATATATGTCTTCATCAAAATTTGTGTTCGTGCAAGCATCAACCATTACTGCTCCGGATATGTTTGGTTTCGGTTTTCCAATTAAGGATTACATCGAGAACAACTTATGACGCTGACTCCATCCGCACCACACCTGTAACAGAAAAGTCTGTTAAGCGGAGATGGACAGTCTATGAAAACGTGGCCTTGGCTCTTGCAGTTATAACATTTCAGTGTTTTCGACGTAATTGGTCGAAGCACATAATGTGCCTGTTGCTGCAAAAGTTGGGGTCATTGGTAGTTTCGTGGAAAATCCCATTTCCATTTTCAAACAGTTCGTGACACCAGAGATGCTTGATATCATTTGCCGCGAAACAAACCGAAAAGCAAATCAGATAGTCCGCATTTGGAACGAAACACATGCAACAGCAAATCGAAAGGTTTGGCAAACAACGAATGAAAATGAATTGTATGCATTCATTGGTGTGTTATTGTTTTCTGGTCTCTTCAACTCCAATACCCAGCCGACCAAGGAATTGTGGGCGCCTTATAATCACGACATTTACACAACAACAATATCTCTAAAACGTTTCAACATTTTGCTACTCTACATTCGCTTTGATAATGGCAATACACGTGAGCAGCGCCTACTGACTAGTAAATCTGCGCCAATTAACGACATACGGATTATGTTGAACGCGAATTTAGAGAGAGCATATACGCCAAGTGCCAACATAACCGTTAACGAGCGGTTGTTTCCCTACCGCGGCCATACCCGCTTCACCCAGTATATACCCTCGAAACCCGCCAAATACTGCATCAAGGTATGGTGGGCTTGCGACTCACGTACAAATTATCCTTTAAAAGGCAAAATTTATACGGGCAAATTACCCAGTGCAGAGCGAGAGGTCAATAAAGGCGAGCGAGTTGTGTTATCGCTGATCCAACTTTATCATAATTCAGTCCGTACAATCTATTGTGATAATTTCTTCACTTCATTGTCTTTGGCCGAACATTTGCTTCAAGTCGGACTCGCCATTGTTGGCACCGTTCGCTCTAACAAACGTTTCGTTCCGGCTGATTTAAAAAAATCAAGAAATCGTAAGTTGTATCAGACATTGTTTGGTTTTTACAATGAAAAATATGCCTTGTGTTCGTACGTGCCAAAGCCAAATAAAGCCGTCATTGTGTTGTCGACAGAGCATTATACGTGTGCTATCGATGAAGAGAATAGCTCTCTAAAACCAAATCAAATCTTGGACTACAATGCCAATAAAGCAGGTGTTGACACCATGGATCTAATGATATCCGGATATTCTTGCAAACGTGGGACTAATCGATGGCCAGTGGCTATGTTTTACAATACATTGGACATTGCCGGTTCGGCTTCATTTATTGTTCACAACCATTTGCAGCCAGCAAAGCAAAGTGACAAACGTCGTAAATTTTTAACTCAATTGGCCATACAATTGGTTACTCCACATATGGAGGTTAGAGCAATGAATGGTTATGTTTCGCGCCAACCTCGTATCAAACAAGCTATGAAAAAGTTTAGTGTTATTGTAAGTACTTACAGCACATCATAGACCTATTTCTACATTTCATTCTCTCTCTTTTCAGGCACCAATTGCGGCTGCACTATCTCAGGTAGCATCATCCACAACGTCTGTATTAGCTGCATCCGCCTCCACCGCTGTTGGGCAACCGAAAAAAGAACGGAAAGATTGTGTGCATTGTAGAGCCGAAGGTGAACCGCGTCGTAAAACATTCCATAAATGTTTTTTTTTTGTCATGAATTTATGTGCCTCATACATGGAAAAATTGAAACATGGCCTTCATGCAATGATTGTATTGACAATAATTGAATTTTTCACATATAGATACATTATGTTGTAGGTTGTATTGACAATAATTAAATTTTTCACATATACATACATTATGTATGCATTTAAGCTGGCACAATAAAGAGTAAATTTATAAATAAACTAATACAAAATCTTTTCTTTATTTAAGACC
Source organism: Volucella bombylans (assembly GCA_949129095.1). Lineage (NCBI taxonomy): Eukaryota > Metazoa > Arthropoda > Insecta > Diptera > Syrphidae > Volucella > Volucella bombylans. The sequence goes on along the minus strand of OX422144.1, from coordinate 43,166,830 downwards.
CTTTTTCAAACCATAATCGGTACCAACGGCACTTCGAACTAGACAATATTCATATGGGCCTATGGAGGCCCAGCAGGTTATGTTACCGCCTCCCAAACAGCTGCCCATCCTAGGACTAATTACGGTTATGTATATATGAATGTATAGGTCTATGTTATATGCATTTTTTGACTAATTAACTGTTAGGTAGTTTGGTACGTATTATGTATTTAAGTTTTAAATATAGTTAGAATAAGTATTTAGTAAGTATTTAGGTATATACTATAAAGAGGTATATATATGAATGCCCGTTATAAATCAAGTTAAGAAAAGGTTAGAAAATAAGCCATTGAAAAGAAAATATTTGATATGTACTCGTACTTACGATTTTATATGAAGATCCATTCGTTGAAGTTTGCGCACAAATTTCAGCCGTATATGTAGTTAAATTGAATATCTCTTTATACAAATTATGACAAAGTGTTACTTCTCTGTGGCTTTTACAGAATTTATTTACTGATAGAAAATCTACCTTGATGAAATTTAAGCTAAATAATTTTTTTTTCTATTTTTGTTTTTGTTCTTTTGTTTTTGGTTTAAGTTTATTTAACTGATAATTTAGATTTAGCACTACTATACTTGTTTGTCACGAAATTTAGTTTTTATATTTAAGGTTTAATTAAAAAGAATAATAGGGTTACGATAGCTTTCGCCGATTCATCATTGACTTATATACATATATATAGATGAAACACTTGATTGAAGAACGATTGATTGAGGTTATGAAAAGAATGCTCGACTATTGATTTACAGTTTCTTCCTTTGCAATACACCAATATTGAGATACATGTAAGGTTAATTTGGCATATGCGCAACCAACAAGAAATTCATTTCTTGTTTTTCCAGAGGATGGAATATTTTCAAGTTAGTTTTTACAACGCTTTGCTTAGTAAAGTGAACCTTAGTGGAACCCTAAACGTTCTCCGCTAAGGCCACTAAAGATTGCTGAAAGTGTGAATTTTTAATGATTGTTCACATAACCAAGAAAATGCTTACCTTCTAAGGTAAATATACGTATATGTATATTCTCGTACATACTCGTATATATTACGTTTCTATTCCGTGGATGGAATCAACTTGTTACTCTTTAGTAATTAATGAATTTAATTTCTTAGGACGCAAAAACGAATAAAAAAAACTAAGGCTCAAGCCAAATCTTTCTACCAGACCACAAAAAAAAACATGTTTTTTTTACAAGAACAAATTAATAGTGACTTCCGCACTGAATGTCTGAGGTTAGGTGACAGAAAAGAAGGAATCAGATATCACACTGCCTTATATACTTTGCTGTGTCTCAGTAAGTTTAAGCTAAACTCAATCGGTTTAAAATTTCATCCTACCAATTGGTATAAAGGTCGAGTTCACGCTAAAATATCTGGTTTGTGTCTATGATGTGCGGACCAACTGTTACCATATTAGGATTAAAGAAAACGAGATTCAACAAAAATTTAATAGGGATCACACTACAACATCTGTCCTTTGCGATGCGGAAGACAAGTACTAATTATTACAACATTCTGCCTAGGCGTAAATTCTCAACTTTGGCTTCTCAGCACTTGGCAGGTGCTGTTCATGAGCTTTACGAAAAATCATGCGAAGCTCCTAGTCGAGCCAATATACAACAATAAGGTGCGACAATTTTATCAAATGGTAAAAAACATAATAGAAGGCTAGACACTCTGAATCGAAGCCTACGACAATTATTGAAATCTCGCGCTCAGGCCGAATAAATCTTTTAATTTTAACAATGATAGTAAAAAGTGCACCCGGCCTAAACGAAGAAAGGATAATCACTTCTTAATTTGAACCCAATATAGGTGCCAGAGCTTACACCCCAACTTAACCGTCGGGCTGTTTTTAACTGATAACTGGTAAACAGTCATGCAGAAAATGTGCGATGAATGGAACTCAGTATTATTTACATACTGCGCTAAATACACAGATATGATTATCCTCAATAAGCTTTCAAGATCCTTGAAGTTAAAATATGTCGTTTTAAGTAACCTGACAAATTGAACATTGATTCATAGTAATATGCATACATCTAACTCTAATCCTGCCTTTTAGTGCTTACGCCCTTTTTGCCTAGGACGGCAGTATACGCAATCGATCAAGGCCAGTAAAAAATTCACCAAGAGCTTTGGTATGAAAAGAAAATTTTTCAAAGGCAAAAAGCTGTCGTGCGATTTCTTAAACATCTTGAATAAAATTTGCAAATCTCGAGACGTTCTGTGGAACTTCAGAGGTGGCCAAAAATGGAGCCGAGTCTGCTGACCTAAAACGAACACTGTAAAAATGGTTTTGCAAGTAAAAGAATATTCATTTTAACAGTGAAGAGTATTCATCGATAATAGAATTTATCGAAGGCCTTGCTAAAATCGGTTGCAGCTACATCGACTTCGTTACCATTCTCTAGGGCAAAGAGGGCAAAGGATACGAATCTAACGAGATTTGTCGTGGTTGACTTACCCTTCAGGAAGCCATGTTGTCTAAGAAAAATAAGTGATTTGCATTTGAAGCTTACAGTTTCATACAAAATACTTTCGAAGAGTTTTGGTATATGGGAGAGTTTAGCGATTGGAAGATAGGTATTTGGTTCTTTGATCCTTTTTTGTGGATCAGTATTATGAAGGAGGTTTTCCAAGCCTGAGGAATTCTCCTTGTGAAAGGGATAGTCGAAGGAGATCAGAAAGGGTAAGAGGAAGAAAGATTTTAAGAAATATGGCAGGGAGGCCATCTCGACCGGCTGTGAATTCGTCATTAAGTTGGTGTAACTTATATTCCATAAAAAACGGGTCCAAGATGTGAGAGAGAAGTGGGTCGTTGGAGAAGTTCAGTAGATAATTATCATAAAATAGGATGGGGCTGGTATATAGGAGTCGTTGGTGAAGGATTGTTTAAAAAAGTTGGCAAATAGGTTGACAATGGTGAGTGTATCGGCTGATGACTTGTTGTTGAAAAAGGGGGGAGGAGGGTAACTATGGGACCTTCTTTTGTAGTTAACAAATTGGAAAATGGACTTAATATCGTTTAAAGGGCTGACTTTCGCTTTGTTAAGGTAGCGTTTTCAAAGGGAATCGTAAAGTTTGGTAAAATGAAGATAAGCACCAAAATATTTGGAATAGTCGGAAAAGGATCTGGTATGAAGAAAAACAGCCCATAACTTGTTTCCCTTATTTCGTAAGGAACGATGTTTTAAGGCAGGAAAACGGAACGTAAAGGGAAAAAGAATTAAATATTTCTCTATAAAAAATGGATAAGGCATCATTTATACATATATAATGTTAAGGACTCCCATCAAACCATTCATATTTTTACAAGAAACTAAACTTTCAACCATTTCAAAATATTGCGTTAACACTTTTTGCCTAGTATGGCAAGATGTTATAGTCACACCCCTTTCTAAAAGGTTCAATTGTTGTAGCCTCGAGCTTAGAATTTCTGCTTTCTTCTTTGGTAGTTATAATTCCCTTACAAGATCTTTTAATCCAGCTTGAGTTATTCTATGTGGCTGTGATGATGTTCTCGGTACTTCGTATTCTGACATTGGGGAAACTGATGGTTGAGAAAGTGTGATTTCATCTTGGTCATCGCAAATGTTCGGGCGGTTTTTTACTTTAACAGTTTTATCACTTAGTATTACAAAGAAGAGAATTAAAACACAATATTTTTTTTAAATTTGATGCTAACTAAATAAATTATACTCTTATCAAGTTAAGTGAGGGAGAATCGTTAAATTCGGAAAAATTCAGGTATTATGAAAGCTGAAACTAATAAAGGAATTTTACTTAGGCCCAGTGCACACATGCGTTATTTTAACGCGCTGTGTCACAGCGGAACCGTCTTTGCGTCTTACAGTACTCACAGATAAATTGAGTGGTGCACACACATGTGCGATGGCGCTGCGGCATCGGGCGTCATTCTTACGGGTAAAAAGACTAGCAGGTTTTCACGAGATCGCTGTGTCACCGCAGACGCGGTTGCGTGTTTCAGTACATTGTTTGTTATTGAGCAGTGCACACATGCGTGATTTTGTCGATAATTAAATTCGAAAAAAAGATGTCGAACATGGAAGAATTTTATAGAATTATTTGTCAATGAGATAAAAAGGTTTCCAGAAATATGGAGTGTTGCTACCGAGGCATACCATCAGAATTTTCTCTTATATTTCTAAATGATGTATAAAATATTCCTTTTGTTAGCCGATGATCAACAAAAGGATGTAACCAATAACGTCGTTTCTATTTACTCGAATTTACTCGTTTCGTTTTATAAATCTCCACTGCTGCAAGTTAAACGCGAACTGCAAATTGAGTCCTCCGAGAAAAACCCGCATGTTTGCATTGAACTATTGCGACACCGCGCGTTAACATAACACATGTGTGCATCAGGCCCTATGAACTCGAATTCAGCATGTACTCGTATAGACAAGCAGAAATTAGTTAAAATTATTTCGAATACTTTTCCACTGTAGACTAGTGTTATATGTAAACAAGGTTCTTTAGCTACATCTTTAATAATGACAAAATACCAAATTTCGGTGTTTTTTGTAAAAATCTGGGTCTCCTTTACTTATGTTTATATTACGATCATACATTTTTTCGTTTATAAGGAATGGTTTCAGTCTCAAATGGATATTCTCAAAAATCGAAATCTACCAAACAGTGTAACAAAAGTTCATAGCTTTGAGAATTCGTTGTCTTAGGGAACCATCCAAATACCGTAGCTCAAGTGGTAATGTATTCACTTCCAAATCGGGGGGTATGGGGGGACCAGCCGCGCCCGAAGAACATTCTTTTTTTCAGGCAAATAAAATCACGTCATGCACTTTAAATGTAGTCATACCCACTTGCGCCTGAAGTTCTTTAAAAAGAGAAGTGAAAAATGTTGCACCTGTTAAACGAGATGGACATTGGTCAATACTAGTAAATGGGAAATGCGGACGGAGTATTGCTTTACTGAAGTTTAAAGAGCTCGTTGGTTTTTCGCGAATGCCACGCAAAGTATTGTAAGCCTAACAGAAATATAGCAATAGAACAAGCAACACCGCAAAGCACCTAATACCAATACCAAGAAGTAACTAAGCACTTTAAGAACATTTTCCATACAAAAAAGCTAGCGTTTAACGAGCAAAGTATTGCCCTTTTAAACAGAACAAGCAGAATTTTGGAAAGCTGTTAACTTATTAATGATAGGAGGAGCACTATCGCCTTAGGCTTGCAAGCGGAACAACTAAAAAACCACCTCTCAGATATTCTGAACGCAACACAAATTTGATTACCGTTTCAGCATCCTTGATTATCGACGTACTCCTAGATGCACCGATAACTCTAGATGAGGTACAAAATGCAATCGAGAATGCTAGAAATAAGAAAGCCCCAGGGGACGACTGTATTTAATTTGAGTTATATAAGATTTGTACACGTGAATTCCTATCAGCGCTTGTATCGGAATTCAATCGAGTTTTCGAAAATGCAGATACGAGTATACCAGGAAGCTTTCTGAAATCGATTATATTATTATTGTACAAGAAAGGTGACCATAATGACCAGACAAACTATTGAAGTATATCGTTTTTAAATACTTTAACCAAGCTTTTTGGCGCAGTGGTTTTTAAAAGATTTGTTCAATGGGTCAATAAGAAGAAAATTTCAAGTGGACTACAGACAGAATTACTCGACGATTGACCAAATATGAGTATTTATGTTTACGAACTTTGCCGAAATCTACAAGAGGAACCACAAAAAGCTATGCACATTTTTTTGTAGATTTTTGCAGACTTCGGATTATGTTTCTCGAGATATATTTTTCCTAAAGCTCTTTGGATGTAGAATATCTACAAAGCTAATAAACATTTTGCGACCAATGTACACAAATAACATAGCGTTCGTTTGGGATGGAAACTACTTGTCCGAAGGTTTTGAGACTGCAATGGGCGTAAATCAAGGCTGTATATTATATATATTTATACTATACATAAAGGAATAACAGACACTGTTAAAGGTGGGACTGAACTAGACCGAATACGTATTCCCGGTCTCATGTTTGCAGATCATGTTTGCAGATACTGTCGACTGCATGCAGCTAATGAAAAAAAGGCTTAATAACTACTGCAAACTTGAAATCTATCTGTAAATCTAAGAAATACGAAGATAATGATAGTTAGAAATGGTGGTGATAGGTACTGTCGAAGTGAAAAGTGCACGTTTCGAGGTGAGGCTATTGAAATTGTACGAGAATATAAATACCTTGGAATCATTGGATCACCCCTAACGTAAGCATGAATAAACACCTTCAAAACAAATTGTCTGAAGCTAAACGTACAATCTATTCAGTTTTGGGCAGATGCATCAATAATAAACATGTAAGCCATAGTGCAAAGCAAAGGTTATTCCGATGAACTGCAGCCGCAATTCTTTTATATGGAGCCCAAATGTGGGGGACACTGTTCTTTTGCAGCCATTGAGAAGCTCCTGCGATACTTTTCTAAGCAAATATTTGGATTGCCTAGTAGTACTCAAAACTATATGCTACATTTAGAAACGGGAACGCCCCCAATATTTCTGAACAAAGTAAAAATGCAGTTTAAATACATAATAAAAGTAATTGCGCTGGGCGAAGTAAGGCTACCGAAAACAGTACTTACGCACATGTTACGAACAAGAGGAAATGTAGTGCAAGAATGGGAACATCTTGCGTCAGAATGTGGGGTAATCCTTAACATTACACCAGACTTGTGGTCTGATCCTCTAAGAAGGCAGTTTAATATCGGATTAAAAAAACTGGCAATATTGTATACCAGAAATATGTTACTGAAGCCCAACCTTCCCAATATGGGTAGTACAAACCATAGCAAAGTAAAATATCAACTCGAAGAATAAACATACTTTTTAAACTGTTTCGCGACAGCTAAAATAAGCACTATTATCAAAATGAGAGGAGAGTTGGTTCACTTGAACTACAATACGAGGGTTGTCTGAAAAGTTTCCGACCGAACAATGATACAAGATATTTTTTCTCAAATTTTTTTTTAATTTTTCTACATAGTCTCCTTGTTACTCCACACACTTCTCTCAGCGATGCTCCCATCCCTCTAACCCGTCCAAATAGTACTTGGCATTTTTTGCTGCAAAATAATTGTTGACGAAGGTAATTGCCTCCTCATTTGACGAAAATCTCTGTCCACCGAGCGCAGTTTTTAGATGAGGGAACAAAACGAAGTCGCTTGGATGGCGCTTGAATAAGGCGGATGGTCAAGCAGTTCAAACCGTAATTTATAGATTTTCGTCATGGCAACCGCTGAGGTGTGAGACGGCGCGTTGTCTTTGTGAAACAGGATTTGCTTTTTCTGCAAATGAGGCCGTTTTTCCGCAATTTCTGTCTGTCAACTAAAAAGATATTCTTACAACTAGAGTAAGACAAGATGGACGCACTTCTCCGCAACCTTGACAAGAGCGCTCTCCTCGAACACGCTCCACCCACCGTCCAATAAGAATTTGTCAAACGAGGAGATCGACAATTACCTAAAAAAAATGGACGAGATAATTAAACAAACACTACAATACCGCGTAATCGACGTACAACTACCGAAGACCTGTTCCGCAATCTCACTATTGACGCACTGCACCGACAGAAAAGTAGACTTCTGGCAAGACTCAAAAACTTGTATAGACAGTTAACTGACTGACAAGACCCGGAGATTAGGACACTGAAGTCGTCAATTAAAAATCTTCAAACGTTAATAAAAGAGAATTACAGAATTTCTGTAAGTTTGAATTGGAACAACAAAGTTCGGACTGTATACACCAGCAACTCGAATATGCTTCCGCAAATCAATAAACTCTTTCGGAGAAAAAATCAAAACGACCTTCAGTGTCTTAAAATAGTCCGGACAAGAGACAACGAACGGTTACTGACAATAGCAGGCATTGATCCAAATGAGGCCGCTGATGATGACGACTTCTTTGTGATCGAGGATCCGCTCTGGTTTCACCCGGCTTAGCGACGGAAATATGGCAAATAATATCATTTCTAGAAAGGGTGACCTACCCCCGTTCATTTCGAAGGAAGAACTCCATGAGACCTTCGACACTATCAGGGCTAAGAAATCTGTGGGGATCAATGGTATTCCGAACATTGTGCTTCGACATCTTCCTCTAGAAGCGGTGGACATTTACACCATCCTGTTTAATAATGCAATAAATAATGCACATTATACAGCGCATTGGAAAACGGCGGTGGTTAAACCTATCCCCAAAAAAGGGAAAGGATATATCCAATCCAGCGAATCTCCGGTCGATAAGTCTCCTTCCGAATATCAGTAAGGTTTTCGAAAAAGTAATCAATAGAGCTCTGTCTAGGTGGGTTGAGGACAAACATATAGTTCCGGATAATCAATTCGCTTTTAAGGCGGGACATTATATCTCACATGCCGTGTCTAAACTGGTGTCCGATATCCAATGGAATAAAAGGCAAAAAAAACAATGTACTGGTGCCTGCCTTGTTGACTTGGAGAAGGCCTTCGACACCGTATGGTTGGAGGATCTTTTCTATAAGCTGACTAGGCTGGGGATCAGTAAACCACTCTTGTACATTCTTTATAATATACTAACCAACAGACAGCTCATCGTGAAGAATGGTGATGTGACTTCTGTTGGAATATTTCAAATTAAAAATGGTCTTCAGCAAGGCGCGGTCAATTCGCCGATCCTATTTAACATTTATACAAGCGACTTGATAGGTTCACTTCCCCATACTATTGCGTACGCAGACGATTTGGTAGCGTACAGAACAGGTCCAAAAATCGAGGTCATTAATACTCTCTTGCAGCGTGACTTCGATAAGATAAGACGATTTTGCGATGACTGGAAGTTGAAAATCAACTTTCAGAAGTCGGAAACCATTCTCTTTAGGACGCCGTTGTCTGGAGCCTCTAGGGATACCAGAAAAAATTGGCGAAAGTTCTCAATCATTGGACAGCACGGACAGCCTCTTGCCTGTCGAAATGTAGTCAGATATCTTGGAATCTGGCTAGATCAGTTTCTGTATTTTAGCAAAAATGTAGATGCTGCTCTGGCCAGAGCTAGAGGTGCTTTTGCCCTTACAAAGAGACTGTTTTATAGCAGCCAACTCGATGTGAGGGTAAAGGTAATCTGCTACATGGCCCTTATTAGGCCCATGCTGGTATTTGGTTGTCCCGTGTGGTTCAATGTACGAGCAAGCTTATTGGAAAAGATTCGGGTGTTTGAGAGGGCTTGCCTTAGGGCTTGTCTTCGCTTGTACAGAACACCAGAGTCGGAGTACAAGAAATTTTATCCTAATGAGGTCCTTTACAACAGGGCGAACCTAATACGAGTGGACAACTTCGTAATTAAGCTGACTCGAAGGCACATAGCAAGAGCAATGACCTCGACGAATAACCTGGTATCTGGGGCTTACTACCCCAATTTCCTTTACCACGAAAGTGTGCGCTCTGACGGCTTCGTTCCACCGGAAGCATTCCTCTACCTAGATCAGATAAGGTTGATCCAGGATAGATCAGCGGTGCCGTTAATCTTCCATGTCGCTCAGACAGCTGGGGACAGGCGACTCAACTACAACAGAGACGTCGCACACGGCAATGTGGATCGAATCAGGTTCAGTAAGGCGGTGGGGAATCGCGATAAGAGGGATGTCGTTCGGCAGCACCAGCATTTCTGGTAGTTGAATGATGGGGAAGATGTTTCGTCGTCGTTTCCGTCAATTATGGACCAGCACTGTGAATAGCGATGGCCGGCTTACATAGGTTTAGGTTAGCACTTAAGAAATATATACATATATAAATGTATACAAAGGTATATACTAATGTATTTATATAATTGTGGATAATGTCTATGTATGTGTATGTGTGTACTGTATATGTAGGGTTAGGTAGACTAAGGTTTATTTTAAGTTAGATATTAAGTTTTTATAAAAAATACAAAATTACTATGGATGTTTTTTGTTAACAATTTTTTCTTAGCCCTGAGTATACAAAATAAACATTTATATTAAAATGTAAATGAAGTCAAATGACATAGATATAAAAATTTAGGGTAGCTTAGAGTGCCTGTGTGGGGTCAGTAAGTTAGTATAAGATTACTAAGTAATTTTAGGCTAGCATTTAAGCATTTTTTGTGAATATATATGTAAGAGTTAATGATTAAGAAAATAAAATGCATATAAAACTAAACTAATCTTTAATTTCCAAGTTATTTTTTATATTAACATTTGTCACAAGTAGATGTTAAGTACATATAACAATGAATAACAAAAGGAGATACAAAACAAAACATTATTATTTGTGAGTCTGCTCCTCTAGCTAGGAAGTCGTCTCGACAAGTTTCCAGGATCGATATTACGAGGTAGTCCTCTTCCCCTTGGTGGACGAACTGGTATCTGCGTGATGATATCACTTATTGACTTGAAGTGTGTTAACGCTGATTTGTAGTAGGTTCCAAGTGGAACGTCGGTTCCGACTGGTCAAGCTGTTCGGAATCTTGTTTCCCTAAGTCGCCGTATAGTTATACGAGTATAGGAACCATATCGGCTACGAATATATTTGAAAGTTAGATTCTTAGTTGGTTTGCTTAATACACACGCGTGGTGACGAGTACAGCATCAACTATCTTGTAAGTAGGTCTTGTCAGTGATTAAAGGCGCATAAGTCATCTAAATGGTTTATAGACTATTAGTAGCGTAACCTTAGCTCATCGAAATTTTCAGACGCACAGTGGCTTATTTAGGCAAAAGTGCTTGAATAGTTAAATTTTCGCATGGGTCTATAATGCAACATTTTTAAATTCCTTGGATTAACAAATGTTTGGAGCTCTAGTAATCCGAAAAATTTTTTAAGGTTACATAAAATTCAATTTTTTTATTTAGTTTGACTGCAAAAACTAGGCAAAGAGTATCAATAAATTATTTCTTTTTTACTTTGTGTTGATTTGTGAAATCAAAAATGGATGTAGTTTTTTTTACCATTTTTTAAAAACTATTTAATTTAATGCTTTTTAAAATACTATTTCCGGCACACTTTTTAGATTTTATTTTGAGTTTAAAAAAAAAGCTACGAAAGGGGTCGGCCTAAACTAAACAGAAAATTAATTCCCATATATTTTTAAATGCAGACTTAAAATTTCAGGTGTGTTAACTTGCATCCCTTTGTGCTAGAGAAATTTTATTTGAAAAAGTCAGCCAAATTTAATTTTTTGTTTGTTCTCTCTCTCTCGTTGGAAAATTACAGTACTGTGCAAAATTATTGTAGAAACTCAAACCTAATTTTTTATTTTTTTTTTAATATTGTCATGCCATACCAATTCAGGGATTACGATTACGATTTACGGTAAAGAATGAATTACATTTTTAAAACAATCTTATTTTTGTATTAGAAAATATTAGCTAAAAAGTAAAAATTAATATTTCAAACATCAATCTATTAGAAATTTTTGTCAAAATCTCGAATGAAAAAGAGTTAGTTTATGCCGATGAAAATTTGTCAGCGGAGTGGTGTCCGAAATTGAAAAAAAAATGATCATCAATTTTTGCGCATCTTCAATCTAAATTCATTGCAGCCTATAGATCGAGAAGAAATTTGAGAAAGAACAATTGTCTCCATATTGATACTGAAAGAACAGAAAAAACGAAGAAGAAATAAAAGAAAGCATTTCCACAAAAGTATCCTATCAAGTATAATAGTGATAATACATCGGCTTTGTTTATGGATTTGAGTCTGTCAAAACAAAAATATAAGATTTTGCGAAGTTCCCTGAGAAAACTCAACGTAGATGCCCTTCCATCATACAGAATTTTTTATATATATTTTTTTAATAATTTTCACGCGCTCAAGGGATTTATGTACCCTTAAAATGCTTTCATACAGCGCAGGCGAAGGAAAGTCAAGGAGGAAAGAAAGGCACCAATGATCGTTGGTTTTACATGTTTGAAGATTATAATGACTAGGAAATAAAGAGCTAGGGAAGTAATTCCATATGTGAGTTGTACGACTTAGGAACGAATCACGATATTTTAGAGTACGTCCGAAAGTGGGCTTGAGGATATACTGATGAGCATTCATAGTGAGACGGGTGTTACTGTAAAAGTTTGGGGGGCGGAATGCTACTGGCACTGATGGTGAAAATAGTGATAACTAAGTGTGAGACACTAGATATTACGTCGGTGCTCGAGAGAGTCCATTATCTGAGTAATATTAGTATCACCTATCAGTTTTATCGCACGGTTTTGAATCCTATATAGCAAGTGCAGAGATTTTTTGGGCGCACCCGACCACATCTACATTTTCAGGCGGATAAATGCCATATATATTGAGGACAGATCAGGAGCGTGGAATATTTCTTACATCGCTTGAGAAAACCTAGACATTACGCATCATTTTTGATGACACTAAATAAGTGGTTATTCCCACATAACTTGTCATTGACACACATACCGAGAATGGAAAGTTCTTCAGTTTCGACGATGCATGTGCCACTCATGGATAATGGCTGGGTGTTTAAATTAATTTCGCTTTAACGATAGCAGACAGCATTGTGTTTTGGAAGCATTAAATTGTACTCTGTTACTGGTTCTTCAATTAATAATCCTGTTAATATCAGAATTTAATGAGCTTGACGTAATCTGGAGTTCCCGTTCTACAGCCGAAGAGTAGGGAGTGCTGTCGTCAGGAGGAATATATTGGTTTAGAAGTAGCCAAAAAAGAGGCGGTTCCAGGAAATTACGAAATCACGGAAATATCAGCTAGACTGAAACTTCAAGAAATGATGGTTCATACGGCAAGGCGGCTTTTAGAAAAGAAAAGTAAGGGGGGTTAATTGTACTTCAAAGAATTCTTGCATCACAAAGTAAGTGGGCCTATGATGCATAATCTGGTTAAAGCGAATACAAGCAAAAAATAAATAAACCAAATAATGAAGCAGATATAAACATGTTGTGGCTTCAGTTGTTCCACTGAGACTTAACATTTCAAATGGTGAACATTGGACTGAACATTCATTTTTGCCAACCCATAATGTTTAAATATGCAAAGAAAACTAGAGAACTCATAAAAAGTACAGTCAACGATATCAAAAGTTAATCTGCTAATCTTAAACCGACTGAATATAAAGTTATTGATGAAATAGGGATGGTTGTCAACCACGACCTCTTTTTAACTATGATTGACGGAACATTTCTGAATGAAATAAAAGTTAAATCAGTCATATGTCTCATATGCAAAAGAACACAAAACAAAAAATTCCACAATAAACATGATTCAAATGATGACTAACATAACTGCAAATATGGAATCTCTCCATTACATGCAGGAAACAGGTACATTTTGAAACTTGAATGTATGCACATACATACATTCGACAAGAGGGAGCGGATATTTATGAATCTATTGGAATCAAGGAGGCACAAGAAAGAAGAAACAAGAAATCTAGAAGCATTTTCGCGATGATATTGGGGTCGATGTGAATAGACCAAAACAAGGATTTGGAAATACAAAAATGGAAATATTGTACTTCAAGAAAATTTGTTCAAGACTCAGACGCAACAGCTCATATAACTGGAGTCAATAGGCATAATAACGAGGCTTGAAGTAATACTTAATATTTCGAATTGCATGAAAAAGTTTAACACTGTAAAGTTTGGAGCGTGCCAAGAAAACAGCGGAGTTATTAAAGCAGAATACCCCGAAAAATAACTCTCACTTACACTTCATAAAATGTTTACTCATAATCGAAATATAATCGAGGATCAATCGTTACCGCTTGGAGAATTGTCAGAGGTCAGGAATCCAAAAATAAATTCTACAAAAAATGTAGATATAAAAAACGAGCAAGGTTTCAAGGCTGCTACAGAATGGATATTTTTCAACATGCTTGCAGCCTCACTGGACTCACTCATATCTTCATTAAGGAATGTCAGAACCGAAAAAGATCTCAAAGCGCAATAGGCTCCAGAAATGATAAGTTTATTAGACATTACCCCAGATGTTGACGACAGTTTCCAAGAAATCTGATTTTTTTTATTTAAATTATTGTTCCGTTTACTTTTTCTCCACTGTTTGACTTAAAATGAGTCACTAAAATATTTTATTATGTACGCTGATGTCCGACAGTTACGTCTCAGAGACCACTCCCTTTTGATTCCGTTAGTCTCACTACCTCCTCTTGCCAATCTAACCAATGATAAAGGCATTTTTCCCGTTACTTCGCCATCTTACATCTTCGCCATTACCTGTCTGTTTACTCAGCTGAATGATCACGCATACCCTACATATGCACACTTTGCACTTAATAGTGCATGATCAGTACATGCGCTTGGAATCAAGTGACAAGCCAACAGCAGCCAAATTTTTTTCCCACGAAAATATGATTACGTTTGCAAAAGTGTAGCTATACGAGTATATAGGCAAAAACGATATGTTAGTTTAGTTTTTAACTGGAAGTTGATATACAATAAAGTTTTTTTTTAAAGCAAACTAGCATTTGCATCCATAACTGGCCCAGTCGGTCGTTCAGGGAGAAATAAATGAAATTCCGATAAAGGAGAAGTAAATAAAATAAGGTGAAAAGATCCGTTTAAGGACGAAAACGCCGCTAAAAGTGAAAAAATAAAAATAAGGTGAAAAGATCCGCTTAAGGATAAAAAGCCGCTAAAAGTGAAAAAATAAAAATAAGGTGAAAAAATCCGTTTAAGGACGAAAACGCCGCTAAAAGTGAAAAAATAAAAAAAAGGTGAAAATATCCGCTTAAGGACAAAAATCCGCTAAGAATGAAAGAATAAAAAAGGTGATAAGATCCGTTTAAAGGACAAAAACTCTGATAAATTAGAAAAGGTGAAGCTTATTTTCTTTGACATTATAAAAAGTAAAAGCTAGAGAGGCAATTGAAATCAACAACCGTGTCAAGAACTGGCATGAGACAATGAAAGTATTCTTCCAGTACTTCGGGGATAGGAAATCAATAGAACACCTATACGATGATTTTAGGGGGATCAAGAAAAACTGTCAGGAATTCTATAACGACGTAAAATTATTCCTAAGACGTCTCAATAGCAAAACCAAAATAGATAGAAGTGCAGTTCCGAATTGGAACAAAACTGTAATGCCGCTTTGAACATTTATATTAGTAAATTGCCAGAGTCCATGAAAGGATTGCTATATTGTAGGAAACCTAGTAACTTAGAAGAGGCGGTGCAAATCTTGAACGAGACAGGATATGCATATTATGGTCAGGACTATAGGCAAACTAGTTATAAAAATAACAGACAGCAAAATAACAAGCTGCAAATAGACAACCAAGAAGAGAGTCACCAACTTCGGGAGAATAAGAAAATTTTAGGAAAAATAACAAACCACAAAATAGCAATGATTTCGGTAACTATAACCAAAGGAATAGTATTAATAATAATAACGAAAGTAGATAACAGAAAAGGCGACAGAACGAAAATAACTCTGGCATGTCCAGAAATAATACCAATAGAAATTTCAGAACAAATCAGGGTAAATCTAGGAATAACTAAGATACTGTCGAACCAATGGACACTCCTTCAGCTGTGAGTAGGCAATTATATAATCTAGAAGAAAAGTCAAATGTCAAAGTGAAGTCAAAAATGAAGTAAAAAGGCAAATAAATGAAATACTCTAGCAGAGTATTATACGCCCAAGCTAGTCGCCCTACTCGGCACCAGTCTGGATCGTTCCAAAAAAGAGGGACGCATCTGGGAAGGAAAAATGGAGAATGGTCATCGACTACAGGAAACTCAACGAAGTTTCGATCGACGACAAATTCCCCATTCCAAACATGGACGACATCTTTAATAAATTGTGAAAATCCAATTATTTTACGACATTAGACCTTGATAAAGGTTTCCACCAGATAGAAATAAATGAAAGTGACATAATGAAAACGGCCTTCTCAACGAGCGATGGCCATTACGAATTTATTCGAATGCCATTTGGCTTAAAAAACGCACCATCCACCTTTCAGCGTTTAATGAATGACGTTCTGGCAGAATTCATTGGAAAAGTTTGCCTCGTCTACATGGACGATATCATTGTGTTTTCTACTAATCTTGAGGAACTTCTTACATATCTTAAGAAAATTTTTCAAATATTAAAAGAAGTCAACCTCAAAGTGCAACTGGACAAATGAAAATATTGCAGTAAACATTTCCATAAAATAATTGCATACAAAAATGTAGAAAACAGAAAATTAATAGAAGAATTAAGAAACGGAAAAACAATTTATGAATATACAAACCCTGTAAGAATATTTCTAATCATAATTGCACTCGTAATCATTATTTTTAAAAGGAAAAATAAAGATTGTTACATCTCGTTAAAATTAAAATACAGCATTCAACATTCTTTATTTATTACTTTAACGTTCGTGGCACTGTTAGTACTGCTTTTTACATAAAATAGAACATAAAATCAACCTATAAGTGTTATACCATATTTAACATGAGAACAAGATATAAATGTTATACCATATACATATATATAACAAAGATCAAACAAATGTTAAAATAAAAGTTCAGAACATTGATTCTTCGGAGCAGAATCGTATGCGGGGAGGAGTTACGTCTCAGAGACCACTCCCTTTTAATTCCGTTAGTCTCCCTACCTCTCTTGCCAATCTAATTAATGATAGAGGCATTGAATGGCATAAGATGCCACTTCCCCCTATTCCCGTTATTTCACCATCTTCCCAATCCCACCATGCAAATATGCATTACCTGTCTGTTTACTCAGGTGAAAGATCACGCATACCCTATATATGTACACTTTGCACTCAATAGTGCATGATCAGTACATGCGCTTGAAATCAAGTGACAAGCCAACAGCCGACAAATTCTTTTCCCACGAAAATATGATTACGTTTGCAAAATTGTAGCTTTAACTATAGGTAAAAACGATATGTTAGTTTAGTTTTTAAGTGGAAGTTGATAGACAATAAACTGGCGTTTGCATCCATGACTCAACAAAATAAAAAGAAAGAAATATTATGATTATGCTCTATGGTGAGAAAGTCCTATTGCAACAGAAGGTTATAAAACACCCTCTGAATCATTTTCCTCAAAATTCACTATTTTCATAGCCCTAAGACTTTCCTCTAAACAGAAAGAAAACTGTTATGATACCTTCATTTATTTAAGAGTTATAATTTGTATAAGCAAAACAGTCAAATGAGTCACTGTGCGATGGCTCAAACTATTGCTAGAGGTTATCTTTCTGCCGTAGTATAATAAATAATAAATCTTATCCATCTAAGCGTTTAACTACTTTCCTCTATCTATTCGTTAAAATTTGGAGAACGGATTGTAATGTCGTGTACATAGACATTAATAGCAGTCTCTCCTCAGCTTGAACACACACGGTCCATGAGCCTATGAAAAGTGGCTGGCGCGTTTCGGATTGGTATCCGTATGAATCGGTATGTTCTGAAATTCGTTATAAATTCAGTCGTGTCTCTATCTCTTTTATTCCTCACAAATTCAGTGATGGACTCGTCTCGTTTTTTCTTTACATCCATAATCAATCTAAAAATGACATGGGCTGGACGGCTTGTGGCATACTGCTCACGCAGCATTTCGAGAGCATCATATCAAGATTTGGCTTTGTGACTGATTACTTCCCACCATATGCTTCCGCTGTCTGTTAGTACCGATAATTCTTATAACTCCGATGAATAGTGTTGTTTCGCTATCCTCTTTAACTTCATTATCCATCTCACCGTAGTATCAATGTTTCGAATATATGCCCTTTGATTTTTTTCTGCACATACTCGCACTATGGTTGAGGCGATGACAAAGATAACATGTTGTGCACAGCACTGCGCATTTATTATACATTTGTGAATTTGTACACGTTTCCCACGTGTTATTGTCACGTTTGAAGGAGATAGCTATTCTTTTCTTTTCTTTTTTCTTTAATTTTTTATTTTTTCTTTTCTTTTATTTTCACTCCAGATATTGACGATTCTGCGACCGACGATGACGAAGGCGAATTTTGACGATTAGCATATGATGTCGTTGCAGCTAAGTGAGATACGAGTAGTTGCTGATGTAAAAACCAATCATTTATCCTTTTTGGACATAACCGATAATGCAGTTGATTACCTCTTCACCTTCCTGCTGCAACTGACATATTTGTCCTCGAACCTCTAAGATTTTTGCTGTTTCAATAATTTTTCAAGCTTCTTGTTTTTTATTTTTAAGAGTTTTACTGTTTCATTCCAGGAAATTACTATATAGTATCATGAAGACCACAAATGAACATACGTATCTCTTACATGCTCATCTTCCAGGTCTTTCAAATCGCACGTCAAGCTGAGATTTTTTAAGGCGGTGACAAGCTCATCGATAGATTCTCCTGGCTTTTGCCGCCAAAAATTGTGAAACTCTGTAGTGATGTTTAGGAAAAGAATATTTATCGAAGCTAGTGATAAGCGAAGATAGAGATTTTCATCAATTTCTTTGTCGAAAGATTTAAATATTTCAAATGCTTCTCGTCCCATGAGGTGAAAAAATAGCGTAACTTTACTCTCTTCTCCCGCATACTATAGATTAGTTCCAAGTAAATATATACAATAAATCGTAATTGGATGAGCAAGTTTTTCCATGCTTATGTTATATATATTTATTCTCCTTTTTTTACTTGAAATGTGGCGTATCTGACACCATCTTTGATAATCAAGTACGAGTTTATTAGTTAACAGTTTATTCAAGACTGCCTTATTTATTTCTTTATAATTCTATGACTCTTATGTTACTAATGAGATACGTTCTAAAGAAGTATGTACACATGTGTATTTTTAGGTACAGTAGCAATCAGATAATTACAACAATTAGTACTTTCAAAAAACTTAAAGCCGGGCATCTTGTAGTCGCTTGTTTTAAATTTATGAATACAAATCTTACAAAACACAGTCGTTCATTGCTCTCCGTAGAGTATAGACGTGTTTCGGCTTGCGAGTGCAGATTAGTAAATTCAGTAACAAAGAGACATTTGAGGAGTTTTCTATAGACTCCAATTAGCAGAGTGTCAGTGTGTTCGGTCGGCACGGACAGGTTAGACATTAGTAACCCACTGCTGTATATTCTTTTTGATATGCTCTCCAGTCGACAGTTCATAGTGAACAATGGCGATGTGACTTCTGTTGGAACATTTGACATTAAAAACGGTCTGCAACAAGGTGCGGTGAATTCGCCGATAATGTTCAACATTTACAAGAGTGATCTGAAAGGTTCACTTCACCATGCCATAGCGAACGCAGACGACTTAAAAGCGTACGGATCAGGTCCAAAAATTGAGGTGATTAATATACTTTTACAGCGTGACTTCAACAAAATTAAGCGATATTGCGATGACTGGAAGTTGAAAATCAACTTTCAGAAGTCCGAAACCATTCTGTTTAGGACGCCTTTGTCTGGGGCTTCTAGGGATACCAGAAAGAATTGCCGAAAGTTTTCAATCGTGGGGCAGCACGGGCAGCCATTTGCTTGTCGAAATGTAGTCAGATACCTTTCTGGCTAGATCAATTTCTATATTTTAACAAACATATAGATGTTGCTCTAGCCAGAGCCAAAGGTGCTTTTGGCCTTACAAAGGGACTGTTTTATAACAGCCAACCCGATGCGAGGGTGAAGGTGATCTTTTATATGGCCCTAATCAGGCCTATGCTTGTATTGGGATGTCCCGTGTGGTTCAACTTGAGAGCAAGTTTATTGGAAAAGATTCGGGTGTTTGAGAGGGCTTGTCTTAGGACTTCTGTTCACTTATACAGAACACCAGAGTCTGAGTACATAAAATACTATCCTAATGCGTGGTGGTACAATAGGGCGAACCTAATAAGAGTGGACAATTTCGTCATTAAGTTGACTCGAAGACACGTTGCAAGAGCGATGACCTCATCGAACAACTTGATCTCCGGGGCTTACTACCCCAATTATATGTATCACGAAGAGTTCACAACGGCTTTATTCCTCCAGAAGCGTTCCTCTATTTAGATAGCAAAAGTCTGATGCAGGACAAATTGGCTATGCAGATAATCTTCCACGTCGCTCGAACAACTGTGGACAGGCGACCTAATTACGACAGAGACGTCGCACATGGCAGTACGGAGCGTCTCCGGTTCAGTAGGGCGGTAGGGAGTAGCGTCATGAGGGATGTTGCTTGGCAGCATCAACAATTTTGGTGGCTTGTTGAAGGAGGAGGATGCTTCGTCGTCGAACTCTTAGAGTGATAGATAACTTCATGTGAAGCAGAGTGGACCAGCCTAATTTTTTTTTAACCATGGCCGGGTTACATAGTTTTAGGTAGGATTAAATGAGTTCTAAGAAAAAAAAAATATAAAAAAAAATAAAAAAAAAATGAACAAAAAAAACAAAATATGTATATATACATATATTTATACAGGGTATCCCGTAAGTCATGGTACGCACTCAAACTGGTAAAAGGGGCGTCATGGCCTCTCAGGATTTGGTAACTTGTTTATACCAAATCATAACGGTTTTTAAGTAACGGCTGCTTTTTAAATTTCAAATATTCCCTACTTTAAAACAGTGTTTTGTCCACCCAATGCAAAATAAATTTTTATTTGTTATAATTGTTGTAGCAAAACATTGCCCTATATTTGGACTAATTTTAAGCTAAAATTTCTCCACCACGCCCGATCCATCTTTCAAGGTAAACGTTATTCAAAAAACTTCTTACATTTCTTCCATAATGAGATGGACAGCCGCCATGTTGGAGCCACATTAATTGGACTATGGCAAGGGGTACGTCGTCCAAGAGATGAAACAGCCTGTCTTCCAAAAAATCCAAATAAATTGTACTATTTAGTGTTGCTGTTAGTAAGGCCGTATGACCTATGACGTATCAAATGTGGATTTTCTATTTGCCAACTGTGAATCCATCTTTTTAAAACGACGACTCGTCCGTCCATAAAATTTTGTCGGAACGGTCTGGATCTTCTTGATTTTTGTTTAACATTATTCGACAAAATTCACGCCTTTGTGTCTAATCCCTTGGAGCTAAGGTATGGACTCGTTGCAAGTGAAAAGCGTGTAGGTTGTTCCTTTTAAACATTTTGTGTATTGTTGATTTTGAAATTCCAGTTCTTCTTTCTGTGGCTCGAACCGAAGTACTTGGATCATTTTCAATTTCTCGTAAGGCTTTTTCCTCGTTATGAATATGAGGTCTCCCTAATCCATGAATTCTTCCCGGTATTATTCCCTCCGAATATGTATATATTCGGACACGCGATGGTCAGGATGCTGAGCAGCTGGG
Organism: Volucella bombylans; assembly: GCA_949129095.1. Taxonomy (NCBI): domain Eukaryota; kingdom Metazoa; phylum Arthropoda; class Insecta; order Diptera; family Syrphidae; genus Volucella; species Volucella bombylans. The sequence continues at coordinate 43,145,472 of OX422144.1, read as the reverse complement.
TATCGCTCTACGTAAGTTCTTGCTGCAGCTTTAGCGTTATTTCCACATTCACTGTAATTCACTGTAGTGCATTAAAGCGTATTCCCGTGGCGTGTACGGCATTTGAAAAAAAATTATTCAACTCAACACTTTTTTAAAAAAAAAATAAAATTACACACTTTGATAACATAAATCGCTGGTGGCATTAAATTCCGGATTGAAACAAAGATTGGCCAAAATAGTTAACAAGTATGACGGAACAGCGTAAAAGACCGCCATGATGTAGAATTGAACAAACAAAGTATTTTAAGGATGAGATTGTTTATTAAAATTGAACAAACAAAGTGGTTTAAATATGAGAGTATTTATTAAAATTGAAACTAAATGACAGTAGTACACAAAAGAAATAAATTTAGAAAAAATGTTAAATTTTTATTTGTTTTAGAACCATACTTGATGGAGTTCAAATTGTTATAACTTTTGATCTAAGTGTAGCTTAGTGCAAATACTGACCAAGTTTTTAAAAGGGAATGCAAGTGCTGACCAGCAAATATTTTTTTTGGAGGTGCTGTTTTAAATTTTCAAGTACGAAAAGGGTTTGACAAAGTTTTTTGATTATTTTTTTATTTGTGACGAGATGGTAAAAGCAATTGGAAAATTTTTTTAGCTTAAAATTAGTCCAACTATAGGGCAATATTTTACTGCAAGAATTATAACATACAAAAATTTATTTTGCATAGGGTGGCCAATGCACTGTTTCAAAGTAGGGAATATTTTAAATTTAAAAAACCGTTATGATTTGGTATAAACAACTTATCAAATTCTGAGAGGCCAGGACGCCCCCATTTACCAGTTTTAATTTGGACCATGACTTACGGGACACCCTGTATATTATGCATATATATATGTATGCATGCATTAGAAGTAAGTAGGTTAAGTAGGTTATGATTCATTTTTTAGGTAGTTTATAGGTTTAGTTTTAATTTTTACAGATAACAAAAAGTGCAAACACTAAGTTTTTTTAATTAAAATTTATATTCTTAGTTTTAATAAATGTAAAAATAAAAATAAAATTAGACTGTAAGATTCGCCGACATAGTTTAAGTGTTAGGTTTAACTTAGAGTGCCCTCATGGGGCCAGATTATTTGTAAGTTATTTAAGCTAATTTTTAAGGATTTTTTTGTCTAGCATGTAAGAATAAATTAAGTATATAAATAAAAATTCATATAAACTGAAATGAAACTGAATCTTACAAAACACTAGATCACCGAAATCAAGCAGTGTGAGCGCGGTAAGTATCTAGATGGAGGACCACATGTGAACTCGATACACTGCGTGCTGTTGACAAACGCCACATGGGCATAGTACCCCGACGTAAAATCTCGGACCTTACAAATTCATTTGTATCGATCCCTTAAAATAATAATAATAAAAAAAAATTGGAACGCATTCAAAATAATCAATGTAAGAAACAAACAATGTAAGAGCTACACACTTCTAATATTTTGATGTACGATATAAGAAAGAACAGACAATAATTTTTTCGTTAACAATAAAAAGTTAATATAGAAGAGGGTTGTTATGATTATTGTATTTTATCAAGGTACTTGTAGAGTTTTTAAATTTGTGCCCTTTTGAAAAATATTCCAAATTGATGCTTGATGGTTTTACTTAGTTTTGGGTCAGCCATGAAAAACTGTCTGTGATCTTAATTAGCAGAAATTGATATTCTTCTACATATTCCTTTTTTTTTTAAGAACTAAAGAAGAGGGTATGACTACTCTTAAAATGCCAAAGCACGTGTTAAGTTTTTAGTAAAATTGGACAGATAGAGAGAGAGAGAGGTGGAAGAGAGAAAGATGTTTGGGCTCAGTGGTTATTTCGCTCCATGGGTTGCATCCAACATTTAATGGGGAGACTAAATTTTTAGTGTCTATTGACTTAATGTTGCATTTGGGCAACCATTCAACTCACGAGATTTTAATTTCTTGAAAAAAAGTCTTTCGGTCACTGCTGGTATTGAACCTCGAACCGTCCGATTGGGAATCCAATACACTACCACTTGAGCCACGGCCACCCACGATTTGCGAAATATGCACATACTCGAATATGTATATGTACATGCACATATACACTGCATGTGATTTAATACATTTAAACCGAAGTCAGTACTGAAAAACATGCATCAATTACCTCCATAAGATTCTAAATAAGTAAGCTAAGTTTGAATTTGTTCAGCCTCAACTCTCGGAAATTGTAGGAATAATTCTTTGCCTTCCTACCCAAATACATATGTATGTTAAAGTATAGTATAGCACTGCAAATACCTAGGCTACTAACTAACCACAAGCGCAGTTGGTAGATTTCGAATTAAACCATATTTGCCCAGATCTGAACCAAAGTATGCAGTTGCAAAGGCCCAATCATTAATTTTGGGATAAAAACAATCCCTTGCTTTATGCATCTATTTGTAGATAGAATTATTTCGTTTATGCATACTCGTACAACCAAGAGCTTAAAGAAATACCAGTCCAATGGGATTACCCTTCTAATGTGCTAAAACCTAGTTACTGCTGATTGTTGTAGAATAACAAGGATTTATGTATGTTATGTACGACACAATTTTCATCTACATAACGACGAATACACCGTGGAAAACTAAATACCAGCATTAAATCTGGTACATTGGAAGTGTGTTTTGTGATAATGGGTAAAGAGTTGCAGCAACATGACGTGAGAAATTTCAGCATTTGCTCCCTGACACTTTCGGAGAGTAATTTGTTGGACACATTCCAAAAATATATGAGTTTATTGCTAATAGATTTTATTCGCCTTTGCTTATACATTATATATTTTTGGTTCAGTCTTTATTAAGCACAAGCACATAAGAACAAAACATAGATAGACTTAATATTATTAGGTTGTACCACATGAAATTTTTATAGTAAACATTTAAAAGCCAGTACATATTTTCTTTACCTTTCCTATGAGAGAAAGGTGTCGACTTATTGTCATAGGGGATACTCCCATGCTTTGTGCAATCTCCCGCACCGATTTCGTTGCGTCGGCATCCATCGTTGCTCTTAAAACATCGTCGCCAACTAAATTTCCGGCTTCTCATGTGATTCATTTTGGAGGCTGAAATCACCCGAACGGAACTTTCGAAATCAACGTCGTATATTGCGTTCATTTACATAATCAAATGCGTCATTAATGCTTTTCATTGCCAATGACGCATTATGTCCCATTTCCGACTGAGCGAAAATCCGACGTTTCATGTGGTATAACCCAATATTTAAAACGAAATACTCGTATTTATTGTAGAGTTCTTAGATTAACTCAAGAATTGAAGACCCCTGGAAATTTATAGATTTCAATCAAGTCTAAGTATATTTCCTAAGTACTTGCATATACCTTAATACGGTAGGGCAACCAATAGTACGTGAGTGAGAAAAATCAGTGCCAAGCTTGAATAGAATACAAAAAGGTTTTCAATAGGGACTTGACAACTTTGAATTTAATTTGTGAACGCACTCTTTCACTAATCATCAAACTGTCACTAGTTAACTCCAATTTTCGGTCGTAATTCTCGCCCTAGTAGACAGGCAATAACAAGTTTAGTGCAAAAATTTGAGTCTACATATGCGTTGTGCGATGTTGCCGTGTCAGTGAGACAACGGGTTGGTCGAAGTGTCGAAAATATCGCTGCCGCTTAGGCGTCTGTAGCAAACGATCCAAGTCAGTTAATTCCACGGCGTTCTCAAGAATTGGGCATCGCTCAGACCACATTATGGCGTATTTTGAGTAAGGATCAAGCTGTCAAGATCAAGCTGACTCAAGAATTGAAGCCGATGGACCATTTGAAGCGACGTACGTTCTCCGATTGGGTTCTGGAGAAGATGCGCCAAGATGATAAATTTCATCGCAAAATCATCTTCAGTGACGAAGCTCATTTTTGGCTCAATAAGCAAAATATGCGTTATTGGTAGGGTGAAAATCCACATGTGCTTCATGAAACACCACTTCATCCACAAAAAATAACTGTTTGGTGCGGTTTGCATGCCGGCGGCGTATTGGGCCATATTTTTTCGTCGACGATATCGATCGTCACGTTACTGTGAATGGTCAGCGTTATCGCGTCATGATCACCGATTATTTTTGGCCAGAATTGGAAGATATGCACTTAGACGACATGTGGTTTCAACAGGATGATGCCACAAGCCACACAGTACACGCTACAATCGATTTATTGAAGAGTAAGTATGATTCGTGCGATTTAACGCCGCTTGACTGTTTTCTGCGGGGCTACGTTAAGTCATTGGTTTATGCCAACACGCCGACGACGTTGGAAGAGCTCAGTGCCAACATTGCACGCGAAAAAGCGGCCATTTCGGCCGAAATGTGTGGCCGAATCGTTGAAAACAGGGTCCAACGAATCGACCGCTGCAAACGTGCTCGCGGTGGCCATACGAACGAAGTCGAGTTCCATTCATAAATGTTTTGATTGTACTTCAAGCTGATAATAAAGTTTTTGAAATATCTCAAATGGTTTGCGTTTTATTTAAAAAAAAAGTTGTCAAGTTTATTGGAATTTATTGTAAAACCCTATATATTTTAAACATCAATAAAATGAACCAACGCTAACATAATAGAAAATGTTGCGTGTTATTTGGAAAAATGTTAGGGGTCCCGAGAATAGTTAAAAAAAGATAATGTGGAAGTAAAGGTAAATTCATCGTCGGTTGAAAATCGGTTTTCGGTTCGGCAAGAAATACGTCGACTATGAAGAGGAGAAGAAAATGTTTTGCTGCAGGTTGTACAAAACCAATTATAGCTCAACGAATTAGAGCTCTTCAATGAAAATGCTGATTTTCAACGGAATATGGAATACCCAGTAAAACGTAAGCAATAATTTATTTAATCTCCTAAGTAAAAATGTTTAACATAATTTACTTTTGAATAAGCAGCGTTATTTATAACAGAAAATTATTTCAATTATCTTTCACATTTAAAATGAAACATACTTTAATCAATTTGAATATATCTGGTCAACAATGAAATTTAGATTAGCAATGATGCCCAATCAATTCAAGGCCTTAAAAGTATCTCAGCATCATAGCTGTCTGAATACATAATTATGAAATAAAACAAAAGATGATATAGAAATTTGTTAATATTATATTATTCATAAATGTTTCTGCTACCCAACAAAAAAATAAATAATTCTTTGATGTTGGATCTAATTCTTTTACTTTGAAAAGTCAGCCCATTTCTGGTCTACAACATGAAACTACAAAAGAGTAAACAATTTTTAAGGAAATTCATTATTAATTCGCATTACATCTAAGGTAGTTTCACAAATTTAAGCGAAATAAATTGAAATACACCGTCAAGGTAAAAATAAGTGTTGAGGGAAAGCATGCGTTTTTGTTGCCCTATTTTTTGAGGACTTAAAGAAAAATTAAATTGCTAGAGATGTTGAAGATTGAAAAGGATTAAAAGGATTAAAATAAGAAGACGGAAAATGTTGACAATAGGAAGACATGAGAAGCTACAACTATACAATTTGTTTAAAAAAACAACAAGTTTAAGGTCTTGTTACATTTCAATAGAAGTTTTACTTAGTGTTTATCGAAAAGTAATTAGGTCTTAACAGTACGCTTCACCTTCAGCTTTTCAGTATTTCTAATTCAGAATAAAACACAGATTGACTGTCAATTTTTATTAATTGTTTTATAGCAAAAAACCTGGGATCAAGGAATAAAAACAATTATTTAAAAAGATGTTTGGAAGATGTGGTAGAATGATATTATGGATGCTTAAGTTACGGTGTCAACCTGCATTAGTAACCGTGGAGAGCTCTAAAGCTTCTGTAGAAATCGTTTTTCGAGAGACTAAGTCCTTTGGCATGTCCGTCATTTATGTAATGGTCAGATAAGGAGCCTTAGGAAATGTTAATGTATAATCTTTTACATATTAACGCCTCTTTGGTCTCGTTCAGCGAATCTAGTAGCTATTTAGATAAGGAAATGGCATTCATATACGAGTATCTAAAGATTGTTGTGCTACTTCTGGCAAGTTTATCAAAACGTTGGCGAACGAGAACAGAATTGAATACAATCATTCTAAATTATTTTATTTCTATGCTAATTTTTCGGAGAATTTCGATTACACACGTTTGGAATTACCACCTTCAGCTTTCTTAGTATTTTCATTTTTACGTGCTCTATTTTCCGGAATTCCTCATTGCTGCCATACTTTTTTATTCCTTAATTTTCAATACAAAGTGAGTTGTTTATTGCATTTTCAAAGCATACCAACAGCACTTATTTCAACAACAACACCGTGATACAGGGAATCAAATTTCACCACGAATTCTAAGGTAAATAAAATATGGATATTTTCTTCTTCGTGTTAGCTTCTCTTCTGTGTTTAAACTTTTATTCAATATGAATATTTTCACTGCCGCATTTCAGTCATGCTGTACGTTTTCAGATACTTCATGCAATGTAGAGTTTAAATACGAGAAAACATATTTCATACATAGCAATATTTATGAGTATATTAACGTACAATTTTGACTTTGAGAATTATCTGACAACAACTGAGAATGTTTTCGGCCTCTAATACGAGATGACAGATCGAAGACAAATATGAAATAATTTTAAATACTCGTACTTGAAATTTGAGGAAGAAAAAGGATATTAAATATAAAATTTAATGCTTCAATGAACAACATCCATCTTAGCAATTTTATTAACTGCATTATTGAAATATTCTTTATCTGAATGGAATGCATTATCCGAACTTTTTATACCCATTTTCTTTATTATTTAAAAAAATGTCTATGCATTTCAGGATTGACTTTAAATATTTGAAGTTATGTAAATGAAAAGTGTAACCGAATAGATACTCATACTTTAAGTTACTTTGGATGAAGTTTAGAAAGTATGCTTCACTTAGATACCCGTATGTACATTTGTACTGTATGTCGGGTTCCTTAGAGTAACCTCTGAAGTGGTTTTTAGGAATAGGATTAATGATTTCTTTCTGAGTGCTTTGTCTTTGTTAGCATATGTATAACTGCGTTTAAGATTTGGAATCGCAATTTTCTAAAGCTTATTATATTTTTCTTTTTTCTCGGAATCGATAGCCATGTGACAAGTTTTAGAAAAGACGGTGCATCGAAGCTTAAATAAACATAATAAACATGAAGATGTTAATCTTCATTGAAGCAAAGTAGGTCAGCCTAATTTTTTTTAGTCATGGCCGGCTTACATAGTTTTACAAGGGTTAAGTCAGATTTAAGAAAAAAAAAGGAAAATATATATAACATATGTATACATGCCTTTATATATTACGTATATATATATTATGAATGTGTATATGTATGTATCTATTACGTATTAGATGTAAGTAGGTTAAATAGATTAAGAGTTATTTTTACGTAGTCTGTAGGCTTTTAGTTTTAAATTTTATAATAAGATTAAAATTAAAATAGTTCATGTACTAAATGTTTGCTATTTAAAAATGTTTTCTTAGTTTAAGTTGTCTTGTAATAACCATAAGAATAAAAATATAAACGGTCATAAACGTCGAAAGACATAATTGTAAATATTATGTTGAACTTAGAGTGCCCGCAAGTTAATATACGATAATTTTAAGTTATTTAAGCTAATTTTCCAGCACTTTTTTGTCCAGCAACTAAGACTAAGTTAATTAATTAAATAAAAATACATTAAAAACGATAAAAAAAGACATTTTAACACTTTTATCAACGAAGAAAAAAATTATATGAGGTCCAGTCATAGAAATACAAGTATAGATCAATAAATGTCCGTTATTAAAGAAAGGTGGCATTGATAAGGAAAGCTGGCTTACCACCGAGCACCACCATCTTCGAAACGATGCCATACAGGTTGATTCAACGATTAGTTTTGATTTGACAGCCATTTGTATTAAAAGTGTTTTGTGTTTACTGATACAATGGAAAAGGAGTAATATCGGTTCATAATTTGAATTTAAGTTTTGTATGTAAGAATTTCCACCTTCCACCTGCCAGACATGATAACTGAGAAAATGTAGGTTTTCTTTTTTTAAAGAAAACACTTAACACTCAAGTGGGTATGACTACATTTAAAGTGCTCGAGTGCTTAGGAAAATGGGACAGATAGAGCAAGAAAGATGTTTGCGCTCAGTGGGTATTTCGGTCCATGAGTGGCATTAAACATTTAATGAGGAGATTAAATTTTTAGTGTAATTGGACTTGTTGTTGTATTCTAGGCAACCATTCGATTTATGTGATCTTAGTTGCCTGGAAAAAAGAATGTCTTTCGGGTGCGGCTGGTATTCAACTCCGAGTCGGCCGATTTGGAAGTCAATTCACTACCACTTGAGAAACGGCTCGTAGCAGAGATTGTGGGCGTACCAAGCATAATCAACATTTTACCATGATAAGTGAATCATGAGAAAACTGTCGGCACTTGCGCAAAAATATATCCTTAGATATATAGATTAGGCTTAGAAATTTATTTAATTAATAGACAAGAAAAGATGTGTTACCATTTAATTATTCCAACTTGTTATACTGTATGAAGAATAAAGCGACGCGCTGAGCGCTTAGATCTATCAATCTCCAAATCAGCGTCTGGAAATATCATGATAATCTGATGGCATTTACACTAAGCATAATTCACGAAACACACTGCCCAGATAACTAGCGGAACTACAATTGAACTGATAATACAATCTGCCATAACTGATTGCAATGAAATAAATTGCAAAGGAACAAAATGTCTGCATCTCTGATCACACTCGAGAGGCTCAATTTAGCGAGTTTTACGACATCGCTATGGTATTTTAGATTATAGGATGGCCGATGAACTTACCCAGAAAAGCTCGAAAAATAAAAAATACTAAGTGGCATGTCTCTCCTATGCTTACTGTGATAGTTAAGGTTAAGGTTGCGACGGATGTGGATCAGACGCTCACTTAGCCTTTCTTCAATTCTTGCGAATTTTTGGACGTTGGTATTGAATTTCAAGTTACATTTTTTAAGTTGGTGGGAAAATTGCTTTTGACTATAACTGTTAGACCCTTGATGGCCCTTATCCGGTTCGCTATGAAGCTGTAGTATTCACTGGTGTCGGCAGTTATCTAACATAGCACTCTTTCTGAGTCAATACAAAATTATTTTTTCACCTCCCCAAGTTTTAAATCCCATATTACTCGACGAGTCAGTTTTACTGAGCAGAGTTCTATCCGTGGTCCCTCTTTTTATTGGGACTACTCGCGATTTTGAGTACAGTAGATTAACTGTTATGGAGTAATCATTAAAACTTGACCAAATGTAAAGGACAGCTAAAGTAAAACAGTAAAAGTCATTGACCAGTATCTGTGATCCTAATGGATACTTGCTCAAGTTTCCTTCGACAGCTCCTTTAGACGCCTTGTTGCCAAACATAGAGCTGAATTTGTGCCATAGGTGACGGTAGTAAGCTGGTAGCATTTTAATTTTTGTTCTGATTCATTTCGCCAAAATATGAGCTGATACTTCCGATTTCCATCTGTCATCACTATTTGCCCATATATTTTTTCAATGTCGGTATTCGAGAGGGTTTTAAAATTAAAAAGATATCATCTCTGGATGAGTTTCAAACCACTACAAAAAACCTTTCTCCTCATTCCACCTTTCCGCCCTCGCCCAGGCAACAGTAAAAGGGTATTCAACCCCTTACGTACGAGTAAATTATAAATAAAAAAATCTCTGGATGCATCAAATACCACTCTTAATTTGGTCATACTGCTGTCGGGTTTCAAAACTCCGTGGTGCGGCGAAAAGCAGTATTGCAAAATTAGGTTTTTTATATTTATTTCTACCATGGGTCGCAATCGGAGATATATCTCTGCTCAATCTTTTTTTTAAGGCAAAAAGTCTTCACAACGCTATTTCCTTGGAATAACCTAGTAGATGGTAATATAAAAGGTAAGCGTGGTGTAAATTTTCCGTTGTTTTGGGCACACTAAATTGTTTTATGGCAAAACTATACACATCCTTCATCTGCAGGCGTTAGATCAATCGGATTCTCTGTAAATTCCTTCAGCTGTTAGAATCTTTCGATCACGTCGCTTAATGGTTCCACTTCTGTGTAGATTTCGCATGCTAGGCTAAAGGGCGTTATTCTTTAGACCTACTGCAAGCTGTTCAAGATAGAAATCTGCACCTAGCAGAAGATCGAATTTTCCCGGTCGATTAAAGTCTGGGTCCGTTAGCTTGATATTTGATGGTATCTTAAACTTATACTGCCTCAGCATGAGTTAAGTTGTTAGGAAAATGGCATAGAAAGAGAAGAAAGATCTTTGGCCTCAGTGATTATTTCGCTCCATGGGTGGCATCCAACGTTTAATGGGGAGACTAAATTGTTAGTGGAAACTGGCTTGTTGTTGGTTTCTAGTCAATTAGTTGTCTTACTTGATTTTAGTTAACTGAAAAAATGAATGTCTTTCGGACTCGGTTGGGATTCGAACACCGAAGCTTCCGATTTAGAAGCCAGTTCACTAATTTTTTTTTTAATTCATAAATTTATTCTTATATGCTAAACAAAAAACCGCTTAAAAATTAGCTTAAATTACTTAAAATTATCTTATTCCTCATGCGGGCTCTCTAAGTTAAACCTAAAACTTATACTATGTCTTTCGACGTTTAGTACATTATATGTTTGTTACTATTTCTATATTCAGTATAATTAAAACTAAGAAAAAATGTTTTAACAGCAAAAAATACAAAGTTATTTTTGGACTTTATTTTATTTTACTCGTATTATACAGCTTGGAAGCCAGTTTACTACCATTTGAGCCACGGCTACTCGTTGGGTTACCCTTCCCTACCTTGTCCTACTCCTTCGATGACAAGGGAATCAGTTTTTGCCTTGACGTTAATTTTCTGTACTAAACCTTGACTGATAAGGTTAACCTGGGAGCCATAGTCTAGTAGAGCTCGACACCCCGATTTCCGCTGATTTGGTCCAATAATCTGAAACTTAGCGGTTCCCAACATAATGAAGACTTGAAGTGTTAAGCAAATGCGCTTATGGCTTAGTGTGAATCAGTAGCGCGACCTGCTGGTTGCGGTCAGTCGTTCGCAAATCTCCGGTGAGCAAAAAAAAAAACTAATAACTCAGTTTTAAAAATAATCAGTGGCAGTGTTGCTAATTGACTCGGTAGCCCAGCGGTTAGTGGCGCCAGTCAACAAATCGTGGGACACCGGTTCGAATCCCGGTTGAAACTCGGAACTTTTTTTTCTGTTTTTTTTTTTCCTCAAATTGTCAAAAACAAGCAATAGGAAAACAAAAAAAAATTACGTGATGGATGGTGGTGAGCGCCCCGCTGTTCCCACAACCGTGGCGAAAGCCAGCAAAAGGAGGAAGAGGTTAAAAACCCCTCCTAATCCAAGAAAAAAAAAGTGCTGTTTTAACAGCTAAAAAAGATAAAGAGGAGGCGGGCACCAACAACTTTGCCGCTCTAGCTTCATCTGAGTCGGAGAGACGATGAGATGAAGAGAGAAAATGAAGAGACACCGTATGGTTAGAGGGTCTTTTCTATAAGCTGACTACGCTGGGATCAGTAAACCACTCTTGTACATTCTTTATAATATGCTAACCAACAGACAGTTCATCGTGAAGAATGGTGATGTGACTTCTGTTGGAATATTTCAGATTAAAAATGGTCTTCAGCAAGGCGCGGTCAATTCGCTAATCCTATTCAACATTTTCACAAGCGACTTGATAGGTTCACTTCCCCATACTATTGCGTACGCAGATGATTTGATAGCGTACAGAACAGGTAAAAAAATCGAGGTCATTAATACTCTCTTGCAAAGTGACTTCGACAAGATAAGACGATTTTGCGATGACTGGAAGTTGAAAATCAACTTTCAGAAGTCGGAAACCATTCTCTTTAGGACGCCATTGTCTGGAGCTTCTAGGGATACCAGAACAAATTGGCGAAAGTTCTCTATCATTGGACAACGCGGACAACCTCTTGCCTGTCGAAATGTAGTCAGATACCTAGGGATCTGGATAGATCAGTTTCTGTATTTTGGCAAAAATGTAGATGCTGCGCTGGCCAGAGCTAAAGGCGCTTTTGCGCTTACAAAGAGACTGTTTTATAGCAGCCAACTCGATGCGAGGGTAAAGGTAATCTGCTACATGGCCCTTATTAGGCCCATGCTGGTATTTGGTTGTCCCGTGTGGTTCAATGTACGAGCAAGCTTAATGGAAAAGATTCGGGTGTTTGAGAGGGCTTGCCTTAGGGCTTGTCTTCGCTTGTACAGAACACCAGAGTCGGAGTACAAGAAATTTTATCCTAATGAGGTCCTTTACAACAGGGCGAACCTAATATGAGTGGACAACTTCGTAATTAAGCTGACTCGAAGGCACATAGCAAGAGCAATGACCTCGACGAATAACCTGATATCTGGGGCTTACTACCCCAATTACCTTTACCACGAGAGTGTGCGCTCTGACGACTTCGTTCCACCGGAAGCATTCCTCTACCTAGATCAGATAAGGTTGATCCAGGATAGATCAGCGGTGCCGTTAATCTTCCATGTTGCTCAGACAGCTGGGGACAGGCGACTCAACTACAACAGAGACGTCGCACACGACAATGTGGATCGAATCAGGTTCAGTAGGGCGGTGGGGAATCGCGATAAGGGGGATGTCGTTCGGCAGCACCAGCATTTCTGGTGGTTGAATGATGGAGAAGATGTTTTGTCGTCGTTTCCGTCAATTACGGAACAGCCTCACTAATGAGGCAGAGCTGACCAATCTATTTGCTCAGTAAATAGCGATGGCCAGCTTGCATAGGTTTAGGTTAGCATTTAAGAAACATATACATACTCGTATATCAGTGGATACAAGGTATATACTGATATATGTATATGATTGTGTATAATGTCTATGTGTGTTTATGTGTGTATTGTGCATTTAGGTTAGGTAGACCAAGGTTTATTTTAAGTTAGATACTAAGTTTTTATAAAAAAATAAATGTCCATATACTAAGTTTTTGTAAACAAATTTTTTTTCTTAGCTTTAAGTATAGAAAATAAGTATTTATAAATAAAATGTAACTGCAGACGAAAGACATAGATATAAGTATTCAGAGTAGCTTAGAGTGCCTGTGTGGGGCCAGTAAGTTAGTATAAGTTTGTTAAGTAATTGTAACCTAGCGTTTAAGCATTTTTTGTTAGAATGTAAGAGTTAGTGTTAAGAAAATAAAATGCATTTAAAACTAACTAACTAACGAAGATGAAGAAATTAACAATATAAAAAGCAGCATAGAAAAGCTGGAACTAAAAGTGCTTGCTATTAAGCAAAAGCAAAAGGGGTGGCCGTGGTGTAGTGGTACTAGCAATCGCTTCTCACTCGGAGGGTCCAGGTTCGAATCCTGCCCATGGCAAGACAGTTTTTCATTTGTGTAATTGGAACTCAGACAGAAAAATTCTGCGTGTGAAGGCATAACACTGACACTTAGATTTGGCTGTTGTAGAGTTTCAAGCACAGTAAAATACTGTGAATTATACCTCGAATCAGTCTGAGTGAAGAAAAAACTCTCGGTCCTATTCGGACTCCCACCCCTGGAGAGCGAATATCGAAACCAAACACACCTGAGTTTCAAACCACTACAAAACAATTTTTCTTTCTCCTCCTTCTACCTTTCCGCCCGCGCCCTGGCATCAGTAAAAGGGTACCTAACCCCTTAGGCGCGCGTAAATTATAAAAAAAAAAAAAAAACAAAACTGCGCCCAGACAGAGGGAGCAATCAGAAGTCGAGAGCTCCCTACAACAAAAACAACAAAACCAGCTGCAGCCGAAACAACAACTGCAGCAAAAGCAACAGCAGCAGCTGCAAGAACAACAACAGCTGAAAAAACAGCAGCAGCTGCAGCAACAACACCAACAACAACAACAACAACAACAACAACAGCAGCAAAAACAACAACAGCAGCAGAAGAAGAAGAAGGAGAAGGTGCCTCCTATCAACACCTATGAATTAGAGGTAAATGCAACCAAGGACCTGTGTAGGCTGGTCATTGGTAATAATTTCAATATTAAGCGATTGGGGAACGATCGCCATGCCATCCACTGTAATACAGTGGAGGGCTACGCGAAAGTGAAAGAGCTCCTAAAGGAAACGACGACGGAGCACTACTCATTCACACCGAAGTGTGAAAAGCGGCAATCTATGCTGCTGAAGGGGTTGGAACCGTCTTCTGATCCTGAGGAGATCCTGGCACTGCTCAAAGAGAAGGAGTGCGAAGGACTCAAGTTTGTAGGGGTAAAGCCATTTACAACAGCTAGAGCCAGGCGGGAGAAACGGAGTCTGCCGTTCTTCCTGGTGCAACTCAGTCCCGAAAGCCGTCTGGATAGTCTAAGGAGTATCAATGTCCTAGACTACCAGGTGGTTCACAAAAACTAAAAAGGAGCGTAGGCGTTATACAATGAGTTCGCTGCCAGAGGTTCGGGCACGCCGCGTCGAACTGCCAAATGCAGCCTCGATGCGTGAAGTGCGCTAAGAACCACAGTTCCGAACAATGTCCTCTGGGTGTTGACGGAGCATCCGATAGGTCGCAGCTCTCGTGCGTGTTATGTGGAAACTTGGGGCACACCGCAAACTATCGGGGTTGTCCTAAGTTCGCCGACATAAAAAAAGCAAAACTGGCTCAGCAGCAGAAGGTGGAGGTGAAACGTAACGTCCCAAATTTCCTACGCCCAAATAGCGCAAGGTAGGGGGGCTACGGTACAGCAAGCGACTGTTGCTTCTCAGGCGCCAATGCCGAGAACAACGGAAGCTGCACCTAACATGTTGGCCATCTTGCTCGCAATCCAAGGGCAAATGGCTCAGCTGCAAAAGCAGGTGCAAGAACAGGCCAAGCGGGTGGACCAGATCTACACGCTGCTGCCGAGCCTAACGCAACACATGTCGTAATGGGTACGCACATGGTGGAGCAAACTTTGAAGGTCCTTGCGGTGAATGTTAATTCACTGATTAGAATCGAACGAAGAGCCGCGATGTTTAAATTGCTACAAGACCAAACTCCTTATGTGCTTTTCGCTGGCGAAACCAAGCTAACCGATAAGCATAAACTGGAGTACAATAATTATATTGTTAGAAGAAGAAACGGGCACAGATCCAAACGTGGAGGCGGTGTCGCGATCTTCATTAAAGAAGGAATAAAATTTCACAGAGTGTACAAGGGCGTGTTGCGCAGGCTCCGGGTGTTGGTGGCAGTCGTCGTTTACATCCCGCTCCGCAGTGGAAAGCGGCTGTACTTGGCCTCTGTTTATGCACCTGAGGCTTCACAATCCACCCTATTCATCACAGAGCTAGACACGCTCTTTCGACTTCTGAGGCTGGAATCGGGGGAGAATTATTTTATAATTGGCGGGGATTTCAACGCTAGACACAGAGATTGGGGAAATAATTTGCCAAATACTAGAGGGAACCTACTACTCGATTGGTGGGGTCAGCACGATGTCATGTACAGACTCGGTGTTAAAGCGACGGATAATCCATCGTTTCCCAGAGGCGGGTCTTATTTGGATCTACTGCTGTATGACGAACGTATACGACTGACAGGTACGAATTTACAAACATTAAACTGTCTGCACACATTTGGTATGACAGCGACCATTGCGGTTTTAGCACCGAAATTGCTCAAATGGAGGAATTTGTCCAATGATATTCTTACAACTACAGTAAGACTCGATGGACACGCTTCTCCGCAACCTTGACTAAAGCGCTCTCCTCGAACACGCTCCACCCACCGTCCAATAGGAATTTGTCAAACGAGGAGATCGACAATTACCTAAAACAAATGGACGAGACAATTAAACAAACTATGGACACTATAATACCGCGGTATCGACGTACGACTAACGAAGACCTGTTCCGCAATCCTACTATTGACGCACTGCACCGACAGAAAAGTAGACTTCTGACAAGACTTAGAAACTTGTACAGACAGTTAGCTGACCGACGAGACCCGGAGATTCGGACACTGAAGTTGTCGATTAAAAATATTCAAACGCTAATAAAAGAAAATTACAGAATTTCTGTAAGTTTGTATTGGAACAACAAGGTTCGGGCTGTAAACACCAACAACCCGAATATGCTTCCGCAAATAAATAAACTATTTCGGAAGAAAAATCAAAACGACCTTCAGTGTCTTAAAATAGCACGGACAACAGACAACGAACGGTTACTGACGGTTACGGTTACTAATAGCAGGCAGTGTTCCAAATGAGGCCGCTGATGATGACGACTTTTTTGAGATCGAGGATCCACAGAAGAAAGTTGAGGCCATAGGGGTGTCTTTCCAGGAAGTATACAAGGCCACTGATAACATTGGCCCTAATTACGACCTGGACAATCGCGTCTTGGTGCACGACTTCTGCATTCGAAATGAAATAGGGAACAGGCGATCCCAGGGCTCTGGTTTCACCCAGTTTAACGACGAAAATATGGCCAATAATGTCATTGCCAGAGAGGGTGACCTACCCCCATTCATTTCGGAGGAAGAACTCCATGAGATATTCGACACAATCAGGGCTAGAAATCAGTGGGGACCGATGGTATTCCGAACATCGTGCTTCGACATCTTCCTCTAGAAGCGGTGGACAATTACACCACCCTGTTTAATAATGCAATGAATAATGCACATTATCCAGCGCATTGGAAAACGGCGGTGGTTCAGCCTATTCCCAAAAAGGGGAAGAATATATCCAATCCGGCGAATCTCCGGTCGATAAGTCTCCTTCCGAATATCAGTAAGGTTTTTGAAAAGGTAATCAATAGAGTTCTGACTAGGTGGGTTGAGGACAAACATATAGTTCCGGATAATCAATTCGGTTTTAAGGCGGGAATGATATCTCACATGCCGCGTCTAAACTGGTTTCTGATATCCAATGGAACAAAGGCAAGAAACAGTGCACTGGTGCCTGCCTTGTTGACTTGGAGAATACTTCGACACCGTATGGTTAGAGGCTTGGGATCAGTAAACCACTTTTGTACATTCTTTATAATACTCGTATGCTAACTAACAGACAGTTCATCGTAAAGAATGGCGATGTGACTTCTGTTGGAATATTTCAAATTAAAAATGGTCTTCAGCAAGGCGCGGTCAATTCGCCGATTCTATTTAAAATTTATAAAAGCGACTTGATAGGTTCACTTCCCCATACTATTGCGTACGCAGACGATTTGGTAGCGTACAGAACAGGTCCAAAAATCGAGTTTATTAATACTCTCTTGCAGAGTGACTTCGATAAGATAAGACGATTTTACGATGACTGGAAGTTGAAAATCAATTTTCAGAAGTCGGAAACCATTCTCTTTAGGACGCCGTTGTCTGGAGCCTCTAGGGATACCAGAAAAAATTGGCGAAAGTTCTCTGTCATTGGACAACGCGGACAACCTCTTGCCTGTCGAAATGTAGTCAAATACCTTGGAATCTGGCTAGATCAGTTTCTGTATTTTGGGAAAAATGTAGATGCTGCTCTGGCCAAAGCTAAAGGTGCTTTTGCCCTTACAAAGAGACTGTTTTATAGCAGCCGACTCGATGCGAGGGTAAAGGTAATCTGCTACATGGCCCCTATCAGGCCCATGCTGGTATTTGGTTGTCCCGTGTGGTTCAATGTACGAGCAAGCTTAATGGAAAAGATTCGGGTGTTTGAGAGGGCTTGCCATAGGGCTTGTCTTCGCTTGTACAGAACACCAGAGTCGGAGTACAAGAAATTTTATCCTAATGAGGTCCTTTACAACAGGGCGAACCTAATACGAGTGGACAACTTCGTAATTAAGCTAACTCGAAGGCACATTGCAAGAACAATGAGAGGGCTTGCCTTAGGGCTTGTCTTCGCTTGTACAGAACACCAGAGTCGGAGTACAAGAAATTTTATCCTAATGAGGTCCTTTACAACAGGGCGAACCTAATATGAGTGGACAACTTCGTAATTAAGCTGACTCGAAGGCACTACCCCAATTACCTTTACCACGAGAGTGGTAAGAGTGTCGTGGTCGCACACGGCAGTGTGGATCGTCTCAGGTTCAGTAGGGCGGTGGGGAATCGCGATAAGAGGGATGTCGTTCGGCAGCACCAGCATTTCTGGTGGTTGAATGATGGGGAAATTGTTTCGCCGTCGTTTCCGTCAATTACGGACCAGCCCCACTAATGAGGCAGAGCTGACCAATTTATTTGCTCTGTAAATAGCGGTGGCCAGCTTACATAGGTTTAGGTTAGCATTTTAGAAACATATACATATATCAGTGTATACAAAGGTGTATACTGATATATGTATATGATTGTGTGTAATGGCTATGTGTGTTTATGTGTGTATTGTGCATTTAGGTTAGGTAGGCTAAGGTTTATTTTAAGTTAGATACTAAAATAAAAAATTACATCCATAGGCTAAGTTTTTTGTTAACAATTTTTCTTAGCCCTAAGTATATAAAATAAACATTCCAAATAAAATATAAATGAAGTCGAAAGACATAGATATAAGAATGTAGAGTAGCTTAGAGTGCCTGTGTGGGGCCAGTAAGTTAGTATAAGATTATTAAGTAATTGTAAGCTAGCATTTAAGCATTTTTTGTATGTAAGATTTAGTGATTAAGAAAATAAAATGCATTAAAAACTGAAAAACTGAACTGCTGGTTGCGGTGTTTCGACCATGTTCTTGGTCGAGCTGTGCCATGTATGACTTATCTTCGATTCCAAATGTAACGTTGTGTGATGCTTCCACCTTGTACGCGTACATTCTTAAAGCTTGAAGAATAATTTCAAGAGCGCTGACGACACCAACAGCCGCATGTTATCACAGCTTTCGGTAACTATTTTCCAGGCTGCTGCATAGTGCATACCTGATACGGATAGGCCCTGAACGAATTTTCGAGCTTCTCCTAACTCCTAACTTCTTGTTTTCAGAAACCACATCTTACGGCCAATTGAGATGTTTTGGCTGTGTATTATTTCTGTGTAAATATCTAAAAATAGCTGCCGCTTTAGGTTATTATCATGGAATTTTGGTAGCTCAACCTCTGGTAATTTCACAGTTGTCTGATGGGATCACAGGTATTGTGTAGACGAATGCAATTGTTCGTGAAATTTTACAAGTGATACAACCTCCTGTTCCCTCAAGTTTAAATATTCTTCAACGTTTTCTTAAGTTAATTTATCTTCTAACCTTCTATAAATAGCAGCTAACTCATCCCAGTTTTGCCCCATTGCCTTAATTTGGATTTGGCAATATGCCAATATGCATGGACCTATTTTGCTCTATCCACTTGTACCTTTGTTTAAGCGTACGTATGAAACGGGTTGATTGATGTAAACTCTGTCCTGAGGCCATCTTCATGTAGAATTGAAAACCCCTTAGATCTTGCTCGTTTATTTCGTTCTTCTACTGCACGGGCTGAATTATCGGCTTCTGAGCAAAGGCAGCCTATAGTTTTTCCTCCATATCACGTTGGAATGATGATTTCTTCTTTCAATTTTCGAATTGCTTCGTAGTAATCTTTCTTAAAATAAGGGTAACTTGTTGCATCTTTCTCCCTTATCATGCTTGAATCTATAGTCTTTGTGGAATATTAGTTTGAACGTCTCCTTCAGCAGACTCACTGAAGGTGAAAAAACTAGGGTGTCTGGTTTAGCTGCTCAATTTCAAATCACATCAATCTTTATTTTCCTTCGACTTTTATACATAAAATTTGACCAGCTGAACAGTTGGTTTCTTATACATATTTTGCTAAGTTTATCTACAATTGTATCAGCCAACCAAAAATATGGCATATGCAATGAGAATGTTGTGTAGACAGTAATACAAAATTTAGCGCTACTTTGCATAAATGCTGAAATACTTTAGATTAAAATAAATTTATCACCACTTTTCATGAAAATAGAATATTGATTTAAAATGCCATTTTTGTTGGATAACCCTATATACTCGTATGTACAATATGTTTAAAAACACTGCGATTATATTTTTTCATAAAATTTTTAAAAAGTAGTTTTTTTCAGATTTTTATTCTTTAAAGTATAAAGATAAAATAATTAATTAGAAGAAAGATTGAAAAAATTGCTCTCCACTGCAAAACTGTATCAAGAGATGTGATCACCCATGGGATTGGGTCGGCTACCTAACTAATGTAACTGCCGCGCCAATGGACAGCTGCGTTTATGTTTTCATTGTTCATTTTGAGTTCATTTAGTAGTTTACGGTTCTAATGTTAGTTTCAGAAATTAATTAATATAGATAGAAAATTATTCAGATATTACAAAAACCGCTTTCCACTGAGTGCCCCTATCCATGTGACCCTGTTTGTGACTACGTATGAATGGCAACAATGTCAATTCATCACACATTTCCAGATCAACGTCATCCATATTATGTACATAGTGAATTTTACGTATAAATTGCTGTCATTGTTGCAAATTTAAACCCAAACAACCAATCACTTGCTGTGCACAGCAGTTGTGCGTTTTTTTTAGAAATTTTAAAAATGACAGAAATTCGTTCTGTGGATGACAAAGGATCAAGAGCAAGTCGAGGTACTCTTTCAATAAGAAGCTAGGTCCTCCCACAGCTATGGCAATGGATTCTGAGACTAATTTACCTGCATCTATTTACAAATTCTGGAATTACTTGCAATTAGCATAGAGGTCGAAGCGCATACTTACTGTCAGAAAGAGGATGTTAATAGATTGAAACACCCCAGGATTAAATTGATGTAATCTACAGAAGCCAAAGTCAATAACAGAATAACAAAAACGGTAAATAACACCAAAATGGCGAAGAAGCTGTGCAATATGAAGCTGCCATTCGGTCAATTTTTACATTTATTAAAGCTTTTTTTAACGTAACATATTTTAGATAGTTGTTTTCTATATACAAAATGTAACGATAGGTTTTTTTTTAAATTATTTGATTAGACTGTTATTTACAACAAAAAAATAAAACATAATTTTTTCTACAGAAATTGAACACTAAATTTTGGAATACATACCATAACTGTTGCATTAAAAAAAACTCCGTCAAACGATAACTACTGCATTATTCTGGAAGATTATTTCCCATTTCTCTAGATTGGATAATTTTTGTCGAACTTATGTTCATGCCGTGCAACGTCGTCGTCGTCATCAGTTCCCCATTTCAATTAATTAAAAATTAATTTAGAAAATAAGTCTTTTTTTATATATTGTTTTTTTATAATCCAAAGTTCAATTGATTTTGAAATATACACACTTTTCGCAGCATTCAAAACGCTTGAAACGCTTCATTTTTCAAGTCTCGTACCTGGCTTTGGAGCTTATTTTTTAAAGTATCGATGTTAATTTTTTTTTTAAAGAACTTAACAGCCAAGTGGGTAGGACTACACTTAAAGTGCTTGAGCACGTGTTTTTATGAAAATTGGACATAGAGAAAAAGAAAGATTTTCGGGCTCAGTGGTGATCTCGATCCATGGGTGGCATCCAAAATTTAATGAGGAGACTAAATTATTAGTGTAATTGGACTTATTGTGGTATACTAGGTATCCATACATCTTACTGATTTTCTTGGAAAAAATAATGTTTTTTGGGGCGCGCCTGGTATTGAACCCCGATCCGTCCGATTTGGAAGGCAATACACTTGAGTTCAGTTTAGTTTTTATGTATTTTTATTTTTATCACTTAAATTACTCTTACTTGCTAAACAAAAAAATGCTTAAAAGTTAGCTTAAATAACTTAAAATTATCTTATAATAACTTACTGGTCCCAAGCGGGCACTCTAAGTTAAACCTAACACTTAAACTATGTCTTTCGGCGTATCTTACAGTCTAATTTATTTCTATTTTAACATTAATTAATACTAAAACTAAGAAAATAAATTTTAAGTAAAACCTTAGTAAATTTTTAATTTTTTATAAAACTTAAAACTAAAAGCCTACAGACCAAATAAAAATTAATCTTAATCTACTTAACCTATTTACATTTAATACATACATATATACATAATATGTATATATACGAAATATATAAATATATGTACATATATATGTTAGAGCAGCTGTATTATGAAATACAAACACTACGATGTTAGAGCAGCTGTATATTATGAAATACAAACACCACAATGTTAGGGCATCTGTATTCGGGAAACACATAAAGTGGTAGATAAAGGATACAGGATACTTCATTGTATGTGTGATAATTGAATGAGAGGTAAACACAAGTATCTGCGTTCGGTATTCGAAGTTTCGTGAGAGAGCCGAGCAGACGTGCGGATCGATGCACGGCAGATTATTCGCTTCGAAAAATTATCTATCATCAGAAGTGGGATTCGCTTTTGCCAAATATTCCTGATATTCAAAAAAAAAAACTATTTTAACATGTTATTTTTTTTATTCATCTCTTTCTTCGGTCAAAAAAAAAAAGGAAGAAACCTTCCATACATAGTGTTTGAATATTCGTTTTGCGACTCAAAAAAAAAAAAAAAAGTCGTAATCATAATACCAGGTGCGCTTGATCGCGACGACGTGGCGACTGTGTGGTGAGCCGGTGTGGATCGACGACGACGTGAATGTGTTGTGTGTTAAACTTGAACAGACGTGTCGTTTGGGTTTAAAAAAAAAAAAAAAAAAAAAAAAAAAAGAGGAGGACGCTATATAACTGCTAAGGGTAAGTTGCTGACGTTGCCAATACTTTTGTTTTTGTTGAATATGCCGAAAGATAACGTTGATACTGGGACCGAAGATGAAGGGAATGGAAATATGGTTATAACTGCTGACGCTATCGGTAAGATTCTGCAAGCAGCTCGGAAGGAAAAAGATGACACAGTAGGTTTTCCGTGCTTCGATCCTGACCACTCAAGGGTCGACATTGGGAAGTGGTGCGCCGATATAAACACCAGAATCGAGAGGGACCGAATGCAGGATTATGATATTATACCGAGGGTGCAAACTGCTCTGTTAGGCAGGGGTAAAATCTGGTATAATGAGTATGGATACCAGATGTATACATGGAAAGAGCTTTCCTCATCTCTCTTACACGCATTCTCAAGTGGAACAAATGTAATTGATCAACTCCGAACCGTCGCAAACATAGAAAGTGAATCTTTCAATTCCTATTCGGACTTTGTTATGGAAAAAATTGGACAAATAAATCGTTTACCATTCCCTATACCGGAGGACAAAACGGTTAAAATAATTATAGGCTGCATTTCGGATATAAGTCTAAGAAACTCACTGATGTTCGTCATGCCCAAATCAGTCCAAGATCTAACAGAACACTTGATGTCCATACGTGAAAGACCTCGCAAAAAATATAGGGAACATGATAATAAAAGAAAAATAGAACTGTCTCCCACTACCTCCAAGCGACATCGTTTTCAGGTTGACAAGCGTTGTTATGGGTGCGGGCGTACGGGTCACCTCCGAGCAAATTGTCCTCAAAAATTTCCTTCGGAAAAGAATGACTTAAACGCTTTAAAAGAAACTTTTCCAAAAACAGTTAGAGACAAGTGTACACATTGCGGCAAAGCTGGACACAAGGAAGAATCTTGTTGGTCAAAACAAAGAGCAGAAAATAAAAGCGTTAGTTATTGTTCTGGAATGATGGTTCCCGAAAATAAAACCATTGTATCAGTTAATGGGAAAAAGTATAGCTGTCTTTTAGATACTGGATCGGATTGCTCCCTAATCAGGGCAGATTTGGTTAATGAAATATCTGTTCCCAAACAAAAAGATCCTATTTCGGTTCAGGGTATTGGAAGGGACTCAATATTGTTAGGGGAAAAGGTAGTTTTACATGTCCAATTTGAAGACGTGGAAGTAAAAGTTGCTTTTTACCTTATCGATCATGATTATTTTAAAACCGAAATGCTTGTTGGACGGGATGTACTCAACGACCCGTCTTTAGAAATAAAAATGGATACTCATGGCTCAATACTCAGAAAAAAACAGGAAATATGTTTTTGTTCAACCGCTGTAAAAAGCTCATCTAAGTTTGATCACTCTCTTCAACTCCAACAAAGTAAACAAGAACAGATTCTCCAAAAATATTCAAAATTTATTGTTAAAGGATATCCTACGGAAGTAGTTAAAACCGGCTCATTAGAAATCCGACTAGAAAAGGAAGCCATAATACATTATAGGCCATACCGTTTAGCAATGTCAGAGCGGGTCATAGTCAAAGATATAGTAAACGATCTTAAGGCCCATAATATTATTCGCGATAGTAATTCTCCATTCGCTAGCCCAATTGTACTGGTGGCAAAGAAGAATAGTCAACATAGACTATGTGTCGATTATAGAGCATTGAACCGCGTGACTGTTAAAGATCGCTACCCATTACCCAGGATTGAAGACCAGTTGGACCAGCTCGCAGGAAACCACTTCTTCACTTCGTTGGATATGGCTTCTGGTTTTCATCAGATCCCGATTGCAGATAACTCGATAGAAAAAACAGCCTTCGTGACCCCTGATGGCCAATTCGAATATTTACGGATGCCATTCGGGCTGGCCAATGCCCCAGCAGTGTTCCAGCGTGCCATAAACAAAGCATTGGGACATCTTAAAGATGACGTCGCTTTGGTATATTTAGATGATGTCCTTATACCATCTAAAACAATTGACGAGGGAATAAAATGGTTGGACTTAATCCTTGATGCCCTGACTAATAATGGATTTTCTTTGAACATGGAGAAATGCAAGTTCCTTCAAAATCAAATTGAATATCTCGGACGAGAGATCTCCGCAGATGGAATTCGACCTAGTAAAAGAAAGATAGATTCACTCACAAATACACCTGTCCCTAGCAGCGTTAAACAAGTCAGACAATTCATGGGCTTAGCAAACTATTTCAGAAAGTTCGTACCAGAATTTGCAGCCAAAACTCAATGTATCACTGCATTAACAAAAAATAATGTAAAATACGAATGGACAACCGAATGCGAAGAAGCAAGACAGTATATTATTAAGGAGCTAACAAAAAGACCATTATTGAGTATATTTGATCCAAATTTACCAACAGAACTTCACACAGATGCAAGTTCAATAGGATATGGAGCTATACTCTTCCAAAAAATTAATGACAAACGGCACGTTGTGGCATATTACAGTCAAGCAACAAAACCGTATGAAGAAAAGTACCATAGCTATGAGCTGGAAACGCTAGCTGTAGTGAATGCGATAAAACACTTCAGAACTTACCTGTTAGGTATCAAGTTTACCCTGGTTACAGACTGCAACACTTTAAAAGCTACTAAAGAAAAAAAAGGATCTCTTACCACGAATTGCCAGGTGGTGGATTTATCTCCAAGACTTTGATTTCAACATTGTATACAAAAAAGGCAGTTCTATGCAACACGCGGATTATTTAAGCCGAAACCTTCCAGTTAAAAAATGTTGTCACATAAATAGCTTGGCAGAAAATTGGTTACAAATTGAGCAAGCTGAAGATCAAGAAGTTGTAGAAATTGTTGGAAAAATTAAAAATAATGACAAAGACACCAAGCTGAATTATGTTTTCAGGAATAATCTTTTGTACCGAAAAACTAAAAATGGAGAACAACTATTTGTTCCTCTAAAATGTCGGTTAAGTTTAATGAGACGCTACCATGAGGACAATTGCCATATTGGGTGGGAAAAGACGTTATTAAAAATGAGTCAACACTTTTGGATGCCTAAGATGACCAGAAATGTACGAAAATTTGTCGAATCATGTTTGATTTGCACTGTCGCCAAAAGACCATCGGGAAAAAAACAAGTTGAGCTACACCCAATCGAAAAGACAGCAGTACCCTTCCATACTATTCATGTCGACTGTATGGGTCCTTTTCACGGAAAAGATAAGGAAGACGGTCGTTACCTTTTAGTAATTATTGATGCGTTCTCTAAGTTTGCTTTACTACTACCCTGTAAGAGTTTAAAAGCCGACGAGACTGTTCGTCATTTGAACAACTTTGTTATGCTATTTGGAGTACCACTTAGGGTTATAAGCGACAAAGGAACAAATTTCACCAGCGAACTTTTTCAAAACTTTTGCAAGTCGTTTGGCGTGGAACATCACACAATAGCATCAGGCACTAGTCGGGCAAACGGCCAGGTCGAGCGATATGTAGACACAATAGCTAATTTATTAAGAACCAACTTAGAAGTGAACTTTGAATGGACCAGTTTCGTCAGTCGGGTTCAGCTAGCATTACACACCACCGCTAATAAAACAACGGGACTATCACCATTGAAAGTTCTTACTGGTATCGAAGGACGAACTCCGGAAATTAGGGCACTATTATCACAACTAAATATACAACCTGAATATGAAGATATCGCAGCCATACGTGCGTTGGCAGACGTAAGAATAAAAGAAAATGCGGATAGAATGAAAACAAGATTCGATAGGAACAAGTGCAAACCTTCGCGATTAGAAATCGGTACAAGGGTAGTGTACAAAAGCCCCCAAATTAGGAAATCAAAATTGGAAGTACATTTTCACGGACCATATGAGGTTATTGGGATTTTAAAAAATGACCGTTATAAACTAAAGAAGAAAGGAAGTAGAACAGCCATAATCGCTTCAAGGAAAGCCATACGTCCTGTTGTTGGAAATGAAATCGAATAAGTTAGAAGGTAATGATATTTAGATTTGCATGCTATTAAGATTTTTCTTTTTTTTTGTTAACGTAGACAAGATTTCTTGAACTTGGTCTCTGAGTTCTGCTTTTCGTTCATGTTGTTGAGCGGACTTCTAGACAAGCTTAAAATTGCCTCTGAGCTATTGGTCTGTATCATGGCGAACGATAAGTCGAAGCAAGCTAAACTTCTAAGATTTCCTCTGAGCTACTCCATTGGTTGATCTGGAAAGAAACCTCTGAGCCTTTTCATACAGATTGATATGAATGGTGTGGACAAGCTTAAGATTGCCTCTGTGCTACTCCATTGGTTGATCTGGGAAAAGAACAAGTTTCTGAATTAAAAACAAAATTATTATGCTGTTGGAACAAAACATGAACTGATAAGTTGTGTTGTGTTGTTGTTGTGTTATTTCACAGGTGATGAGACGAAGTATAGAAAAAAAAAGAGGAAAATTCGATGGAATGACATTTGATGTGATTAAGAAATTACTCAACGCTATAATACCGAAGCTAATAGAAAAAAAAAAAAACAATTTTTTTGTTGTACCAATGAAATAATAAAATTTTATGTTAATTTGAATAATTTTTGAAAAAAAAGTTGATTCGCTGTAAGTTTCAGTTTTATTCATCGAGAGCGATGAACTTGCAGGATAGCCGTGTTAGAGAAGCTGTATTATGAAATACAAACACTACGATGTTAGAGCATCTGTGTTAGAGCAGCTGTATATTATGAAATACAAACACCACAATGTTAGGGCATCTGTATTCGGGAAACACATAAAGTGGTAGATAAAGGATAAAGGATACAGGATACTTCATTGTATGTGTGATAATTGAATGAGAGGTAAACACAAGTATCTGCGTTCGGTATTCGAAGTTTCGTGAGAGAGCCGAGCAGACGTGCGGATCGATGCACGGCAGATTATTCGCTTCGAAAAATTATCTATCATATATATATTTTTTTAATTTTTTTATATTTATTTTTTTTTTTTGTTTTTATATACGAGTATTTTTTTCTTACAATTACCTTAATTCTACCTAAAACTATGTAAGCCGGCCAAGGCTAAAAAAATTAGGCTGACCCACTTTTCTTCAAATGAAGCTATCTGTCACTGGAGGAGTTCGACGACGAAGCATCCTTATATTCAACAAGAAACCAAAATTGCTGGTGCTGCTGAGTAACATCGCTCTTGTCGTGACTCCCTACCGCCCTACTGAAACGGAGACGCTCCGCACTGCCGTATGCGGTGTCTCTGTCGTAGTTGAGTCGCCTGTCCGCAGCTGTTCGAGCGACGTGGAAGATCAGCGACACCAAAAATTTGTCCTGGAGCAGACCTTTGCGTTAGAGGAACCTTTCTAGAGGAATAAATCCGTCAAAGCGAACTCTCTCGTAATAAATATAATTGGGGTAGTAAGCCCCGGAGATCAGGTTGTTCGATGAGGTCATTGCTCTTGCAATGTGCCTTCGAGTCAACTTAATGACGTAAATGTCCACTCTTATTAGGTTCGCCCTATTGTACAAGACTTCATTGGGATATAATTTTATGTACTCAGACTCTGGTGTTCTGTATAAGCGAAGTCAAGTCCTAAGGCAAGCCCTCTCAAACACCTGAATCTTTTCCAATAAACTTGCTCTCACCTTGAACCACACGGGATATCCCAATAGAAGCATAGGCCTGATAAGGGCCATGTAGCAGATCACCTTCACCCTCGCATCGAGTTGGCTGTTATAAAACAGTCTCTTTGTAAGGCCAAAAGCACCTTTGGCTCTGGCTAGAGCAACATCTATATGTTTGTTAAAATACAGAAATTGATCTAGCCAGAAAGGTAGCTGACTACATTTCGACAAGCAAGTGGCTGTCCGTGCTGCCCCACGATCGAGAGCTTTCGCCAATTCTTTCTGGTATCCCTAGAGGCCCCAGACAAAGGCGTCCTAAATAGAATGATTTCCGACGTCTGAAAGTTGATTTTCAACTTCCAGTCATCGCAATATCGCTTAATTTTGTCGAAGTCACGCTGCAAAAGTATATTAATGACCTCAGTTTTTGGACCTGATCCGTACGCGATGAAGTCGTCTGCATTCGCTATGGCATGGTGAAGTGAGCCTATCAGATCACTTGTGTAAATGTTGAATAGGATCGGCGATTTTACCGCACCTTGTTGCAGACCGTTATTAATGATAAATGTTCCAGCAGAAGTCACATCACCATTCTTCACGATGAACTTTCTACTGGAGAGCATATCAAACATAATATACAACAGTGGTTTACTAATCAGGCAGGCACCAGTGCACTGGTTCTTGCTTTTGATCCATTGGATATCTGAAACCAGTTTCGACACAGCATGAATGATATCATGTCCCGCCTTGAAACCAAATTGATTATCCGGAACTATATGTTTGTCTTCAACCCTTTTAGTCAGGACTCTATTGATCACCCTTTCGAACACCTTACTGATGTTTGGAAGAAGACTGATCGAGCTGAGATTCACCGGATTGGAAGTATCTTTATCCCTGGAATTATTGGAAGTATTGGGGATGGGATGTACGAGTACCATCGCAGTTTTCCAATGCGATGGATAATGTGAATTATTCATTACATTATTAAACAGGGTAGTATAAATGTTCACCGGTTTTAGAGGGAGATGTCGAAGAACATTTTTCGGTATTTCATCATTTCCCACTGAGTTCTTACTTCTACGTGATTCGAAGATCGTTTGGAGCTCTTCCTCCGAAATGAACAGCGGTAGTAGCCTATCGTTGGTGATGACATTATTTGCCATATTCTCGTCACTGAACTGGGTGAAACCCGAGCTCTCGGATCGCCAATCCACAATTTCATTTCGAAGGTAGAAATTGTGCACAAGGACTCGATTCTCTAGATCGTGGTTCGGGCCAACGATAACATTCGCCTTGTACACTTCCGGGACAGCCGCTCCTAGAGCCTCTACCTGCTCCTGCAGATCCTCGATCACAAAGAAGTTGTCATCATCTACAGCCTCATTTCGATCTATGCCTGCTGCTACCAGTATTTGTTCGTTGTTCGTCGTCCGGGTGATTTTAAGACATGGAAGGTCGTTCTGATTATTTCTCCGAAGGATTTTATTTATTCGGGTTGCTGGAGTTTACGAATTTTATAGTTCCAATACAAACTTACAGACGCTATGTTATTTTCCTTTATTAATGTTTGGAGGTTTTTAATCGACGACTTCAGTGTCATTATCTCCGGGTTATGTCTGTCAGTAAACTGTCTGTAGAAGGTTTTTAGTCCTGACAGCAGTTTACATTTACGAGTATGTCGGTGCAGTGCGTCAATAGTTGCGTTGCGGAATAAGTCTTCTTCGTCAGTGTGTTGGTAACGAGGTATTGTTTTGTCCATTGTTCGTTTGATTGTCTCGTCCATTTGTCTTAAATACCTGCCAATCTCCTCGTTTGACAAATTTCTGTTGGACGGTTGGTAGAGCAAATTCGAGGAGAGTGCTCTAGTCAGTAATTGTAGGAATGCCTTTGAACAAATTCATCCAATTCCGCAATTTCTGTGGGAACAGTTATTTCGGTGCTGAAACCGCAATGGTCACTGTCATACAAGAAAGTGCGTAGACAGTTTGTAGTTTGTTGGTTAGTGCATGTCAGTTGTATTCCTGAGTCGAACAGCAGAAGATCTAAATAGGACCCGTGTCTGGGAAACGACGCACTATCCGTCGCCTTAAGCCCGAGTCGATACATTACACTGTGCTGACCCCACCAATTGAATAGTAGGTTCTCTCTAGTATTTGGTGTATTATTTCCCCCATCACTATGTTTGGCGTTGAAATAATAAAATAGTTGTCTTCCAATTCCAGCCTCAGGAATCGAAAAAGCGTCTCGACCTCTGAGATAAGGTGGATTGAGTAGGCTTATTCGCATAGACAGACACCATGTACAACCGCTTTCCACTACGGAGGGGGATATACACGATGCATTCTTCCAGCATCTGGAACCTACGACCTACAAGACTGTATACTCTTTTAAAACGTATACCTTTTCTTACGAAAATCGCAACGCCTCCTCCTTGAATGGAGTTGGGTCGGTTTCTCCGTACTATTTTGTATCTTCTGTGCCTCATTTTGTGTCTTTTGGTAATCTTAGTTTCGCTAAACAAAAGCATATCAGGGGCTTGGTCTTTAATCAACTTAAATAGTGCGGCTCGTCGTTCGAACCTAATCAGGAAAAGTTTTGCGGAAGCAAGAAATTAAATATATTGAACGAATAGTTTAAGTGCGGTACACTTGTAGTGCGCTTAGAGTCCAATTCAGAAAAGAGCAAAACTCGATTCTGGTCTTGTAAAGCAGGACCTCAGTTGTCGAAAGCGAGTGTTTAGCTGTAGAATATAGCCTCAGTAATGTCATCTCAGAAATGGCTTACTTTAAGGAGGAAGCCATGCAACTGAATCAACAGACAACAGTCAACGTACGAGTAGTTTAAAACATTTCTTGCTCCTTGTATGTACTAGTCAGGATGTTGATATAGGAATGGTCAAAGAGCCTTTTGTAGGTCAACGGCAGCTTAATTTCCCCGAATCAGTTTGCAGGTTTCAGAGTATAAGGGAAAAGTAACAGCTGTGGCGATGAAAATGTTACGGATGTCACCTTAAGAGCCCGATAAAGAAAAACTTCAGACAAAGCGGCGAGCTGGTTCTATTATATTAAGTGAAGTCGTTTTAATATGCGTTCCGAAAGGCAATAGCAGCACAAGTTTTGGCTAAGTTATTGGATCAATCGATTGGAAAAGTAACTACAAAAGCTCATTAACAAGCTGTTCGAAAAAAATGCGACTTCATACCTATACGTATGTATGTTGCCAATTATTGATATATCATATGTACAAACGAGAACACATACATAAGTAAATTAAAAGTCGAAGTTTTAACAAGCTTATATCATGATTATGTAGTTCTTCAATAAATGATATTATCTTCTAACATGAGAAAACTTCTACTTCGGGGTAAATTTTAAAAATCTTCAACTAAACTTTTCCTCATCTACTTCCTCAGATGAATACATACATTGCCGCTAGTTAACTTTTATGCAATGAATCTATCCCTTAAAAAGAGAATAGGAAGGAAAAAATAAAAGGGTGAATAACTTTTACTTCCTTCCCTCTTCGCAGAAGAATAATACAGGTAGGTATGTATGTATCTTATTGTAGAGTTAATAAGGATTCTTAGAAGAAACGGGAAACATTTATTTCTCTCGTTGATATTTTATCCTGACAAAGTATACTTCGTCTATTGGAGTACAATGTTCTCATTTCCGGAAATGGTAACATATTTTATGTAGCCATTCTATTGTCAGTTTTTTTCAAAATCAAAAGATAGGATTATATTGTCCACCTTTTCACTTGTTTCGGCAAACTTAAGGTATTGATGAGTTCTAAGTCTGCGATGAGAATATATGTACATATATTTTATTTTAAGTCAAGAAACCTATATTTATAGAAATTTTTTTTTTATGTCATGTCGATTAATTCTAGCGCTTTAAAAATGGTTCCAAAGATACAAGAGCTGTTGGAAATATCATAGATATATACAATAAATATAATACAAACTTCTACAATACTTTTATACTCTCAGTTATATGATACTAGCAAACCCCTGCCGGCGTCGTTGCCCTCTATCAGTAGTTATTTCATAAGAACATACAAAAATGTATATTTCACACATGAATTTATTTACGGTGTTTGAACCTAGAAAACTGTAATTATTATTGAATACAAATTTAAACTTATGTTTCATTAGACTTTAAAAAATTTAATTGGTTTAAATGTTTGGATTTGTAGTTAAAAAAAAAATAAAAATTCAAACTTATTGCAATGCTCTGTGGAACACAATATTCTTGGTTTTTTCATCTTGTGCATAAATGAATAAAGCCCATGGTTTGCCTACTCTTGAGCATGTGACGTAAAATTAACCATGTGAAAAAACTGGATATTCCAAGTTTATTCCACAATCTTCCAACGATTGGCCTTGCGATTAATTGATTGTTATTGCAAAAGCAAGACGAACAGGAAATTGAAGACGTTTAAAATCAAATGGGAAATCATTTGGAATCATATAAAGGGTTTTCAAATAGGGACTTGACAACTTTGAATTTAATGTGTGAATCAAACTAATCATCAAACTGTCACTGTCACTTTATTCAGTAAGCTCAACATTTTCATCATGGTAAAGTACACGAACGAGCATCGTCTGCAAATTATAAAAATTTTCTACCGAAATTCGGAGTCGGTGACTGCAACTTTAAGAGCGTTAACTCCAATTTTTGGAAGTAATTCTCGCCATAGTAGACAGGCAATAACAAGTTTAGTGCAAAAATTTGAGTATGCATATTCGTTGTGTGATGTTGCCGTGTCAGTGAGACAACGGGGTAGTCGAAGTGTCGAAAATATCGCTGCCGTTCAGGCGTCCGTAGCAAACGATCCAAATCAGTCAATTCCACGGCGTTCTCAAGAATTGGGCATCGCTCAGACCACATTTATGGCGTATTTTGCGTAAGGATCTTGGTTTACACCCATACAAGATCAAGCTGACTCAAGAATTGAAGCCAATGAACCATTTGAAGCGACATACGTTCTCCGATTGGGTTCTGGAAAAGTAACGAAGCTCATTTTTGGCTCAATGGGTTATTGGTCGGGTGAAAATCCACATGTGCTTCATGAATAACCACTTTATCCACAAAAAATAACTGTTTGGTGCGGTTTGCATGCCGGCAGCGTTATTGAGCCATATTTTTTCGTCAACGATAACGATCGTCACGTTACTGTGAGCGTTATCGCGCCGTGATCACCGATTATTTTTGGCCCGAATTGGAAGATATGGACTTGGACGACATGTAGTTTCAACAGGATGATGCTACAAGCCACACAGTACACGCTACAATCGATTTATTGAAGAGTATGGTGAGCGTGTTATCTCAAGAAATGGGCCAGTCGATTGGCCGCCTCGTTCGTGAGATTTAACCCCGCTTGACTATGGGGCTATGTCAAGTCATTGGTTTATGCCAATACGCCGACGACGTTGGAAGAGCTCAGAGCCAACATTGAACGCGAAATAGCGGCCGTTTCGGCCGAAATGTGTGGCCGAGTCGTTGAAAATTGGGTCCAACGGATCGACCGCTGCAAACGTGCCCGCGGTGGCCATATGAACGAAGTCAGGTTCCATTCATAAATGTTTTGATTGTACTTCAAGCCTATAATAAAGTTATTGAAATATCTCAAATGGTTTGCGTTTTATTTAAAAAAAAAGTTGTCAGTCCTTATTGGAAAACCCTATATATTGTATGCGGGTGTTTCGTTAACTTGCGCGTTCAATGGCAATAGAGTGGCTGCAATCCCAGAAGAAGCAGCAGCTAACACAATTTGTTTTGTGGTCGTATTCGTGCTAGAAGTAATTAAATCAAGAATGTTTTTCCAGTACCACTAAGCGCATCCAAGAAATACAATCTACCACAATCATTATATATTATTGATTATATTATATATTATTGGTTGTATTATAGGCAATTCTTTGCTCAGCATTCAATTTTCCAGCATTTTTTTTTGAACATTTGCATTCAATTACATAATGCATTCAATGCATTACGATCATACTGTTGTTCACGTTGCAGATCCTGATTGAATTGGACGATTTGGCGCTGTCATTCCCAATTGTTCTAATACCTTATTTGCCGTTATTAAACACATATATTCGATCAAAATTAATACTTCATTGTAAATTTCCAGTGTGAAATCCATCTCTTGATTGAAAGTGGTACGACGCACACGACGTAAAATATCGTCTGGCATATCGTCTCGATACTTTGTCTATATTTCAATCGGATTGGCTGGAAAACATGTAGCTAATATGATCGTAAACAATGTCCGTATTTGATTTGGATTGGCTGAAATTTTGAAATTTTGTATTATCCCAATGTGTATCATTTTCAGTAAATGCAATTGCTGACATGCTTCACGATATGTTGCACACACTCTTTGATTAACTGTTGTACGTACATTTTCAAATGATGTTGGTCCACGAACATTGATCAATAACAAACACAAATAAAACACTTAGCATTGTTCGGATGAACTGTGTAAATACAACCTAATGAATCTGTTGAAAATAAATCTGAATGGCCTTCAACTGCTGTACCTTTTTTACGTCTTTAAAATTCTCTTTTCGATGCATTCCATGTAAAATATGTTGGCACTTCAGCATATAGCAACGTTTGAGCAAATGTATCATTTTGACACAATTTGAAAAAAGCAGTCAATATTGTATCTAGTTGTGCTGCTGCTCTTCGCGATGCATTTGCTTCCGTAAAATACACACGTTGGCCATTTTCGAGATGGAATTTGGAATGCAAAAATCCGCCATATCGCCTCCTTACTGCTTATATAGCGCCCCATTTGATATTGATGTATTTCATCGTTCCGATGTATTTGCAAATGTATTTAATCGATTTGCCTGAATTGCAATATTCAACGTTGATATGGGCTTTGAAAACTTTTGACAATAATGGCGAATATGAAACAATCCAACGATTATCAACTTCAACGTCCACATTTCCCACATTGATAATTGTTGATCTGCCGTTGTCATCAGTTGAGCGACGACGATACAGTGGATAGCCATCATTGCCTGTAACAGTGTCCGAAACCAATGCTCTGGATACGGTTTCGTACACTTTCCATCAACCATACACGGTGAATTCGGATTATGTTCGCCACATGGTCCGTGTTTGTTTACGACAACATCAAACAAATCGGGATCAGTTGCTTGACCAGGTATTTTTGCTGATATGATACTATCAATTTCTTTTGGTCTGATTTTATTCACCAGCCAAATCAAAATATGAGCATGTGGCAGGCCTTTCTTTTGCTATTCAACAAAATACATCCAGCATCGTACTTCTCCAAATACTTGAACTTTGAATTTGAATTTGCCAAAAAACTTCCAAAAATAGTCCAAAAATTTTTAAACATTAAATTCGAAATTGCCAAACGCATAAATATAGAAAATGATGTTTGGCCGAAACCGACTGAATCGTCCAAAAAAAGGCCAAAAATCACCCAAAATTTTAATTTTTTTTTGCACATACCATCGCCGTGACGTCCTTTTATATAGCATGTTGGGAATCCAAATTCGGTTGGATACTTTGAGAGTCTATAGCGAACATACGTTTCTTGAAGTTTTTTTTATAAATATATATAGATTATAGATACCTAAAAATATGTACGTCCTAATGGACTCATGTGTCTGTTTAATATTGACAGATTTAATTTTGAAACAAAAAAACATTTATGCGATTAAAAATACATACGAACATACATGGTTTTATATGTACTCATATTTACTCAGACTTACAGGATGAAATAATTTTGAAACTTATCGACTGAGGCACAGCTGTAATTGAAATGTTAAAAAACATGAATTCGCCATTGGGCTCATTTCGTTTGCAAACTTTTACATGTAGGGTTAATTGTCTGACCTCACCATCCTTCAT
This sequence comes from Volucella bombylans, assembly GCA_949129095.1. Taxonomy (NCBI): domain Eukaryota; kingdom Metazoa; phylum Arthropoda; class Insecta; order Diptera; family Syrphidae; genus Volucella; species Volucella bombylans. The sequence continues at coordinate 43,109,303 of OX422144.1, read as the reverse complement.
ATACATGCTTGCCTATATTAATTTAAGTAATTGTCACTCTCAGACAGTAGACGAACTTGCTCTTCGCTATTGACTTTTTCAATCGAAAGTGTAAATTCTATCTTTTACTTCATGTGTGTGTTTATTTATGAAAAGCTTATACTATAATATATGTGCATGGAAACCTTGTAAAATAACTTTAAATACTCAATTATTCCTACTTTAACTATGCGAGTAAAACCGCTCAGCTCGTATTTACTATGCTATATTTTTGCAGAAATAAAATAATATTGTCGCCTGTCGGCAAAGTTTTACCAGCATAGGCATAGTCGTAAAACATGTAACATTTTTCTCATGTTGCTGTGCAATTTAAACTAGTGACAGGAATTGCTTTCATGAGTTCTTTGTGATAGACCTACATAAGGAAATACATGAATATAAAGAAATATTTGCAATGTGAAAGGTAGTCCAACTTTAACATATCCGTAGAAAGTGGATTGAGGTAACTTTTCAACTAAGAAATGCAATTCATTGAAATTGGGTTTGATATGCATACACTGTACATATTATACTTACGAGTATGTGTCTTTGTTGCAAAAACTAGGTTATACATCAGCTGGCAGATGTAAAAATCAAGACAAATTCTTGCCAGTGAAATGAAGCAGCCACTAGTTACAAGTCAAAAACACTCGTACAAACAACAAGTAGTTACTAACTAACGTTTCGTTAAGTTCTTGTACAGGTTTTTAAATGAATATGTGTACTCGTAGTATAGCCATATTTCTCTCACCGTTATGTAATTACAACGATTTTAGGATTTCTCTTCTAACATATCAATCCAATTCTTCGCAATTGTTGAATGGTATGTTTTAATCGATATTTTCAAACTTCTAGAGCACAGCCATTAAAGCTCTAGACCCATCAATAATAAAGAATATCTCTTTAAAGGTATAAAGCTTTAACAGATATAAATGGTGGTATTGACTTTATTGCAAAAATAATTTTATACCATTAGTGCTTAAAATGACTTCGGGCATATTGGCTGACTCGAATAAAAAGCGGAAATCCAATTTTCGCAATAACGCGGCGTATTCACAGGTCCTTATCGAATTACTCCTTCAATAAATGAATTATGTCGATCGTACTCGTAGAATGACCTCAGCACGCCCTATACGATCATGAATTGGGTTTCGTTCCAATTCCAGGTGGAGATAAGTCCACCAATAAGTCCAATGGGAACTTATCACACATTCAAAAATAAGATGAGGGAATTAACTTCCAACTATTAGAATTGGGTCGAAAAACAACAGTTAGTTATCACATTCTTTTAGAAAAAATGTAGGCACTCGGGTCGGTTGATTATTAATGAAAACAGCGTCAAATGAAGTTTACTTAACTTCAGACACAAAACAATATTGAATTTATTGCAGGTTTCAGAAAAAATTATGATTTTTCTTTAAATTTCGAAAAGAAGTAGTTTTTCGAACGTATTTTGTTGATTTCCCCCTTCGTGCGGGAGTTAGAATATACTCAAGACAGCCTCCAACCACTTCAGATGTTGCTCTATGTTTCTGGGGAGAACAATTTATTGCGCATACATATGTAACCCTTTTGGGAAGAGCTTAAGAGTATCGATATCTCCACCACCACGATCTCAGGCAACTACAAGCGGAATAAGAAATCCGATGACACTGGATTTGTTGGCGTACGAACAATGGACTACAACGAAAGCTAAAAGCTTTATTGAGGGTAATGTCGAACTTCAGGTTAGGCTCTTTACAATGGAAACGCCCTGTGAACTCGATAAGGAAGAAGAAAAACTTAAAGCCAAAGACAAAACTATGAAGGATACGTCCACCTCCAATCAACGTGATCGGGATTGTGGATTACAGTAAACTTTAAAACATGCTTAACACATTGTTGTGATCCGATTACACCTTCACATCGCGCAACAACATAAATTGAAAAATTTATCTCAAACGCTGACAGCTATCGTTTAGTGTCTCATTAACTAACTAGTTTTAGTTTTAAATGCATTTTATTTTCTTAACACTAACTCTTACCTTCTAACAAAAAATGCTTAAATGCTAGCTTACAATTACTTAACAATCTTATACTAACTTACTGGCCCCACACAGGCACTCTAATCATTAACTAACTACGTAGTAAGTGATGTACAAACAGAAATTTTAAAATTGTTGATGCCGTCAATATCTTAAAACGAGAGAAGCAACAATCGAAATATGGGGATACTATAGCCAAACACGGCCTTCCCCTTTTCCCTTCGAAAAGACCAAAAATCTTGAAAAACTCTATGACATAAAAATGATTCTCAATATGGTTATCAAAATTGAGCCTCTGCGTAAGAATATAAGATAGCGCAAACGTTGCCAAGGTGTCAGTGACACGCAAAGTTATTGCCGAAAAACACTCTGCTAATTACTGAGGATGCGAAGTAAACAATGAGCTACAAAAGGGGCCAGATAAATTCCTTAGCCAAAAAATTGATATTCAAAACTGGCTACTCGTAGTAAGGAAAAACCTATGGCCGGTAAAGTAGCAGCATCTCTAGAAAAGCCATCGGGTTCTAGTCATAAAAACACAAAGAAATAATAAGTCAATAAGTCACGTTAGAAAAACCACCAGGAAATGAATACGGCTATCGAGCGCATTCATACGCTCAAGCCGCGAAATACAGAATGGAAGGACAGTTTTCCCTGCTGTAGGTACTGGAGTAACTTGGGCAGTAAAGTAAAATAAACTTATTTTCGAAAGGCTAGTTAAGATCAAAAATACTCGTAACTACCGTAATATGCGTACCAAGTCGAAACGTGAATAAAATACGAAACGAATGCGCAAAATACTAATATGGAATGCTAAGAGACTTTCACAAGAACTTGATGATTTAGAAATATGTATATATACGAGAAAAGGATACTGACATTTGCTTGATCTCGTAACTCGCCTAAAGAAGCGATTATTACGCTTGTCATTCATCCGAAACGGCGCGGGCGGATCTTGTTTATTAAGAATCTATCGAAAATTCCGAAGTCTTCAAAATAGAGCTCGAAATTGTGCAAGTAATTACGATAGGTATAACAAACAGATATAATTTCTTTACCATTTCATCTACTTACATAATGTTCACGGCGATGTACACTTTAAAGAAGTGTCTTCAATAATATATTCAATTCCCTTAAACTCAATGAAATTAGCTGTAACTTTAATGCAAAACACACCTACTGGGCCTCAAGACGCATCTCACAAAAAATTAGAATGCTTTAAAGACCTTCTATAGAGAATCATTATGACTTCTATTCCACGGCAAACCGTTTGCTTTTCCTTAAAAGCGCGCGCTCAAGGGTAAAAGCACCCTTAAAATTCAGGAAGAAAGAATGATAGGTACCGATGTACGTTGGTTTTTAATGACTGAATGTTATAATGACTAGGAATTAGAGAGCTCGGCAGGGCATTTCAGAAGCGAGTTGTTCGGCTTAGGAACGAATCCCGATATCTCAGAGTACGTCCGGATGAGCATTCATAGCGAGACCGGTTGAAGGTTTGAAGAGGCGGAATGCTATTGACCATTTCTATGGAGCCCTAATGGTGGAAATAGCGATAAAATAAAGTGGGATACGAGACATTTCATCTGTGTACGAGCGTGTCCATTGACTGAGTGATATTAGCAACACCTATGAGTTTTATCGCACAGTTTTGAATCCTATCCAGCACTTGTATATATGTTTTAAGCGCACGACCAGTTGTGCGCATTGTACTCCAATTTTGGGCTAATGAATGCCTTATATTTATATTGAGGCCAGATCAGAAGGGGGAAAAGTATTTCTTACATCATTTGAGGAAACCTAGACATTTCGCAGCATTTTCGGCGACATCGAATATGTGGTCATTGCAACTTCAGTTAGCATTGACATACGAGAATGGAAAGTTTTTCGGTTTCGACTATGCAAGTGCCATTCATGGATAATGGATGGGTGATTAAAGATCGTTTTAACGGCAGCAGACAGCATTGTGCTTTACAAGCATTAAATTCTGCTCTGTTGATAGTTCTCCAATTGATTATGCTGTAATCGGAATTTAATAACCTGCCGTTCTCGTTCCACAGCCGAAGAGCAGAGACGTTAATCCGGGAACAAATATGAAAAGCAGAGAGTACTGTCATCAGCGAAGGAATATATTGGATTAGAAGTGGCAGACAAGAGATCGTTGATAAAAATTAAAAACAGTGTCGGAGACAAAATGGAGACCTGGGGCACAACAGTATTTATTTTGTAAATATCAGACTCGAAACCATCCGAAACAACTTGAATTGATGTTTTCGAGAAAGGTAGTTTCTAATCCATTGAAGAAGAGAGTCGTCGATCATAAATGCACTCATTTTCGACAAAAGAGCCTGATGGCAAACTCTGTCAAATGCCTTAGAAATATCAAGTGCAACTATCTCGCTTTCACCAGATTGATGTATGTTTTGGTCGGTAAGACATGCCATCAAATCACAAGTAGACCTGTTGCTACGTAAACCGTACTGCGGCTCATTGAAAAGTTTTCGTGTTTCAAGATATTTCATGAGCTGGCGGTTTGTCAGCGTTTATGTGACATTTGAAAGAAGGGACGTAAGTGAAATGGTAGTAGCAGAGAGAAGAAGATTTAGGGACCGGCTGGGAATTGCTGCCTGCATCTGCTCGGAAAAAGTCCTAAAGAGTAGAATTGATGAAAAAGCCTACGCAGTGGTTTTGACAGCGTGAAAGAACACCTCTTCAGAAGAAGGGGGCATACACCATCTGGACCAGCCGATCTATGTATGTTGAGATCTTTAGGTACTCTTGCTACGACACGAGTGCAAAAGTGAACTCGTTCCATTGAAGATTAGACGCACTCAAGTATATGTGGATACAAAACGCAATCTGGAAGTGTTGAGCTGTCCGCAAAGTTTGCATTAGACAGATTAGCCTTGTCGAAGGAGCTGACAGCTGGAATGTCATTGTAAATGAATCGAGCTATAAATGAATATCTACCAATTTAATTAAAGTCAATGAAATGGTCAGATTCTGCAGTCATTTTGCCAATGAGGGAAACTAGACTGAAATTGAAAAACAAGAACCAGCAAGACAAAATTGAAAGCAATGCTAATTGGTAAGGCTTCAACAAACAAATCGAAGAAAATGCCGAACTAGGCGTACCACCTAAGACGTCATATGAATTCGAAGTCGAATGTGGTTACTTTATTGAAACCGTTCAAAATGCGGTTTCAATAAAGTAGAAAAAAAAACAAAAAACTGCGGTCTTAATTATCCACAGGAAACATTCTAAAAGAAAGGGTAAACTAAACAAGAAAAGCCTCAAGAAATGACAACAAATTCGTGCTCTACAATATGAAAAACGCTTAAATTGCTGAGTAATTCGCTAAAACAAACTATTAGAAAGTTTAAAAACTATGCAGCAGGTTTTACCTTGGGAGCTTGACGGCAAAAAAACATTCCAATTATTCGTTTTGGAAGGTTGTAAGGGGCACTAAAAGACACAAAACTTCTGCTCCTCCAAAATATAAATAACGATTGGAAGAATCCTTTCGCCGGTCGATGGTCAAGTGCTTATTCATTATACATTGGAAACACCAACTGACAATTACACAGTAATAAATGCCGCTTTGACGGATCTTAAAACTGAAATAAATAAATTAAAACTAAGGAGAGACCGAAGAATAATAACCCAAGCTTCTCTATATTTTAAGGAAAATTGCCGAGTTGCAATCGGATACAAAACGAACAAAAAAAAATAAACTTCAAAAAGTTATGGTTCCCGAGAGATAAACTTTTTTTTTTATTTATTTAAAATTGTACGTTTTGTTTTTTTTTTGCTATGGCCGTAGTCTTTTGACTTCCTGGTTTTTCCAAAAATTCTCCTTTTTATCTTCTAGGTAAACAGAGAAAAATTCTGATGGAAGGTCTACCGTTTTCTTATCTCCGTTGTAACGTGTAAGAATCCACCGCTCGTTCGCCAACCGTTTGTGATGGAAGAAATCCAAACGTTGACTTTTAATCATTTGCTCCTCTTTCTGCTATAGTCATCTCCTTTCTTGCTCTTACTCTTATGGCTGACTACTTAATCATTTGTCTTTTTTGTGCGGCTTAATGCTCCGCCATGTCCGGCAAAGGAAACAAACCTCTTCAACCTGCCAAAAGAACGATAACCAACAAACCCACCTGCCTTCTTCGTCTTTTTTATTTTTCTGCTTTTTTTTTCTTTAGTTTTGAGATTGTACATATCCTTCATTGATTCATCTGCTATTTTAAGATTTTCTGGTGCCACTTCGTGTACTTTGAGGAACCGACTTCTTAATGATCTGTACACTAGCTGGCGAGAATCCTGTCGATTCTTGTTCTGCTGTGTGATAAGCTAGTAAAGCTGATTGTAGAAACAGATCCCAGTCTGAGGGCTGACGAATTTCGCTAAGTAGTCCAGTACCGTACGATTGAACCTTTCCACCATACCGTCGGATTGGGGCCGGAAAGGTGTTGTTCTAGTTTTCTGACTGCCCAAGACCTCCGTTGATTTACGGAACACTTCCAATTCGAAGTTTCTACCTTGGTCAGAATGAATAAAGTGCAGGACACCGAATCTGCAGAAGACGTTATGTATAATCTGTTCGCGTGGAAGTGGGCCAAGTATGTCAACAGCAATCCTCTCAAATGGGTGTCCTTTACAGCTTGGCTTAAGAAGCCTCTTTGTTCGCTGAGTAGGGCCACTATACTTTGAAGTCTACCGTTCGGCCGATCCAAAAATACCTGTATTTTATTTTGCTTAGTGTTTTGCGCTGACCCAGATGGAGTTGCTGCAGAATTTCTGGAACTAAGTTTTAATGTGCGGCTAAAATATTCGATTACCACCTCCGAGTCCCCTTGCTTCTGACTGAGAACAGCACCAATACCAACGTTCGATGCATCTGTGTCTAGTACGAAAAAACCGTCAGTGGTTGGAAATGCCAAAATCGATGCGCTTGTATGCTTACATTTTAGGGTATTAAATGCCGTCCCACAGTCTCCGTTCCATGAAAACAGACGTTTCTCTTCCGTAAGTTCTGAGAGCGGTTTAGCAACTGTCGGTCGAAAATCCCTCGATAAACCGCCGGTAATAAAGACAAAGTCCAAGGAAGCCTCGTACATACCACTTAGTGTTGGGGTTCGGCGAGAGTTGAACCGCTTTGACTTTCAGCGTATCCGTGCTCAGTCCATCAACTGAAACAACATGGTCTAGGTACGTTACTTTGGATTTGAGAAACTGACACTTACCTAGGCTTAGTTTTAAATTAGCTCTTTATAACCGTTCAAACAGCAGTCTCAAGTTTTGTATATGCTCTTCATATGATTGCAGTCCGCCATAAAAGTCTTCGAAGAACCAAACGGCATGACATCGGAGTGTCATAGCCCATTACCATTTGTGCAAGCTGTTTTCTCCTTGTCTTTGGAATCCATTTCTATCTGCCAGTAGCCTCTTGGAGGTGCATCGTAGAAAACCTCTTCGCGAGGTTTTGTGGAAAAGTAATCATCCATATGCGGCAAAGGGAAGGAACCTTTTTTTGTAACCTCGTTCAGCTGTCGGTAATTTACGCGAAACTTCGAATATCCATCTTTCTTCTTTAATACAATAGGTGCAGCCCAGGGGCTATTTGAACGTATTATAACTCCTCTGTTGCTCATACTCTCTTCTCGCCGGTAGCTTAATTGGTTTTGACTTTGCGGTATCGTTTTTATATTTTGCCATCTCTGTTCGTCCAAGGTCCGCTGGTACTTTTGAGAACACTGTTTAAAATTCCTGCAATAGTTTCTCAAACTCCATCAGCTGCTCCTAGAATAATTCGGGCGATACTTCTTGTAGGAGATCCTTTAAGCCTGTAAATTTGCTACCGGCGGAACTAGTTGGGACCTCCCATACCTGTACCGTTACCATTTTCTCCACCACAGTGTGATTTGCCATCCTGTTGAGGAAGCTTTTGCTGCAGTGTCGGTTAGGACGATACGTCGTTTGGTAGTACAAGGCGTAGGCTCCACTAACGCTACTACCGCTTTTATAGCAGGCGGCTATAAGAGTTTCTCTTCCAGCTGTCAGTATTTCTGACGTTGCGAGTTTCGCCAGTTATGATGCTGACACGAGTGGTAGGTGCAATATATGCTTTTTCCCGTTCATTTCTATTATTACCATCTCTTCGAAATCTATCCATGCGGTACTAAAGCGAAATAATGAGAAAATTCCTCGTGGTTAGCAAATGGAGCTACTTTTTCAAGAGATTACAAAAGAAGTAGATTTACTCCGAGAAGAAAACAAGACTCTAAAAATGCATGTAAACGAAGCCTAAGAAGCCGCGATTACCATACGAACGAAAAAGAACTTACAGGCGAAACAAATTGAATCTCAAGAAAAGACAGTCTAAGAAACGTAAGGCTGGTTCTTCACCCGAAGTCGTTCCAGATAAAACCAGCAGTCACAAAAAAAGGAACTTCCAACAAAATTACGTCTTCCGCCTCCAATCAAGGTTTTTTGGGTTTCAGATATAACAAGTTGCATTGCTTTCTCAAAGAAACGCTAAAATCTAAGTATAAGGTTGCATCACTGCCCAACAATGTGAGAAAAGTTAACGTCGACGTCTCCGATGACTACCGAGCATTGTCCGACAAATTAAACTCCGAGAAGATCCAATGATACACTTTCGAGAATAAGTCAGAAAGACCATTACGTGTAGTAGCGAGAGGACTTCACCCTTCGTGCACTAAAGACGACATTATAAGCTATGCAAAAGGCTTTAAAGTTCTAGACGTCGTAAATATTATTAAAAACGAAAAGAAAAAAACAGAGCAAGACGAGGAAATCTTGGTTATGCGGGGACTACCACTATTTATGCTTAGTTTCGATAAGTCCGAAAATAAAGAAAAAGAAAATATCTATAGTATTCAAATTATTCTAAATATCGTAGTCAAAATCGAACCTATGCGTAAGAACACAAGATCGATCCGGCAATGTAAGCGCTGCCAAGGCTTTAATCATACGCAGACTTACTGCCAAAAAGAGCGCGTTGCGGAAAATGTCCCAGTAAATATCTCTCAGATGAGTGGAACTCAAATAAAGAACTTTCATCGTCTTGCTTATATTTCCAAGGAAAGCACCCAGCAAACTATCGCGGATGTGAAGTGGCGAAAGAACTCCATAAAAGGCGCGATACGCTCAAAAAAACCTTACGCCCAAACTCAAAATCAAGCATCTATTTATTGTCCTCCGCGATGCAAGCTTAAAAAGAATGACTTTAAAGGTATCTTTGATTCAATCGGACCGAATTTTATAATTGGTGGTGATTTTAATTCGAAACATACCTTCTGGGGCTCAAGATGTAATACAACGAAAGACAGACAACTCTACGAAGCCGGTATGCAATCTGGAGTTGACTTTTTCTCGACAACCAACATATTGCCTTCGGATAAAACGAAGACGGCCGATCTTGTAGACTTCTTTGCCACAAAGGGAGTAGCCAAAATCTCTACAAACATCGAGCAAAGTTATGATCTCTCCTCAGATCACTCAAAAGTCATTTTGACTGTAAGCATACGCTTAGTTAGGAACGATTAACTAACTAGATTAACTAACAACAAAACTAACTGGGACGGTTTTAGAAACTACTGCAATGAACATTTTGTTCTAAACGTATCGCTAAAAACACAAAATGAAATAGAAGTTGAAGTCGACAGAGAACAACACTCCCACTAGGAGAAAAGAGGAAGCAAGTAGTAAAATAAAATATCCACCGGAAATAGAAGAACTAGTGAGGGAAAAGAGGAGAGCGCGCAAAACTAACTGCCGAAAGAAGTTCAAATTACTCCCTCTGGAAAGCCATGAAAGGAATCAAAAAGCCTCAAATGCAATTTCCTCCCATAAGAGAATATAGTGGTGAATGGGCTAAAGGAAATAAAGAGAAGGTGGATTTATTTTCCGAGTATCTAGAAGAAACGTTTAAACCTTTTGATGGGCAGGTGTGAACAAGAGGTTCTAGTTATATAATTACGGCACCGGACAACTTTAGAATAAAAACAGTGTCGTTAGGAGAACTTAACCAAGCAATTAAAAAATTGAAAAATAAGAAAACTCCTGGGTGTGATTTAATAACTGGTCAAATTCTCAAGGAGTTGCCAAAGATAGCTCTGATCAAACTACTCCAACTTATAATGCCGCGCTAAAATTATTAAACGTTCCAAGCCAATGGAAAACTGCCGAAGCTATAATGGTCCCTAAACCAGGCAAATCCTTAAACGAAAAAAAGTCCTACAGACCCATATCGCTTCTGTCGATAATATTTAAAATATTTGAAAAACTCCTATTCAAGCTCTTGAGACCGATCATTGAAGAGAGACGTCTAATTCCTGAGCATCAATTCGGTTTTAGAACTAAGCTCTCCACAATTGACCAGGTTTATAAAATTACGAATGAAATTAAGAAAGCCTTAGATGGGAAAAAGGTATCTTCTAACGTTTTTATTGCCGTGCCTGAAGTCTTCGATAAGGTATGGCACGAAGGCTTGGATTGTAAGTTAAGTCAGGTTCTTCCGAGAGAGCTGCATATGATTCTGGAATCGTACCTGGAAAACACAATTGATCGTATTAAACATGGCACCGAATACTCGAAATTTAAAGATATCGCTGCTGGAGTTCCGCAAGGTAGTATGCTTGGCCCGGTATTGTTTTTACTGTATACCCGAGACATACCGGAATAAGGTACCATAGTAGCCACGTTCACAGCCGTATCGTCCGGCTATACTAGCTACAGATTCTTCAGTCGACTTAGCTACTGGAAAGCTACAAACGGCTTTGGATAAAATTTGCGAGTGGACAAAGATTTGGCGAATTGTTCTCAAAGAGACCAAATATATTCATGTTAATTTACTAAACAACCTTCCCATTTTCATTAACTCGGTACAAATACCATATGCAAAGTATCTAGGAATGACATTAGATGTAAAACTTAAATGGAAGCTGCATGTTAAAAAGAAACGCGATGAACTTGAAAATAAATTCAGACAAATGTATTGGCTACTAGGAAGGTATTCCAAGTTAAGCATACATAACAAACTGTTCCTCTATAAGCAAGTGCTTAAACTTGTGTGGACGGACGGTGTACAACTTTGGGGTTGCACTAAACCAAGCAACCGAAATATTCTCCAAACCTATCAAAACAAAGTTCTAAGAGTAATCGTGAACGCCCCATGAAACAATGATATCCACAGAGACTTAGGAATAGTTACCGTCGAGGACGAATAATGAACTTTGCTCGCAAACTCCGTATTTGTCTTCAAGGTCATTATAATAATAAAATACTCCAAATTCTGAACGAGACAAACTTAGTGTGTCAATTACAAAGAACGAGACCGTTCGATCTGGAGCGATAAGGACCATCTGTGCCAGATGAACAGCATCCATTAATGTAGTAGGACGCCCGACCGCATTTATGTCCTGGATTGACTCATCTCTTAGTCCTTCGATAAACTGGCTTACCAGTGCCTCCTGTACGACTTTTGTTGGACACCCAGGAAGCGCCGAAATTACCAATCACAGAACACCAACATTTTCTTTGGGGCCCTGCACACGACATCGCAGCTGAGTGTAGCTAGACCTATTGTTTCCGCAGGAGCGCTGATACAGCAATTGTACCAATAATTCGTAGTCGGGTTCACTGTTCACAAGTAAAGTACTTCAAATAGAACTAGCCTCTCCTCTTAACTGCATTGCTAACACATTTGCTTTTTCTTTAGCGTCCCAACCTGCACTGCAATCTCGAACTGCAGTTGGTAGTAGGTCCATGCACCGCTGCCATCAAACGGTTGTACAGTCACTGGAATAGGTGACCGTTTCAGAAATGTGGTAACTCAACTGCTACCACGGAATTCGGAGTACAAGACACATATGGCACAGCGGTGATAGCTCCATCTCAACATGATGTAAGTCGATACTTTGTCCGCTTGCTGGTAAACCACTGCCCTCAACCGAGCTACCTTTGGGAGGAGAATGCTACTCATTGTTGACAAACATCCTCCATTCTCTTCCCGATCTCCGAGTTGGGAGTTAACAGTTCCTGCTTCCAGTCGGACAGTTTTTAGTACCAAAACTGACTCTGGTTTAGCATGTAGTCCTGAAGCATCGTACGCAGATTTGTAGGCTCGCTTTACCCGGAGGGAATTGTTCTCTTCTCTGGCGCAACTTTTTTCGACTGCATCTTGATGATCGTGATTTGCTATCTACTGATAACAACAATACCCACATCTGACACCAGTATAACTAAAATTGCCTATTCACCGAAACTACCGCCGAGTTGCAATCAGATACAAAACGGACAAAAATAAAAGAAATAAACTTCAGAAAATTCTGGTTCCCGAGAGTTAAACCTTTGTTTTTTTTTATTTATTTAAAATTAAACGTTTTGATTTTCTTTTTTTTTTGCTATGGACGTAGTCTTCCGACCTCCGCTGCTCGCTTTTGACTTCCTGGTTCTTCCAAAAAATTATCCTTTTCATTTCTTGATTTTTACGTTGCCCGCGGTTTTTTTTCTTTGTTGGTAAGTCTTCCGTTTTCTTATATTCATTGTAACGTGTAAGAATCCACCGCTCGTTCGCCAACAGTTTGTGAATGGAGAAATCCAAAAGTCACGTTGACTTTTAATCATTTGCTCCCTTTTCTGCTATAGTCATCTCCTTTCTTCCTCTTATTCTTATGGCTTACTACTTAATCATTTGTCTTCTTTGTGCAGCTGAATGTTCCGCCATGGTCGGACACACCTCTTCAACCTGTTAAAAAAACGATAACAAACAAACGTGAAACAGGTAGGTATTTCTTCGTAAAATAAATCTTTTTTATTTTTCAGTTGTTTCTGTTTTGTAGGTTTCGTTACAATATTATAAATATTCTTCTTTTTACATTGATGCTTTTTTCTGTATTTCCAGATTTCAGTTTAAATTAATAAATGATTTCCCAGTAGAAATACATATTGTACTTTTATAAATCATATCCCTGTATATTACAATAGTTTACATGGCTTTAAAGTGAAAAGAGGTTGAAAAAATCAAGATATCTCAAAAACTATTTCATAAAAAAAAATTTTAACCTTGATTTTCGAACTCAGCGTTAAAAAATCCATAAGAAAAGTCATCTAATCAAATGTACATTTTCCATTTAAACTAGTGTTACTAGTGTAATTTATGAACGAAATAAAAATAAAAAATAGATGTTCCGAGGCAGTACAAAGTTGCTGAAGTCATAATAAGCCAGAAAAAACACCATGTGGCAAGAAGATTTATAGACCGATTTCAGTTCTCCCAATTATAATATATCAACAATTTTTGAGAGCATAATACTCAATCGTATACTGCCGGTTATTGACGCAAGAAGCCTTATTCCTGATCACCAATTTGGTTTCAGAACCAAGCATTTAACTATTGATCATGTGCATAGAATAATCGATGTACAATAATTAAGAAAGCTCTTAAAGAAAAAATAATTCGGTGGTGTATTTCTTGATGTCTCGCAAGCGTTTGACAAGGTGTAGTATAAAGGCATGAAATTAAAAATGCAACAGGACTTGCCTTTATGCCCATTTAATATCGAGAATAGACTTCTCCGTGTCAGGCACGGAAACGAGTTTTCGCAATTCGATAAAAGTCAGAGTAGCGCAAGTGTATCTCCTGTATACCTACTTGTGATATGCCACAAGCAAAGGGACTGTTATAGCTACATTTGCCATACTAGCAGTAGGTACAATGATTGAAAAAACAACAGCTAAACTAAAAAAGGCTCTTAATAGTGTAAATAAATGAACAAAGGTCTGGCGGATTATACTCATTGAAACCAAATTTGTTCAAGTAAACTTAAAGAAAAACAAGCAGGTTGCCTACCTTTATCAACTCGGTCTCCATTCCGTCTGCAAACTATACTAAATACCTCGAATAACATTCAAAAAAATATAGAGAAATGTACTGGTTACTTGGAAAGTATTCCAAGCTTAGCACCCACAACGAGCTTCTATTATATAATACAAGCAAGCGCTGAAGCTGGATGGACTTATGGTATACAAACCTGGGATTGGGATTTGGTAATAACCAAACTTTTGAAAAGAAAATACTAAGAAAAATTATTCATATGGCTTAATATATATATTACTTAAGATAAAACAATTTTCACAGAGACCTCGTAATTTAAACACACTTAAATAACGGAACACGCAGGTGCAGGCAACTTCCAAACACATCGATTTAGAAGTGAGGTGTTTTAAATAAGTAAGAATCTCCAACTACTATAAGCACGCGCATGCTATTCTTCGAGTGTCTATGGAAGATTTTCCCCTACTCGTGGTGAAAAAAAAAAAAATTTGTTCTAATCTAATAGTCGAACGCAGTGCAATTCGAGTATATTATTGTAGTATATGTAAGATTGTTTACTTAGGTAACACAAAACACAAAATTATATATTTACATTTACTTAAAATAACTGATAAAATATGAGTGTAAGAATTTGTTTGTTGCAAGAACTGCCACGATGAGAAGCCGGAAAAATAACTGCCCCCATCCTTCGAGTTTTATATCCGTGTTGCTGATTGCCCAAAATTGGGCATTCGCCTCGAATGCCTCCAAAAGGTTGTCGTCGTCAATACTGGTCGGCCATGGCTTCATAAATTCAGCACACGTACTTGTATTGTTTCGTACCTTCGTTGTAACCTCTTTTTGTGACATCGTAAGTATTATTCGGCTTAACTTTCGTAACTTCATACGGCCCTAAGTACTTTGGCCTTAGTTTCAATCCACCTCCAAGCTGAGTCCTTTTGATGGTTACTACATCACCTTCCCTATATTTTGTGGCTGGCTTTCGTCGAAGATTATAACTTTTCCTGTTCTCGTTTCGAGCCTTTATTATTTGCTTCTTAGCACTTTTTCTTAGCTCGTCCCTTTTATCGTTATAACTCGCGATTATTTCCTCCTTTTTAATGATGATTTTATTACTGTTTTGTCTAATTTCTTTCACCATCTCTATACACTTTTTGTGTTGATTGAGTTGGTCCCCGTTGTTGTTTCCTTTCTGGGTTTTTTCCTTTTTTCCATCGCTGTCATCGGTGTTGTTGGTATCGTCGTCCTTACAATCGTCGTCGTCGTCATCATTATCCTCGTCGCCATCCTCGTCGGCATTTTTGTTGGCATCGTCGTCGTCGTTATCATTATCGTCGTCGTCGTCATCGACATTGCATGAACTAAGTAAATTAACTTTCTTATGTTATCAAATATGTGTTGGCTCACATCCTTTATGTCGTAATTGATGCCTAACGCGTTGAAAATCGTAATCAGGTCAGCTGCACACAGATGTTCATCGACGTACTTTTGCTTATGTTTATACCTCTCGTCGTTATTATCGAAGTCGAAACTTTGAAACAATCTGAGTCTTCTTCTGTTGGATCTGTCACCTTCGTCTTCAAAGACATATTTGTATAGAGTCATCACAATGTTTTTTTTGCCGTATTTTAGAAACCTTTTTATCTCATTTATGTCTTCCAAGCATGTCATTTCGTATTATTTAAAAAAAAAAACAAAAACACTATTTCAATATTCTGATTGAGTCCCCAAATTTATAAGGTTGTTTACTTAGGTAACACAACACACTTTTATTTTCTAAAGGTTATAATTATATATTTACATTTACTTAAAATAACTGATAAAATATGAGTGTAAGAATCTGCCCTTATCCTTCGAGTACGTCCTTTTTATATCCTGTCTCTCATATTCCTCCGTGACAGTGTAGCTGATTGCCCACATATATTATTGTAATGTAGCTCCCACTCATCTTCACTTCTGCCACTCAATTATACAATAGTTTCCTCACTTTCTTACTTGATGGCACTACTGCTGTTCGAGGTGAACTTCGGACGCGCCATTGGGCAACTGCCTGAAGCTGCGCAGATCAAGAGGTTTGGGTTCCTCATCTCCTTGCATCCGTCTTCTTAGCTAAGTTCTTCATCTACCTACTGCATTATTTTGATATTCATTCGCAACACTTGTACATATTTAAAGCGACTGATACATACTTTTGGACTAGTCGAAGTCGCTGTACTACTTTTAAAATTGGCTGTTATACAGGGTGGTCTGGTTTGGGATGAAGATATTTTGTGATCTGATGCATTGGTTCATGTTATAAAAAAGCTCGTATACAAAAAGGGGTCTATCTTCAACAGCCACTAAGTTGCAGGTTGTTTAAAAAAGTTCCTTCAGAGATATAGGTACCAACAATTATTTAGAACAACCAAGCTGAGTTCGTCTGAAAGCAAATTAATAGTTAATTCATATTTAAACGCTATTATCACCCATGCTTTTATTTTCGAAACATTCCTCTTCAAACACAATTTTTTTTAATTCAATTTTGGGAAAATCGCATTTATTTCGGTGCGCCATAATACAAAGTTTTTACTTAGGGCTTACAATTTTTCAGGTATAAGGTTAAATAAATCAATCCCCAATATAACTATTTTTTTATTATTACTAAAATGACTTACTACACCTCTAAAAAACTCTTTTGTGTATATACCTAAATGGTGAATGATTTTTCATAAAGAAGAGCTTATGGCACAAGAAATTTGTATCAATAAATTCAGATTTTTGAATTTCTTCAAAACATTGTTACCACATTAAGGTATTGATCAAAAAATGTAGCCCATACTCAATATTTCTCACACTTTACTCGTACAGTATTTTTTCAGTAGAATAGAAAATCAGAAAACTGAACTTCAACATAATTGAAACTGTCACGATAACCATCAATATTCCGTAAAATACTGGATCAAATTAAATTAGTACTTCAGATTTCCTGAGCAGGAACTTCGAATGTCTAAGCAGATATTATTGATTGCTTGCCACATCAATCTATCCCAAGAAAATTCAGCCCAACAGTCAACGAACTAAGTACCTCAACGGTTGACAGCAGGTGTGATGACGGTCTATGCTTTGACGGATCTTTTTTTTTCCTCAGCAAATGACTTTAGTTAAGAATTCATGTTATATTAACAAATTTTCAGGATATAACGATGGGGTCTACTTGGGTAAAATATTTTCAACCCCCAAATACTCCACGTTGACAATTTTTTTTTAGGCAAACAACGACATTAGGCAGATTGGGAAATTTGTAGATATTGTACGTGCCTCGAATATCCTTTTGATAGAAACCTTTAATCAATTTGGATTTGCCTTTTCTTGTTGTTATAAATTTTAACCTCCTTCTCATTAGCCTATAATGTCGTCTAACTTTCATCGTTTGAAAATTGAACAACAATCCAATGTCTATATATACACAAAAAGATATTGAAGTTAAAATAAGACCGGATTAAATTAATGTTTAAATCACTCAAAATCAAAATGTAGAAAAGTGAAATTCAACATTAAAACGGATATTTTGATTAATATGTATTCAAAATCAAAATTGAATATTTGCAATGTTTCCGCGTTGTGATTTATCTACGATGTTATAAGACATGTATGGATATACACATGTCTCTTATAACTCCCGAAAACATTATGGAATCGGTCTGAATTACTATGTCAGATGGTGGGTCAGCGTGACACTTATTGTCATTTTATTTTTATTAAAATCTTCCGATAACTTTTTGGTTTAAAAAAAAATGTTTTCCATAAAAAATAAACTACTTATTTGTAATTTATGGGATACTAATTGAAGACATATAACAAATATTTTAAGACTTTTTTAAGAAATCAGTTCAGAATCATCTGAGTTATTATTTGGTTAAGATTCCTGATTCTGATCAATATGAGGAAATAAACGAGACCTGCCAGCAAGACTGCGTTCTATTCTCATCGCTAGGGTCCAAGTTAATTGACCCTCTACTTGATGCTCTTAAAAGTGCTCTAACGTGCATACAACCCTAGAAGTATTAGATATAACATAATATGTGGTACCAGCCAATTCTTCTAAATTCTTTCAAATTCTTCTAAAACTGAGTTTGTTCTCTTCAAGAATATGAGGAAGCTTTCTGATCTTTCTCAGCTAGTGCTCAAAGATGTCACTATCTATTTGCAAAGTCTCTATATCCGTGCATTTTCTTGCCAAAAAACCTATTTTCACTCAACACGATAGCTCAAAAAATACAATCTGATAGAGTATTGAGATTATTGGGATTTTCGTAATATAGGAAAGTACTTGGGATCGACGCAAAGATTATCTCTATTGGTTTTCAGGTAAAATAACATTTCATGTTGATACGTCGCTGCTACTTTTATTGGAGTAGTTTATCTTTGCTAAATTGAGACTATTTCAAAGCTAGTTGTTTCATTGTGAGAGTCAGATAAAATCCGGCACATAAGATAAAACATTTCTGATAGCCTGCTGACAATTTCGCTACTCGATTTGTATTATATGCTGATGGCATAAGTCGTTCGGAAAGGATTAAAAAGTAGACGATCGACAAAGTTTCTTGCAGTCTCCTGCAATTATAACCGCCAAAACTAAAATTTTCCTATTGTTAGAGGTGATACATATTTTAGGGTGTAATTAATTAAGTATGAGTACAAAACCAATTATTATTAGTTCCCATCGAGTTTCAGTTGAAGTAAAGCTAGCTGCCGGCCAAAGGTTACGTAAGCATCCACAGATTCATTTTATGACAAGATTTACGTGATTATATCCGAATAAGTTACTATTAATTACAAAACTGATCAGTTAGATCCTACCAGCTCCAGCTTTGTGTGAAAAAGCCATAAGTTCGACATAATGTTAATCTCAATCTTGTGATTAGAGATAGGGAAAACTAATCTAAAACTTGGATCCAGGTATACCTAAGCCTGCCTTGTATGAAAACATTATAAGAGTTCACTTAAAAATGTAAAAGTATCAAGGTAGACTAAATTGTGCTTGCATATGTTATTAATGATGAATGCGCGGAATAGAATAGGACCGAGTATTGGTCCCTGAAGGGCACGGTACCTTATTATTTTGAGCTCTGAAGATTGGCCCCCAACAACAACCCTTTGCAACATATCGGAGAGATAATTTCGAAGAAGCTATGTAGCAAGACCGCTAAAACAAGACATATTCGAGCATCTAGCATAAAATGTCATTGTTGAGAGCGTTTCATATCTTTTATCAAATTCACGCCTTATATCGTGTATGATGTTAACCATACTAGTCGAAGAACCGCTATGACTATTTCTCGAAAAACTATAGGTACGATACAATGCAAAAAGCTCTTAATCATTGGCAATGATTGCATTTAATTTTTGGTTATAGCTTTCCATGATTGAGGATATATCGACACCAATGTAAAATATTAAATAATCTGAGGGAAGTACTTGTACATAGCTAATAATTTGAGGCAATATAAGTTTAATGAAACGGATAGGTACTACCTCAGTAGATTTTAAAGTTAGAACATCTAAACATTCCACTTTCAGGAATCACATTAGAGCCACCCTGCCTGTAAAAAGGTGGTTTGGAAGTTACATTTAAATCAAAGTCATTCATATCGAAGGAACGTCTCGAAAAAAATTATTGGAGACATCTGGATCTAAGCCACCCTTAACACAATTCCTATTGCTTGAGACTCAGCGGGGAGGTGGGACCATGTACTTATATCACTGCGGCCTACAGAAGTACGGACGCAAGTTAACCCGGAGTTATTTAGATGGAAATGATTAAATAATTATGATACTGGGGGCAATGCTAGCCTTTGTGCTGTAGGCAAGATAGGGCTTTGCTGGAGCTTGCTCTACTGCTTAAAAATACTAGTGAATAGGAAATTGAGAGATCGACTGCTCTGCATAATATTGAAATGTAATTCAACCTAGCTATTCATTGTTCTTTATCAAGATATATAAAAACACTCCAGTAAGTATCTTCTCGTGCTCCATATGACGAGGCATATACTCATAAACTAACTTCAACGCGAAATACCAGCTGAATTAAAATAAAACGCAAAACAAAAAAATGGGATTTCGTGAATCCATTCCTCTATTTCTGTCCATGGTTGAAAACAATCAACTTAACGCGATAAGAAAACCACCTTGTTATCAAAACTATCAAAAACTGAACTGATATATAACATCGAAATCAAACTTCCCCTTTCAACAGGAATTCTTATACTTGTCGTGTTGGAATACAATACATACGAGTATATATCCTTTTTTTTCAGCAATACAACAATACAATGTACTATTAATACCTCCGTCAACTTCTTTTTATATTCCAATATTATTGTAATTACACAAACATGTTCAGTCCGGATGTGTTTTAAAAATATTAAAAGAGAATATTTCGACTTAATGAAAATGGCATCAAAACCCAACCGTTTTTTTTCTCTTTTTTATAAAAATAATTAAATTTCACACTACACATGTTTTACAGTATGTATTCGTACAAATATGACTGCAAAAAGATATGACCGTGAGTATTGTTCTCATAACAACTGTACAACATAACTCATTACGCTGGGTGCTGTGAAAATGATGTCACCGTTTTTCTAGGAACATCAAACCCTCCTTTATGGAATTAAACACAGGGATACCCATGAAAGTGTTTGAAATATGGAACTGACGACCAAATCTTCTTCATTATGAACTTCATTAATTCTGACAGAAATTTAAGCCAGATGCTTTTTAATAATACTAGCAAAAAATGAAAAGGAATAATCATATATGTATATACATGCATACATATAGGCAAAATGTAACTACATATATACATAGGAGCAGCTGTACCTTTTTATTCATACTATGTTAATAACCAGGAAGTTATATTGATGTATGAAAGCTCGATTTCAGAACATAATTTCTGAAAAGAATGCTCGTTTGCACCCGAAAAGCCCATTTTGTTACTCGTACAATCCAAATTTGAATAATAAAGAGTAGAATTTGAATTTATGAGGAAATAATCTGTCGCATTATGATTAAACATGTTCGCATCCACAAGAAATATTAATATGATATTTATTTAAATGTACTAATAAATTGAATGAATGAACTAATTACTATTATTATTTGACTTATGTATCTAATCCAGCTTACCAAATTTGCTTGCTGGGGGATTTAAGCAAGCCCATTGAAATTGTGCATAATTACATATCCAAAGATTTAATATGATTACCGAAAATGGGTAGTCCTTATCTAACTTCAACAATGTGCAGTGCATGTAATATTCTTATAATAACAAAATGCAGTTCCGTCATTTCAGAATTCATAAGGCAATTGGCGGTCCACTGATCAATCAGTTGTCAACCCAATAATTTGATTCAATAATGGTTTTTGAACCACGACCTGCAATCAAGTACCAGACGCAATTATACAGATAAACGTAAATACGAGTTGAGGTATATGAAAGTATTGTTAGAAAGTATGACGAAATATGATTGCAATCAAAATGGATGAATGGATTGACTGCGGTAAATCTACAAAAAAAAGAGCCATAAAAAAGAACACAAGCAGCACAGGATGGGACAGTATAATGTTAATAATCAGTTTAGATGAATGCTCTCACAAAACAAAACAAAAAACTATTTTGTGGGAAAGTGGCAATAGAAAAAAAATTTTTGAAGAGGTATACAGGTTATTGCATGCTCAATCTACCGCACACTATAACTCTCTGATGGCATAGATGATAAAACTACCATATGGGATGCCCTCCTTATATGGCCACGCATGCTTTCGAAACATATAGTTCCAATACATACGATGTCACACCATGTTACAAAGGTCCCTATATATTTCTTTATCCTTCTTACCTTTTCTTTGTCCCTAGCTTCTAAATTGGTTCACCACTTTTCATCACACCGATATTTCACTCATCTCACCTCTTTGTATCTTCTTAGTATGTTATACCATCTCAAAGATTTAAACGTTTTTCAACTTTCTAACAAAATCTATTTATTGTCCAATTCAAAATCACATCTTGAATATATTCGTAACTAATTATATCTAAACTAAATTTTTCGTCTGGCACTAAAAAATTTAAATGTAAAAAAATAGATCATTTGCCATATATAGCAAATTTTTTAATTCAAAACAATTAGGTAAGTAAATTTCAGTATCGTAATTTAACAGCTTCTTTAAGAATTTTTACTGGTCGTTATGTTTCCTCGACGACGACGTGAATGCCGCTGGTCATATGATCACAGACACTATACTCTTTGGAATGAGATGCTTTGTCCCCCATCGGATGAAGAGTATCAAACGAAAAGAAAAGGTATGGCACGACTCGAGCTGTGAAGAGGTCCATGAAGACCAACCCCACAGAGGAAAAACCGAAAAAAGTTTAAACCAGCCATGAATGACTACAATAACTTATTTCAGCGTGTGATATTTCAATACGACCAAAAAGTGGTGCAAAAAATACGACTCCTAAAGGTAGTGAAAGCTTTTGGTCTTTTGTCAAAAACATCGGAAATTCTGCCTCATCCTCCATCCCAACGTTCATTTAGAATGACATTCTACCTGTTAGCCAATCGGCTTGCTCCAGATGTTGCGGCCAGCTCAAGATTTCCAGATTGTACTTTGTCTCCACCTACACTTGAGTGCGTCGAGCTTTCAATGGGACGAATCCACTTTCGCACTCGTATTGTAGAAAGTGTACTTAAAGATCTCAACATACATAAATCCGCTGGTCCAGATAATATATCCCCCTGTTTTTCCACTCTGGCAAAACCACTGCGAAAGCTTTTTCATCAATCCTAGTCTTTGGGACTTTTTCCGAGCAGATGCAGAAAGCATTTACCCAGCCCGTCTCTAAATTTTCCTCTCTCTCCTCCTACAAACCCATGGCACTTATGTCCCTTCCTTCCATGGTTATGGAAACGCTGATAAATCGTCAACACATGAAATATATCGAAACAAGAAAACTTCTCAACAGCAGTACGGTTTTACGGCAGTACGATTTTCGTAGCAACAGGTCCACTGGTAATTTGAATGCATATATCATCGAAAAGTGGAATCAAAGCATACATCAATCTGACGAAAGCAAGATAGTTGCACTTAATATTTCTAAAGTATTTAACAGAGTTTGGCATCAGGCTCTTTTATCGAAAATTGGGGTCGACTACTCAACAATGGATTAGAAACTACCTTTTGGAATGTTCAATTCAAGTTGTCTTGGGTGGTTTCAAGTCTGATATTCACGAAATAAATGCTGGTGTGCCCTAGGGCTCCGTTTTGTTTTCGGCACTCTTTTAAACGTTTATTAATGATCTCCTGTCTGCTACTTCTAATCCAATATATTCCATTGTTGACGACAGCAGTCTTTGCTTTTCATATTCGTTCCTAGACTCAAGTCCCTGTTCTTCAGTTGTAGAACAGGAACGGCAGCGTATTATTATTATTATTAAATTCCGATATTAACAGCATCACTAATTGGGGAGCAATAAACAAAGTGGAATTGAATGCTTCCAAAACACAATTCTCCCTGCTGTCTTTAAAGAAAAATCCAAACACCCAGCCAACAACGACAACCTAAGTTGGAATGTTTCTTCAAGCGACGTAAGAAATATTTCACCTCTATGTCAACCGCCCAAAATTGGAGTACAATACTCACATCTGTTCAGGTGCTCCTAAAACATCTCTGCACCTACTAGATAAGATTCGTCACAGTGCGATAAAACTCATAGGTGATACTAATATCAATCAGTCAATTGACACCCTCGAACACCGACGTAATTTCTCCTGTACCACCACCAGTAATTGAAATAGACAGTAGCATTCCGCCCCTTCAAACCTTCAACCTTAACACCTGTCTCGCTATGTATGCTCATCAGTATACGCTCAAGCGCACTTTCGGACGTACTCTGAAACATCGTGATTAGTTCCTAAGCCGTACAACTCGCTTATGGAATGCCCTTTCTATTCATTATAACTTGCAAACATTTAAAACCAATGTACATATATCGGTACGAGTATCTATCTTTTCTTCCTTCTTAAGTTTTCTTCACCCGCGCTGTGTACAAACATTTTAATGGTACTCAAATCTCTTGAGCGCGCGCTATTTATATATATTTTTTTCATTTAATTCGTTATCTTTCTGATCATTTTAAATGTATGATAAGAATATCACACTTTAGCGTATCACTCTTTCTACCTTTTATTAAATTATTATTAAGTCGCTAGACTGTACTCATAGAACCTCGTTTGACCGATCTAGTATTCGATTAAAAACTCAATTAACAGGTCCCTTGATAATGATCTCTACAGACTACCTGACGTGATGTCTTGCTGAATTGCCTTTTGGTGGGCTCTTCTGCGAGATTTGTAGATTTTTTTGGTGGATTTGGGCATCAACGCAAATATGCCTTTTGCCGTTGAGAAGATGAAATTGCTTAGGCAAAATTTCCGAATTTTGTCAGCTCCGCGCTGTTTATTTGAGTCTTTTTCTTCTTCTTTTCTTTTGTTTTATGTTTCTTCCTGTTTCTTTTTGATTTTTTGTTTATTACACTTTAGCTCTCACCACTTTACAATAAAAAGAATCTGTTCCATTCCTGTTTCGTAGGCCATTTTCTTTTTAGACTTCAACTTTTTTTTGTTTACTCAAAAAATTTTTAACTTTGATGAAACCGCTCACTGGTACTCACTTTACTGGAGGTAAGATGAAAAGGAAAAAGGACCAGAACTAAGAATTAATTTGGCTACATCATCTACGAAGACTTTCGGAGATGACGACATCTCTAGCTCTGGCTTGAAATATTCATCGAAATGCAAAAGGGTGATTATTCTATAAGCTCACGCTACAACAGGATTAGTAAAAAAGAAAAGAAAAGATGGAGAATATTTTCGAAGGAATGATTTGTGCTAAAATCTAAAGCGATTTCGGAAGTGCTGTAGGTGCCGACAAAGAGACTAACTCACAACTGAGACTTGAAAAATAACACCGTTGAATACTTTGAAGACTCTTAAGAAACGATGCCGGCCAATCTTCCGTTGTAAGGCAGATTAAACGTTTTTGTCCAGAAAGAAATAAAAAATCATTCGACTTGCTCAATTTGGCTGACTTATTGACAGCAACATTCAGGCTTAAGACAGAAATGAGTGCTTAGTTTCCAAGTAGCTCAAACCATCTGCAAATAAAAGGTCCGCCTATTTTTAAATTTGAAAAAAAAAACTCTGTGTTTCTTTGAAAAGTTGTGGTGTTTTTATTTTAATAAAGAGTGTAGACATGGAGGATATGTAAGGAACACAATATCGGATAAATGGTCGCCCTGACACACAATGACATTTCGGTATAGTGTCCTGAATTTCATCAATGGCGCGTCGAATATCGTCTTTTAGTTCAGGAATTGTTCTTGGTTGTTAGCATTCACTTTTGCTTTCAAAACATCACAAAGAAAGAAAAGGTGTATGACAATAATCCAAGAACAATTCCTGAACTCAAATATGAGATTAGCTTGATAAGCATTATGGTCATCTAGAGAATTATGCGAAATTCTCCATCCATCATATGACGGACATACCGGGCCTCCAATGCTTTAGTCCAAATTTAACTCCATAATAATTAGAACTATTCTGTTAGTAGTTAGGAAGTGGAGCGAATACTATCTTCCGAAAAAAACAAAATCCATAGGTCTTACCAGCTCCGACACATGCAGATATTGTGATAATACCTACACTTAGAAAGACGTAATGCACCTGATATACAAATGCCAGGCAACGTGTTGGAAATTTTAAGATTATTGTTACTACCTCAGACTCGAGGAAGTGGGACTTATAGACCCAAAAAAAAAACTAAAATTTCTGCAGAAAAATAAATAGGAAATACTATAACCTAGGAAGAAGTTTTAGGTGTGCTCGTATGATAAAAACGTCAGATCAAACTGAAATAATTCCAATTCCTGTTATAACAATTTGGGCCATAGCATCTAGAAAATAAGAAAAAGTTATCACAACAAACTGTAATTCCCTGGTAAGGCTTAAGAATTACTATGTAAGCTATATATAAAATCGAATGGGATTCATCAGAAATTAAAAAGAAAGGAGATCAGAATGCATTCAATAGGTCCACCATATGAAGGTCACCGATGTATCGATCTTTACTTCTAAACTAACAAATAACCCTTGATTAAGGAAAGATTCTTAGAAAAAATGTGTTTCTTTGAAACTAAATACAGAACAAAATCTTTGCGAAAAAAAATTGTTGTTTTAAGACAGCAAGACATAAGGTAGAATCTGTGCAGAACCTGAAAAATTGCCTCAGCAAATGTTTTTATTTTCTGTAACTCTGTGCTTCTGCTTTATCCTGTAATGCGGATATTTTTCTCCATTGTTTCAGCATTCTAAATGATTCTCTTCTAGCATTATTACAATGTATATCTTACCATTTTTTCTTAGAATGTACACATGATTGCTTCTATTGGTTTCCTACTGATTCCTTTATCATATTAGTAAAAGTAGCTGTTGATATATTTTCGCCATTTTGATTTTCAACTTTCTAATTAACTCTATTTTCCAAACTTCTCTTAGATGCTTCCACATTCCTGCGTTTCAACTTTGGCAACAAATTCATATCTCTTCGGATTTTTTCTTCTACTATACTCGTATAAACACATTTTGTGTAATATGTATCTGGTCCGAGCATACTCGTATTTTATCTTTATCTCTGAAAGTTTGCATATGTGGTATTAATTCCTGAGATACTGCACAGATGTCATTTGCTGAGATTCTGGCTGTTGAGATGTAGGTTATTTCACCATTTTCATCACCGCTTTCTCTTGGATTCAGTTATATCATTCCATTGTCATTTAGCCAATTTATTAAATGTTTCCTCTCCGATTTGAAATTTTGTCTTTAAATAATATAAGTTCTTATTTGTTAATTTTTCATTGTTGTTATTACCCGATTTACTATTATTTTTCCGAATGTTTTGGAAAAAAAAATAGATAACAGAGATATTGTCACCTGATTTAAAACCCGCTGTAATAATATAAATTTTATATGTTCTAGAGGACTCAAAATGTACTCCTTATAAACTCCTTTTAATTGAATGTTTCAGTCTTACAAAGAAAAAGGAGTAAGCGATTCAGTGCCTACAATACCAGCACCCACTACGTCAACCCCGACTACATGCAGTACAGCCCGAGCGTAAACCGGACATTTAGTGGTCAAAAGCTGAATCTTCTGACAAATTATGTATATTGACTAGTACCAATAAAAATTTTACCACATTCACACCATTCGGATCTAACAAATCATAAGACATTTCCGACATTGCAGCTACTGCTTGTAATAAACTTGATCTCCGATCCGTTAGTACGTCTCATCAATAGGTTGCCATTTCGCACAGACAGCGAAAAGCAAGTTGCTTCTCCTTCTTCTATATATAACTATATTTCCCTAAGCAGACGAATGAACAACACTGGTCTGGATCGAACTCATTTTCTCATAAACAGCAGATAAAATATTCTCCTTAGTATACCTTCGAACCATCTTTGACACCAAAACATCAGGCGTGTAAGACTAATATGAAAAGTAGATGTTAAATTAACATAAACTTATTTTTATTCATTTATTTACTTTACTTTTTCTTTTTCTTTTTAATAAATATATAATGTAATTAAAACACGTATGGCTAGGGCTGTCCCGGTCGTGAGGGTTCCGTAATTATTTTTTTCTGTAACAATAAAAATAGAAACGCACATGTGAGTACTCTTAGTTCTTCTTTATGGTAAGAGGATATAGAATACTAAAATAAATTATATTCCCAAATATTTAGAGAAGAAATGAAATAATAATAATGTGACAACCATTTAAATGTAAGCAGCGACATCTAGATTTACATAGCAGAGTATGCCGATACTCGAAGAGCAGAAGATTTTGATACTTGAATAACAAAGTCTCGATCATAGATTACTGGAGAGTGGAATCGAATATTCTAGCAAATTAGAAATTGTATGGGAGGGTCGATGGCGGGGATTGTTCTCGAAGTATATCATTCGAGTATAAATACCAGCATCCCCAAGGTATGGAAATCAGTTCATCAGTTGAATTTGAAATGTTAATTAGATGAAGTGATTAAGTGGTTTAAGTAAAAGATAAGAAAATGATAAGCGGTTAAGAAACTGGATTGTATTGAGAGAAACAATTAAATAGTGAATTGCAACTGTATTCAGTACAGCGATTTGTATTGAAAAGAATAAGTTCTATCATTTGTACCCACACAAACATTTTACATTGGTGTAAGAAGTGGGATAGGACTTATTGTCTGTGTAAACAAAATTTTTGACTGTTTGAAAAAGCTAGAATGGGTCGAAAACTATGGCAGTTGACCCTCGTCCAACCCAAATCCGAGTTGAACAAGAGAAGCCTCAGCGCCAGTGGAGGAAAAAGTGGTGATCCGACTTCAGGAGGCTTTGAACAACTAGGGACATGATCCTGATACATACTCCTTTGACGCTGACGAGGATGAACAGATAAGTACCGGCAGTGACATGGCTGCGATGATGCAACTCCTCTTGTGAAAAATTGACGAACAGAAGAAAAATCTGGACGGTTTTCAACAGAAAATGGATGAACAAAAGAATAATCTGGAAGAACAGAAGAACATTCTCCAGCAAAAGCTCGAAGAAATCGATGACAAATTTGAAAGAATAGAGAAGAACGTTGAAGACAAATTTGATAGAATAGAGAAGAATGTTAACGAAAAATTCGACCAAATGGACAGCAATGTTAAGCAACTGGCAAAAGAGCTCGACACAGTGCGAAAACAGAAACTGTGAGAATGTTCTTTAAGCGGTCCAAGGAGAAAAGAGTTGAAGCCTCCCTCATTCGATGGTCAGACCTCATGGTCTACTAATAAGAAGCAGTTTGAAATAGCTGCCTGTGCAAACGACTGGGAAAATGAGGAAAAGTGCTTTGCCCTAACAATGGCCCTGCACGATCCTGCAGCAGAATTGTTGCAAACAGTAGACATCGAAAAGCAAAAAGGTTAGGTGACTTTAGTACAGGCTATAGAGAAACAGTTTGGGGATAACCACATGCAGGACGTTTACAAGGTCCAATTGCAAAGCGGGATGCAGCAACGAGGAGAAACATGCAGCAGCTCCAAGCGGACGTGAGTAGACTGGCACATTTATCATACCCCACCGTTGGCCAGAAAATTATCGACGAAATGGCAAAGGACGCATTCATCAGACGAATTGTAGATTCGAAGCTACAGTCAGCAGTAAGGATGGCCGGGAAAAGAACCCTTGCTGAGCACTTGCCTTCGCTCTGGCGATGGAAGCAGCCAATCAGGCTTCCAGGAGAACACATTTCGTCAGGGAATTAGCATCTATCGAATGCTCCTGCACAAGAATTAGTGCCAAGGAACGGGAAATACTTAAGCACCAACTTCGCAGGGCAGAAGTTGGTAGCAGGAGTCTACGGCCCCAGGACCATCATCCAAGTCTCGCTGGCAAAACGATGCAAAGAAAGCCTTCTAGTAGAAATAGTCAGTGGAAAAGAAAAGTAGATGGCAACAATAGACAATGGTGTCACGGCCTCAATCATCAGGAGGAATCTTGTGCAGAAGTCTTGGCTGCATAACACTAGCAGTTGCAGCTTGCGAACAGCTACAGGAGCAACGATTAAGGTATATGGTGAAGTCCGCATAAAAATCCAACTGGCCGGAATAACATTCTCTCACGCGTTTCTGGTAGCTGACGTATGTGACGAGTTCATTATTGGTACAGACTTCATGAAAGAACATGGACTTGTAGTCGACTTGGGGGCACAAACTCTGAAATACGGAAATATGGAGATACCAATGATATACGGAAACCCCAATACCTCAGTCTCAAATGTCGTCATCTGCAGCAATCAGAGTCTAGAGCCTTCGTCAGAAGCAATTTTGTGGGCAAACGTGGAAGGTGGTTCTGGTAACCACCGACTCTGTTTGATGAAGCCAGAATAGAATAGAATAGAATAGAATAGAAGAGACTTCATGATCGGAAAGACCTTAGTGGAGCCATAGAATAACATGGTCCTTGTAAGGATTCTAAATCCAAAGACATTCAGTATAAAGGTGAAAAAGGGGGAGATAGTGCGAAAATGCGTGCCTGTTGAGGCTATATCGACCACAACGGAAAAAAAGGGTGCAACACCGATCGCCACAGTTCAGAGCATAAAAATCAAGATCAAAATTCTCAGCCTCTGTAATTGTACGGAGTCAGTTGGCCACGGTGGTATCCATATTGCAGAAGTAGTTGGCAGTGGCACGCTCGCGGTTGCTCGGCTCTAGCTCGTCGGGTTGGGTTGGTTCTTGCCACTGTCCCGTGCATCGCAACTCAACTTACCTTTTCGTTTCGTGCCGAATTATAAAAAAAAGAGAAAACAAAGATAGCCTGGAGAAAGCTACGTTATTTCACGGACGGACTTAAAAGATAGGAGGAGAGAAAGATGATAGAAAAAAAAGAAGAAAAGAAACAGCAGGATCACATATGCGTGCCATCACCACTGTGCAAGACCGGGACTAGCGCGATGTAGCGAACTAAACCTACACTAACCTAAACCCTAACTACCGCACTTAAATGTCGACTTCTAACTAAACCTAACGCTAACTTAACCCTATGTACCCTACACCGAATAATGCGTCCCAGTATCACACAGCGATGACAGCTCATCACGACCTGAAATAAGCCGGGTGTTGTTGGCTGAGGATGGCCAACCCACTTCTGTATGGCTACTTTTATTCTAGTCAATAAAAAAAAAACGTATGTACGCGTATATACATAGGACTTACCGGTTATCAGATCCCTCGTAGTTCTGGCGCCAGCACTTCGAAGAATCGCTTAGGTGAAAAATAAAATAAATTTTTTTTTCTGTTCGCGCGCACATAAATAAGAAAAAATAAAATTCAAAAAAAACTCTTAACACTAACCTTACTCTAAACAATTTAATTAAAAAAAAAAACTAAAATCTATGTACATACAATATAAAATGCGTTAATCTAAATTCAAAATATCTACATATACATATGTATCTACTACACTAATCCACTAATTTCAACACTTGTTTTTTTTTTTTTGGTCACTTGTCTGGCTGTATGTTAATGTTTTTTTTTTGCAATTAATTTTTTGTTGTTGTTGTTATTGTTGTGGTTGTGGTCCCGCGGAGCACCTCTTGCAGGCGATGCAGCTTTAGGAGTATATGGGGTGGTCGCATTTCGCACTACGATTTTTTTTTTGTTTTTTTTTGCGTGTTTTTATTTTTTCAATTCAGCAAGGACTTTTCGCCCACCAGCTTATTTGTGGATTGTCCTTATTGCACCGGTAACAAAAAAAATGGCACCGCGTTGGTGTAATGGGGGGTGGATAGGGGTAGTTAAATTTTTTTTTTGCACCGCGGCACTTTGCGTTATTTTTTTTTGTTTTGCCCGGGGGGGAAGTTCCACCGACTATTGGCGAACGGGTTCTTTTTTTTTGAAAGGGTGTTTAAAGGAAGGAATATGTCCGCAAATATAATTTTCGCGCCGACTGTGTAAAATCCTTTTTGTTTTTCTTTTTTTCACCACTTTCCGCGCCGACTGTGTAAAATCCTGTTTTTTTTGTAACCACGCGACGACTAAAAAGGAAAAAGACTCAAAGGAAAAAAAAACTGAAAAGGGACCCGAATCAAATGCGACCTTGTCGCTCTATTTTCTGACATCGACTGTCTCGACTTTTAACTCCCAAAGGGGAAAAAAGTCCCACCCAACACGACCTTGTCGCTATGTCCCCAGAGACACAAAAAAAAACCGATCTCGTCTGCTGATTCCATCAGCTGATCAAAACCCGTAAAGGCCATTGACCTATATAATTGGTCTCGTTCTCTAAATGAAAAAAAAAAGTTCCATTTATTTGCTTCTTTGCTTCTTTCTATTCTATTTCTATTTCTATTCCCCACTCTAATCTCTGTCACTCAACTGTGGGTTCATGCCTAAACCTATACCTATAATACTCGTAAACTGCCTCCCACACGATCTATCTCCTTAGCGAAGCTCGCCACCACCATGGTCTACTAATAAGAAGCAGTTTGAAATAGCTGCCTGTGCAAACGACTGGGAAAATGAGGAAAAGTGCTTTGCCCTAACAATGGCCCTGCACGATCCTGCAGCAGAATTGTTGCAAACAGTAGACATCGAAAAGCAAAAAGGTTAGGTGACTTTAGTACAGGCTATAGAGAAACAGTTTGGGGATAACCACATGCAGGACGTTTACAAGGTCCAATTGCAAAGCGGGATGCAGCAACGAGGAGAAACATGCAGCAGCTCCAAGCGGACGTGAGTAGACTGGCACATTTATCATACCCCACCGTTGGCCAGAAAATTATCGACGAAATGGCAAAGGACGCATTCATCAGACGAATTGTAGATTCGAAGCTACAGTCAGCAGTAAGGATGGCCGGGAAAAGAACCCTTGCTGAGCACTTGCCTTCGCTCTGGCGATGGAAGCAGCCAATCAGGCTTCCAGGAGAACACATTTCGTCAGGGAATTAGCATCTATCGAATGCTCCTGCACAAGAATTAGTGCCAAGGAACGGGAAATACTTAAGCACCAACTTCGCAGGGCAGAAGTTGGTAGCAGGAGTCTACGGCCCCAGGACCATCATCCAAGTCTCGCTGGCAAAACGATGCAAAGAAAGCCTTCTAGTAGAAATAGTCAGTGGAAAAGAAAAGTAGATGGCAACAATAGACAATGGTGTCACGGCCTCAATCATCAGGAGGAATCTTGTGCAGAAGTCTTGGCTGCATAACACTAGCAGTTGCAGCTTGCGAACAGCTACAGGAGCAACGATTAAGGTATATGGTGAAGTCCGCATAAAAATCCAACTGGCCGGAATAACATTCTCTCACGCGTTTCTGGTAGCTGACGTATGTGACGAGTTCATTATTGGTACAGACTTCATGAAAGAACATGGACTTGTAGTCGACTTGGGGGCACAAACTCTGAAATACGGAAATATGGAGATACCAATGATATACGGAAACCCCAATACCTCAGTCTCAAATGTCGTCATCTGCAGCAATCAGAGTCTAGAGCCTTCGTCAGAAGCAATTTTGTGGGCAAACGTGGAAGGTGGTTCTGGTAACCACCGACTCTGTTTGATGGAGCCAGAAAATAGAAGAGACTTCATGATGGGAAAGACCTTAGTGGAGCCATAGAATAACATGGTCCCTGTAAGGATTCTAAATCCAAAGACATTCAGTATAAAGGTGAAAAAGGGGGAGATAGTGCGAAAATGCGTGCCTGTTGAGGCTATATCGACCACAACGGAAAAAAAGGGTGCAACACCGATCGCCACAGTTCAGAGCATAAAAATCAAGATCAAAATTCTCAGCCTCTGTAATTGTACGGAGTCAGTTGGCCACGGTGGTATCCATATTGCAGAAGTAGTTGGCAGTGGCACGCTCGCGGTTGCTCGGCTCTAGCTCGTCGGGTTGGGTTGGTTCTTGCCACTGTCCCGTGCATCGCAACTCAACTTACCTTTTCGTTTCGTGCCGAATTATAAAAAAAAGAGAAAACAAAGATAGCCTGGAGAAAGCTACGTTATTTCACGGACGGACTTAAAAGATAGGAGGAGAGAAAGATGATAGAAAAAAAAGAAGAAAAGAAACAGCAGGATCACATATGCGTGCCATCACCACTGTGCAAGACCGGGACTAGCGCGATGTAGCGAACTAAACCTACACTAACCTAAACCCTAACTACCGCACTTAAATGTCGACTTCTAACTAAACCTAACGCTAACTTAACCCTATGTACCCTACACCGAATAATGCGTCCCAGTATCACGCAGCGATGACAGCTCATCACGACCTGAAATAAGCCGGGTGTTGTTGGCTGAGGATGGCCAACCCACTTCTGTATGGCTACTTTTATTCTAGTCAATAAAAAAAAAACGTATGTACGCGTATATACATAGGACTTACCGGTTATCAGATCCCTCGTAGTTCTGGCGCCAGCACTTCGAAGAATCGCTTAGGTGAAAAATAAAATAAATTTTTTTTTCTGTTCGCGCGCACATAAATAAGAAAAAATAAAATTCAAAAAAAACTCTTAACACTAACCTTACTCTAAACAATTTAATTAAAAAAAAAAACTAAAATCTATGTACATACAATATAAAATGCGTTAATCTAAATTCAAAATATCTACATATACATATGTATCTACTACACTAATCCACTAATTTCAACACTTGTTTTTTTTTTTTTGGTCACTTGTCTGGCTGTATGTTAATGTTTTTTTTTTGCAATTAATTTTTTGTTGTTGTTGTTATTGTTGTGGTTGTGGTCCCGCGGAGCACCTCTTGCAGGCGATGCAGCTTTAGGAGTATATGGGGTGGTCGCATTTCGCACTACGATTTTTTTTTTGTTTTTTTTTGCGTGTTTTTATTTTTTCAATTCAGCAAGGACTTTTCGCCCACCAGCTTATTTGTGGATTGTCCTTATTGCACCGGTAACAAAAAAAATGGCACCGCGTTGGTGTAATGGGGGGTGGATAGGGGTAGTTAAATTTTTTTTTTGCACCGCGGCACTTTGCGTTATTTTTTTTTGTTTTGCCCGGGGGGGAAGTTCCACCGACTATTGGCGAACGGGTTCTTTTTTTTTGAAAGGGTGTTTAAAGGAAGGAATATGTCCGCAAATATAATTTTCGCGCCGACTGTGTAAAATCCTTTTTGTTTTTCTTTTTTTCACCACTTTCCGCGCCGACTGTGTAAAATCCTGTTTTTTTTGTAACCACGCGACGACTAAAAAGGAAAAAGACTCAAAGGAAAAAAAAACTGAAAAGGGACCCGAATCAAATGCGACCTTGTCGCTCTATTTTCTGACATCGACTGTCTCGACTTTTAACTCCCAAAGGGGAAAAAAGTCCCACCCAACACGACCTTGTCGCTATGTCCCCAGAGACACAAAAAAAAACGATCTCGTCTGCTGATTCCATCAGCTGATCAAAACCCGTAAAGGCCATTGACCTATATAATTGGTCTCGTTCTCTAAATGAAAAAAAAAAGTTCCATTTATTTGCTTCTTTGCTTCTTTCTATTCTATTTCTATTTCTATTCCCCACTCTAATCTCTGTCACTCAACTGTGGGTTCATGCCTAAACCTATACCTATAATACTCGTAAACTGCCTCCCACACGATCTATCTCCTTAGCGAAGCTCGCCACCACCTCCTCCTGGATTTACATTGGTCACCACAACTTTCTACGACAAAAGAGACATTCCATATACACCATAGTAACAAGAACACAGGGAGAGAGTGAGCCTACGAAGAAAGTGGAATGAGGGAATTCGAAAATAGTGGGACGTTTGATAGAGTTAGGTTTTGTTGTAAGTTCGGAAAGAGAGATTAATAGGACCAATTGATAGATTGGGAGGGGAAAAGGTCTGTTATTGAAAAGGGGTAAATTCATTGGATTTGGTACAGTGAGGGGACACAAATAGAACACCACAATTAAACACATTTATTTATTTTTATTTTTCTTTTTGTTAAAAGGGTGACGCTACATAATCTGGATGAAGATCAGCGAATTCTGACAGAAAAACTAATCGGTAAGTACGCTCATATATTTGCTACATAAGAAGGAGAATATGGACGTACGCATATTGTTCAACACCATATTCACTCGGGAGACGCTCGACCAATCCGTCAACCTGCCAAGCGTCTTCAACACTTGACTTGAAGAGCTGTTACTGGCAGGTAGAGATAAATCGTACGGTTTGTGAGAAAACTGCCCTCACTACGGGAAGCGGTCTTTGGCAGTTTATAGTGATGCCGTTTGGACTGTTCAACGCTCCGGCCAATTTCGAGCGAGTAATGGAACAAACATTGCAAGGACTTACCTTTAAAACCTGTCCAGTGTATTTGGACGACGTTATCGTCATAGCCAAGACGTTCAAGGAGCACCGCGAAAATCGAAAAGAAGTGTTTGAGAGGCTGCGAAGTGCTCATTTAAAGTTCAACTCCGTCCGGAAGTAAAATATTTAGGTCACATTATATCAGCCAAAAAGTAAGGACAGATCCTGATAAAATCGAAGCCGTTAAAAGTTGGCCCCAAAAGATAAACACCAACTGAGAATCTTCTTGGGACTCGCCATGTACTACAGAAGGTTCGTAAAGGATTTTGCTGGTATTGCAAAGAGCCTGCATTAACTTGCGGAAAAAGGCCGACAGTATAGATGGTCTGGAGAATGTGAAAAAGCATTTCAAGAACGTGGACGCAGACGCTAGCAATATTGGGGTCGGAGTTGTGATCTCTCAAGTTCATGATGGTCAAGGAAAAGTGGTCGAATAGTACAGAAAAGTACTCTCCAGACATGAAAGGAAATACTGCGTAACTCGGCGCGAGCCTCTGGCTTTAATTCTGGCTATGAAGCATTTCCACAAATAC
This sequence comes from Volucella bombylans, assembly GCA_949129095.1. Lineage (NCBI taxonomy): Eukaryota > Metazoa > Arthropoda > Insecta > Diptera > Syrphidae > Volucella > Volucella bombylans. Next base: position 43,072,916 of record OX422144.1, on the reverse strand, counting down.
CTCTACGGACAAAAGTTAATTCTCCGAACAGACCACGTAGCTCTGAAATGGCTACTCCAATTTAAGAACCCTGAAGGCCAAGTTGCAAGATGGATCGAGCAGTTGCAGGGCTGCGATTTTCAAGTGCAACATTGCAAGGGAAAACTCCACTCAAACGCTGATGCTCTCTGTCGTCGACCATGCGGAGTAAAGTGTGAACACTGCAACCGTAAAGAAGCGACAGAACAGGCCGCTATTCAAATAATCAGGACTGAGCCAATAGAGGGTTGGAGTATAGACGGAGCCAAACTCTAAAGGCATACTGGGCACAGTGGGACTCGCTTTGTGTGGAGGATAGTTTGCTGAAGAGAAAATGGGAAAGTGCAGATGGGACAACATCTCGTATTCAGCGAATCGTGCCATGGTACAGAGTCAGCCAAGTACTCTATGAAATACATGACGGAATCTCAGGAAGTCATTTGGGAACAAACAAGACGTTGGAAAAGATAAGAGAACGTTTCTATTGGCTAAGCGCTAAAGAAGATGTCGAGAATTGGTGCAATGGAGCTGCACTCTGATCAGGGACGAAACTTTGAATCAAAAGTCTCCGAGGAAGTGTGCCGATATTTGGGAATAATTAAGACAAGGACAACGCCACTACACCCACAATCTGATGGAGTGGTCGAACGATTTAATCGGACCTTGAATGAACATCTATCTAAGGTCGTCAGCAACTGCCAGCGTGATTGGGATCGACACATACTCCTCTTCTTAATGGCCTACCGAAACGCGGTCCATAGCTCAACAGGACACACACCATCCGAGATCTTATTTGGTCAAACAGTTCGGTTGCCAAGTGAAGCAAAACTCGGATCCCCACCTACGAAGCCCAAAGAGGTGAACGACTACGTGGATGACTTGCGCAGCAGGATTCGTAAATTGCATGAAGATACCATAGAAAAGACGAAGCTAGCGAGCTTCAACGAAGGAGATATGGTCTGGTTTTATAATCCTTAGCGTAAGAAAGGCAAATCACCAAAATTGCAACAGGACTAGGAAAGTCCATACAAGTTAAAAACCCGCATTAATAACGTTGCTCACCGGATCCAGTGTGGGGATCGAAGAAAATTGAAGGTGGTCCATTTGGATAGAATGCGTCATTTCAACAGAATGATGAATGACGAAGTTGTTCGGGACGAACAACTATAGGAATTGAGCAGTGTGATAACCATTTAAATGTGAGAAGAGAAACCCATCTAGATTTATATAGCAGAGGATGTCGATACTCGAAGAACAGAAGATTTCGATGCTTGAATAACAAAGTCTCGACCATTGATGACTGGAGAGCTCTTGTCAAGGAGTTTCCCTCTAGTGTTTGGCAAATTATTTCCCCAATCTCTGTGTTTAGCGTTGAAATCCCCGCCAATTATAAAATAATTCTCCCCCGATTCCAGCCTCAGAAGTCCAAAGAGCGTATCGAGCTCTGTAATGAATAGGGTGGATTGTGAAGCCTCAGGTGCATAAACAGAGGCCAAGTACAGCCGCTTTCCACTGTGGAGCGGGATGTAAACGACGACTGCCTCCAACACCCGGAACCTGCGCAACACGCCCTTGTACACTCTGTGAAATTTTATACCTTCTTTAATGAAGATCGCGACACCGCATCCACGTTTGGATCTGTGCCGGTTTCTTCTTCTAACAATATAATTATTGTACTCCAGTTTATGCTTATCGGTTAGCTTGGTTTCGCCAGCGAAAAGCACATCAGGAGTTTGGTCTTGTAGCAATTTAAACATCGCGGCTCTTCGTTCGATCCTAATCAGTGAATTAACATTCACCGCAAGGACCTTCAAAGTTTGCTCCACCATGTGCGTACCCATTACGACATGTGTTACGTTAGGCCCGGCAGCAGCGCTTAGATCTGGTCCACCCGCTTGGCCTGTTCTTGCACCTGCTTTTGCAGCTGAGCCATCTGCCCTTGTTCCAGCATGTTAGGTGCAGCTTCCGTTGTTTTCGGCATCGTCACCGGAGAAGCAACAGTCGCTTGCTGTACCGTAGCCCCCCTATCAGACGCCATTTGGGCGTAGGAAATTTGGGTCGTGACGGCTGGTGTTTGGAAAATAACAGGTGAACGTTTGACCTCCACCTTCTGCTGCCGAGCCAGTTTTGCTTTCTTAATGTCAGCGAACATAGGACAACCCCGATAGTTTGCGGTGTGCCCCACGTTTCCACATAACACGTACGAGAGCTGCGACCTATCGGATGCTCCGTCAACACCCAGAGGACATTCTTCGGAACTTTGGTTCTTAGCGCACTTCACGCATCGAGCCTGCATTTGGCAGTTCGACGCGGCGTGCCCGAACCTCTGGCAGCGAATGCATTGTATAACGCCTTCACTCCTTTTTAGTTTTTCCCAGTGAACCACCTGGTAGTCTAGGACATGGATACTCCTTAGCCTATCCAGACGGCTTTCGGGACTAAGCTGCACCAGGAAGAATGGCAGACTCCGTTTCTCCCGCCTGGCTCTAGCTATGGTAAATGGCTTTACCCCTACAAACTTGAGTCCTTCGCACTCCTTTTATTTGAAGATCAGTAGACGGTTCCAACCCCTTCAGCAGCATCGATTGCCGCTTTTCACACTTCGGTGTGAATGAGTAGTGCTCCGTCGTCGTTTCCTTTAGGAGTTCTTTCACTTTCGCGTAGCCCTCCACTGTATTACAGTGGATGACATGGCGATCGTTCCCCAAACTCTTGATATTGAAATTATTACCAATGACCAACTTACACAGGTCCTTGGTAGCATTTACCTCTAATTTAAAGGTGTTGATAGGAGGCACCTTCTCCTTCTTCTTTTGCTGCTGCTGCTGTTGTTGTTGTTGCTGCTGCTGCTGTTGCTTCTGCGGCTGCTGTTTTTGTTATTTCTGCTGCTGCTGTTTTTGTTGTTGATGCAGTTGTTGTTACTGCTTTTGTTGCTTTTTTTTTTGGGCGCTTTCTACCTCTGCTTGCTCCCTCTGCCTGCGTGCAGTTTGCTGTAGCTTAACAGCCAGCATTTTTTCTTGCAGCTTTTCAATGCTGCTGCTAATGTCTTTAATAATTTCATCCTCATCTTCCAATTCGGATGACGCTAGGGAAGCAAAGTTATTATTGCCCCCTTCATAATGATCATTCTGTTAGCACATTCATATTCACTCTTTTTTTCGTTAGATTAGGAGGGGTTTTCAAACTCCTCCTCCTTTTAATTGCTTTCGTAACGTCACCGGCAACACCATTGTTGCCTTTTCCAACTCCCGTTATGGGCAGAGCGGAGCGCTCTCCACCATCCATCATGTGACTTTATTAATTTAATTACTTTTTGTTTTTTTTTTATGAAAAAAAAAAACACAAAAAAAACAAAAGTTCCGAGTTTGACCTGGGATCGAACCCGTATCCCACGCTTAGGTGACCGACGCCGCTAGCCGCTGGGCTACCGATTGATTATATTGTAACTAATTGTCTTTAAATGGCACTGGATCACTATTTATTTATTTACTTATGTAAAAGCCGAGCAAGTCAACACGTCTATCCACTGTCGAGGTCTATGAACGACTGATGACGAAGTCACTTTGCAAAAGCACGTTAATGACCTCGACTTTTGGACCTGTTCTGTACGCTATCAAGTCGTGGAAGTGAACTTATCAAATCGCTTGTGTATATGTTGAGTAAGATCGGCGAATTCACTGCGCCTTGTTGCAGACCGTTCTTAATGTGAAATGTTCCAACAAAAGTCGCATCGCTATTTTTCACGATGAACTGTCTGTTGGGGAGCATATTATTAAAAATATACAAAAGTGGTTTAATGATACCCAGTATGATCCGCCTGTAGAAAAGACCCTCTAACCATACGGTGTCGAAGGCCTTTTCCAGGTCAAACAGGCAGGCCCCAGTACACTAGTTTATGCTTTTATTCCATTGGATATCTGATATTATTTTAGACGCGGCATGTATGAGATCATGCCCCGCCTTAAAACCGAATTGATTATCCAGATCTATATTTTTTCCCCAACCCACTGATTCAAAACCCTATTGATTACTTTTTTGAACACCTTGCTCATATTCTATCCTTGCCGTATTTTGGTCAGTTGAAATATCTATTCTACCTCACGGTGGTATGTTGGGCTTCTTCACCGTTACATGGTACAGGCAGCGGAAAAAGATTTTCCGTATTCACAGCACTGACTGAAATTCTCAAGCCTAGGATTTGTTGGTGGTGTTTAGGTGAGACCCAGCACATCAGTTGCGACGTCTGTGATGGCACATTAGCTGCGCAACCACTGATCTTCGGTATTTGATGCTGCCGTCATAGGAGTTGTTGAAAGATATCAGGATACCTATTTGGCGAAGATGCTGGTGGTCAAAGCCATTGAAGCTTTTTTACGTTGTATCGCCAAGTAAGATTTTAACGTCATACATCGCCTTTGTCTTCCATAGGAGCTTATCGCATATTTGGCAAATTTTAGCGAATTTAGCGGTGATGCGCATTGTCATAAGGCGCTCGCTCGCGGCTCAAGACTTCTTGCCTAAGACTGCCGCATATGGCAAATCCACATCCGAATGAGCGCTGTTTTTTTTCCCCGTGGCAATCATTATACCATATGTGTATAAATAAAGAAGTAAAATTTATGACATTAATATATTGTAAATGAAAAGATGCACGCTTCAATAACGTACTGAAATGCTTCGAATTCAGTGCAAAAATTTTAAAAAATTCGCTCAAATTGTTCAAAGTTAAAAGTTTTATCCGTCGACGTGAAGTTTCTCTTCACTCAGCAATTTTTAAATTCGTTCAGAAATTTAAGCGATTGAGTTATTTATGTGAAGAACCGACACCGTCCCCGTCACACAAAAACAACTTGAAACTGGAAAACTTTTCAATCTCCAAGGCTTTGCAAATAAGTCCGCTTTTACAGAGCGCATGTGTGTAATGCGCATGTTTTGGTTATTTGCTTTTGAACTGTCACCCAGTGATTAGCGCATTTTTACACGAAGCCTTTTCCCATTCTTTGGTTTTTCATGTTATTTGACAGCTCTCTTTCATTTCATCTTTGGCGCTCAGTGTTTCATACTCGTAATTGAAAATTAGCCTGGTTGTTAATTCTTTGGTCCATTTAAATTCATCCGTCATACTGAAATGTTGTGGTCTTAACAACAGCGAAAGAAGTAATGAAGCAAATGCGAAAAAGAAAGACGAAGGAGAAAAAGAAATGTCAAAAAGATGCAATGGAAATCCTATCCACATGCAGTGGGAATTTGGTTAATTGGGTATTTTTCGTTTCATTATCCCTCTCTTTTGCACTCATTTGAATCTTTCAAAACATGCGATGTTTAAAAGCGGACCAATCTGAAAGAAGTTTCTCTATCTAGCTTTCAAGCTTTCTTTGGGAAGAAGCGTCATTTGTGTGTGGACGTTACGGTGTATAACGCTATCGAAATGTGATCAATTAATTTTTATAGCCGGAACTTGTATTTTTGAATATACATATTTGCTTAACAAGACGATCGGTGCTACGAACTACATAGGCGGCGAACCTATTGCTCTTTCATTAGTAAAGTTTCGTAGCCGAGTCATTTCTGAAAATGGGTGTCAAAATAGTTCACCAACTTTTGTGAAAGGAGAAGTTTATGCCAACGCTCCCCAGTCAATAAATAAAATCTTAACAGGGGTTCTCATACTGACGCTGCTATGGATTTCATACACCATACACCCGTCTGCTGCTAGTGTAAACATTACTAGTACAGTTACGTCTCAGAGACCACTACCTTTTAATTCCTATAGTCTCCCTACCTCCTCTTGCCAATCTAACCAATGATAAAGGCATGAATGGCAGAAGATGCCACTTCCCCATATTCCCGTTACTTCACCATCTTCACAATCCCAATTTGTTTATTTTCATTCTTTAGTATGCATTTCTTTTAGATCTTAGTCGTCATGGTCTGAATTTCCAGTTATCCATTCCCATGCTTCCAAGAAAATTTAGCGACCTCTCAACTCTCGCCTTGTGTTTTAGTAAACTTATTAAAGATTGGATTTTGGCAAGTGAAAGGAATGGGAACATTTGATGATTGATTGACTTCTAGTAGACCAAAAATGTATACCTCTGCAGAGCAAAAGGTTACAATAAGTCTGGAAAGAGGATATTAACTTTTAATGTTATTTTTATGAACTATTCTGCCTGATTCTGTAATGACAGTTTTAGATTTATCTTGTTTAACTATTTCTTTTTTGTATTTAGAGGATAATATAGACCCTAAACGCTTGTTGATCTTGACAAAAATAATCTCACCCACCTTTTTTTATTTCGATAACTGAGGTTACCTTCTTGTTTTTCTCTTAGCCTTACGTTGTCTTGCCCAGCTTGTTCGTATTTTTCAGGATTTACGCTGACGTTTCGACCAAAAAATACCTCAAGTGGTCGTTTACCCGTAGTCGAATGTACTGAAAAATTATACTCATAAACTGCTCTGTCCAGGAGTTCGGGAAGAGTCCTATGAATGCCATCTGCCTTAAAGCAACGAATTATTTCTGTTAGGGTGGAGTGGAAACGTTCCACCTGCCCATTAGCTGAACTAGAGTAAGCCGGAGTTTCGAATATTTAGATATTGAGTTGGTATTTTTTTTTTTGAGGAGGAATTAAGGGATTTTTCCTTATCTATCACTATAATTTTGAGGATGCCAAATGAGAAAAGTAGTTCTCGCAGTGGTTCTTTGTTTTCCTCAACCACCTTTGATTTTAGCATTTTCGCTTGCGCATATTTGGAGAACTTATCTATAGTGGTTAATACCAGAAATTTCCCAGTGGAATAGATATCTATATGTAAAGTCTCACCGGGATATTGAGGGATTGGAGTCTCTTTAAGTTCAGGTTTATTAGGATGTCTATCATATTTGTGTTCCTTAGATGTAGTACACTGTCTAACTAAATTGTTATCTTATCTTAGCATTAATTTTTGGAAAATAGAACTTTTCTAGCAGCTGAATTTTATTTTCCCGTGTATTGCGGTGGGCTCTTCTATGTTCTTTAATTATTTCATCATTTTGTCTATCTTCGTTTTAATAAATCGAATTTTGTAATTTTTAAAATATGTGGGGTATAATTGTTGAATTTTCCTCATTATTCTCTCTGTTGTGTGTAGTCCATTTTTTACTCTTGAATTGAGGTATCTCTTGAATAAGGAGATCAGGTCATCTTGGGTGTATTTTTTCTGTGTAAATTTGTTTCTATGATAAGTGGGAAAAGGGGTGCTATCTAATAGTCGGTAGTCATACCTGTTGTAATTATAAGTTGGTTTTTGAAGACGTTTAGGGGTGTTTCAGTGGCTGGGATTAGATCATTGGATGAGCTTTCAGCACTATGTTGGGTACCGGTTAATGAATTCACTGAGGTTGTTGGGGGCCTGAAAAGGGCATCTGCTGCTATATTCATCTTGCCTGGTTTATACTTCAATTCATAATTATACCCTTCCAGTATCGCCTTCCAACTTTTTAGCTTGCTGTAGGTTAGTGGTTGGTGATCTGTGAATATTTGAACCTTTGCTGTGCCGTACAAGTACTTCCTTAACGAATTTAAGGCCCAAATAATGGCTAGTATTTCTCGCTCATTGGTAGCATAATGCTCTGCTGTTTTATTTTTCGGGATATAAAGGTATATGTCTATCGTTCGGTGCCAGCACTACTCCAATTGCGTAATTTGAAGCATGAAGTATTTAGTTGGAATTTGGAATAGCGAATTTTTTATTTTCTTAAATGCATTGATTGCTTCGTCGTTCAGACAAACAGAAGTTTTACGTGAAGTATTCCTCGAAATTCGACCTCTTTCCCCCCTTAAGAGTGGTACCCTGAAAGACCGAGAAAAGAGCGAAGATCTTTCAATATTTTTGGGCAAAGAAATTCTACTATCGCCTTTACTTTTGCTGGGTTCGTTTTGTTTCCATTTGCAGAAATAACGAATCCTAAGAATTCCACTTCTTCTTTAAAAAATGAGCATTTGTCTAGATGAACCTTTAAATTCGCATTCTCTGGATCAATGTTTGGAAAACCTTCCTTAAACTCGTAGAGTGTGTAGGTTCATCTTCGCCGATGGCCGCAATGTTGACAATATAGAAGAAGCATATTTTGCCGATGTGTTCCCGTAAAATATCACCTAGTGCTCTTTGAAAGATGACCGGTGAATTTTTCAGACCAAAAGGAAGTCATGTGAACCACCTGAGTTTCAAACCACTACAAAAACAATTTTTCCTTTCTCCTCCCTCTACCTTTCCGCCCGCGCCATGGCAACAGTAAAAGGGTATCTAACCCCTTAAGCGCGTAAATTATAAAAAAACAACTTCCTTTATCTGGAGTATCGGGTATTTATCTGAAATTGTGATTGGGTTCCATTTCTGATAATCGACGACCATTCTATACCTTTTTTCTGCAGATGAGTGTTGATGCTAATTTGTTTTCCTACTTCATCTCTTAGGGCCATAGGATATGGATAAAACTTTGAGTATACTTGTGTCTCCGAGGACGTACGAATTTCACCTTTCACGGTGGTAGTAAAAGTTAGCCTCTCATCGGGTTCCGTAAATAAGTTTGGGAATTCTTGAACTAGCTTATTAATTTGTTTTTTTTTTTTTTGCCGAATATTCATGTGGTCTGTTTTTAAATCTATTTTGTTAACTGCCGTATAGGCGCGCTGCTTTATTCTGATCTTCAACTTGTTTTTTATGATCATGTAGTAACGATTGTTTCTTAGGATATATGAAAGGACTTTAGAGTAGGTAAGTGAAATAATTTCATATTCGTGTCTTTGAGACCGAACAGACTAACAATAGTATGGTGACTTCTTTTAATGTTACCGGTTGTGAATTAGGTATGGGTTTTGAAACAAGACCTGACTGAATGTAGTACTTGTTTGAACCAGTATCTATGAGAATTTGTAACATTTGTCTACTCTTCGTTCTGCACTCAAAATTGGGCAGTGAAGAGCTAGCTGAGGAAAGAAAACTGGTTTATTTCCAGGAGGACCTTTGTGTATGATGTTTTTCCGTGGAGGAAGTGGAAGGATAACTTGGTTATGAGATCCACAGGGTGGACTGAAATGTGAGATGGCTTATTGAGTCCTATAATTCTCGTTCTCAAGCTTTAAACACAGATGTAGTGCTCTGTGAATCAGTTGGCTTTTATCTTTTATGCCAAGGAGTCTTGGCAGATCTCCTCTCAGACCTTTGACGAACGTGTCTAAGACCTTGTCTCTGTATGTTTGTGTAAGGATATACACTGACTCGTTACCGATCTGCATGCAACCTATTTTGTTTAGTGTGCGTATACCGCATGATAGAACTCTTGTATTGTAAGGTTCCCTTGAACCAAAGATGTCATCTGGTATTCAGGGGTTGATAATTCGCGTTTATCAGCATAATGCATCGTTAGACAACGAGCTATGCACTTCCAGTCCAGCGGGATATTATACGACTCTAATACTACCTGGGCCTGGCCAACTATTTTATTGCGAATGACATTAAGGATCCCATAATATTTGGGTGCTCCTTTTTTGCTTTCGTATAATTGTAAGATTCGGTCAACACTTTTCTTCCAGGAGTTAAATTCTCTTGGTTGGCCAGTGAAATCCTTCAGACAACGAACCACATCGGGTATTTTGGCCAGCTCACAGATATCTTTCTGAAATTATGGATTGATCGATTGGTCTACACCAATAAAATGGTGGGAATAAGGGTTTATGAGTGATTGAATAACTTGTCGTCCTTCATTCTGAAGAACGCGAGTTATTACGCCTGTAAGTAAGGCTTCTAAAGCCTCATTAGTAACAACTGCATCAATATTGGGTGGATGTGCTCTTGCGTCTTGGAGATTCGGTTCAGGAACATTTAGGACAGGGGTTCTAATAATATTGTTGGGGTTTGCCATATTAATTTCAAAATAAAAGGAATTACGCGAGTTGAGGGGTGTTATGAATTTGATTACTTATTCTAGTACTCAAAAATTTGCACTTTTTATAAATATTAGATGTATGTATTGTGTGTATTTAATGTAGTTGTATAATATGGTAATATTAATTTTTGATTTAGTTTGTAAATTATTATTTCTTTAGTTTCAATAAATTTATATTCTATTTTCTGACTTTTCACTTTTATTTTAATATAATTTTTTTCTTAAATATGTTAGACTTAGTTTCTAAACTTACAAAACTACGTGCAGGCAATACATTCGTCCTGACTTTTTCTGGATCGTGGGGCGGCTAGCGTACCACGCTTCTTTTTCCTCCGGCAGACGAGTGATTAGCTGCTATCGGCTACTAAGGGGCTCTTGATGATTCTTTGTTAAGTTCACCTTTCACCACACTCGCGACGGACACCACAGGAGTTTTTTCGGTATTTTAACAGTTTGTTAAGCGGCGAGAATTACAGGCGTAAACGATTCGTCCGTACTACTTGTGGACTATTGACGAGACTTTTTAGCAAAACTCAGAACTAGTTGAGGTCTTTACCGTACCGTTATTTTTACTTCACTCCTGTGGGTCCCTGTTCGGGCGCCAATTAAAATATTATTTATTTATTTATTTAAAAAAAATCAACTTTATTTCACCGAATCAAAATTAAGACTAAATTACTACAAATGATGAACTAACTTATGCTTCAACCCATTGAATCACCTTTAGTTGGAATTTTCACATAAGTGTCGTTAACCTATATAACGACATTAGTTTCCGTATTGGTTGAATCTTTGTAATTATTTGCCCCTACAAGTGCGGTTCAAAATACGGTAAGGCCACGGTACAGATAATAAGGTAATATATTGCGCATGTGTCAAAAAAAGTAAATACCGAAAAATCCAAGATGGCTGCCGAGAGTGATCAATGTACGTTAATAATTGCTTGAGTTCGAATTCTTTATGGAGACTTTTATTCATTTATAATGATAAATATTGATTAATAGTGATTCTAAAACAACAATCATATGGGACTTGGTGTCGGGGTATCTGGAAACAAATTTAATATGTGTGTGTATGCGAAAATATAACACAAAAAGACGAATTCCATTTCTTGAACACATAAGTATGTAATTTATTAGAAGATAAGTTAATATAAAAATGATTCTATGTTTACAAAACATATCGCAAATTCAAAATAGACTATCTTAACTCTACTATTTTACAATATTGTTTTTATCATTTTTCTATTTCTACTTGTTAAATTGTCTTCTATTGTATTATTTAGGTATTTAATTCTAAAGTACATACATGAACGGAAGAAAATTTCTATCACTTTTCTTTCGGACGGTATGTCTTTTGAGAGATTAAGTAACCGTTTTAAATAGTTACGTCAATAAACTATATCATCTTTATTAAACATTTTAAAAATTGTTTCCATCTCTCAATATTTACCATCATTAGGTCCACGTGAACGATGTCTCTTGCTGAGTATTTTGAACAGCTAAATCTGGATTCTCGATCCTGTGGCAAATGTATTCGTATATTGCCAAATGCTCCAGTCCATCGTACTATTGAGACGCCAGTTCATCTACCTCTTCAGTTGCTATGAAGTCGGGATTAAGTGTCTTCAGTAGAGTGCTACTTAAATATCCCGTACGTTCTAAATCGGGTTTATTATTTACTAAAGTATTGCCTGTAAAAGATGTTGTATTAAAAGAAAATAAGATTACTTAAAGAATAAATCATAAAATTCATAGATAAACTTCCTTCATTTCATCCAAGTATGTATGAACGAAGTCGATACATGAATTCCAAACGTTTTGGATGATCATATTATTATTATTATTATTTTTATTTTTATTTCGTTTACAAAAAAAAAAATTACAGCTTGTTATTGCACAATTTAGAGAGATTTCAGTACAGAGGTGTGATATACAATAGAATATCTTTCTACTGAAGAATTGTGTACAAATTTAAGAAAAACAAAAAGGTACAAATATGATATTCTTGGGGAAAAACGATTAAAAACCCAAATTTTAATAATTAGTAAAAAACAAAAAATATATATATATATACAGTGTTGTGCATATCAATAGCAACCACTTCACCCTTTCACATTTTTTAACTATAACTTTTTTTTTTTTACTGGAAGTTTCATTTAAATTATTTTTTTATATAAATTAATACGCAGATTAATGAAAAATATCTTTTTAATTCAAGTGTTTCAACTCAATAAGTAGAAAAAAATAATAGTGAAAAAATTGCACTGTGCATAACTAAAGCAACTACAAAATTGAAAGTAGATAAATGTTTTTTTTTATTAGTATTTTGTAAAATAGCCTTTGTTTTGTATAACAGAGGCACATCTTTTTGGCATTGAAGCTATTAAATTATCAATAGTACTTTGTGGAATGCTTTTCCAGTTTTCTTTTAGTGCTTGAACTAGGACGGCTTTGTTCGGAAAGTGCTGCCCACCAACTCACCGCTTGAGGATGCCAAACAGATTTTCGATTGGGTTCAGGTCAGGTGATTGGGCAGGTCAATCCAATACCTGAACCCTATTTGCTGCCAGACACTCTTTCACAACCTTTGCTGTATGTTTAGGGTCATTGTCATGTTGGAATATCCAGTCTGGTGGCATTTTCCGCTGAGCAAAAGGCAACATGACTGACTCTAAAATCTGCTTGTAGGCAAACCGATCCATTATCCCTTCAATCTCATGTAAGGGTCCTTGCCCAAAACCAGAAAAGCAGGTCCAAACCATTGCCAAACCTCCTCCGTGTTTTACAGTGGCTTTGCAGTTTTGTGATTTTAGTCGTTCCCCCTTTCGCCGACGAACAGTCGCTTGCAAAAAGGTTAAACTTCGATTCATCGCTAAATAGCACTGATTTCCATTGGTCAGTAGTCCAATGAAAGTGTGCTTTTGCAAAACTCAACCTGCAATATGAATAAATTTTATAAATTTAATCAGCAATATTTTAACGCAAATATCATGCCTTTTCTCTAAATGCTTCCTGGTCAGCAATGGTTTTCTAGCCGGCCTATAACTTTCGAAACCTGCTTCTATAGCACGTCGGCGAACGGTACTTGAGTCTACATCTAAATTTAGTTGTTTAACTACCGATTGCGATGATAAAAATGGATCTTTTTTTATAGCCAAAATTATTTTTCTGTTCATTCGTTTCGGTCCGCCCAAATGAATGGTTTTAATAGATTTGGTGGCCTTATACTTTTTAATTAAGAGCGAGATGATCAACTTATTGATATTATACTTTTTTGCCAAAGGAATTTGAGAAAATCCACATTCAAACTCATCAATTATATTTTGTTTTAAGCTTTCGGGATATTTATAGCGTGACATGATACACTTAAAAATAAACACACTTCTACTCGTATGTTCCAAGCTACAATTGCAAATGCTCCTAATGTTTGAATCACCACCAGTAACTCACAAAACATGAAATGTGACAGTCACCTGTTAATCAGGTGAGCAAAATCACAATCGCTAAAGTTGCTTTTGTTATGCACAACTGAAAAACAATCATACTAATTGTGGGTGGCCGTGGCTCAAGTGGTAGTGTGTTGGCTCCAAATCGGAAGGTTCGGTGTTCGAATCCCAGCCTCGTCCGAAAGACATTCTTTTTTTCAGGCAACTTAATTCACGTAAGACGAATGGTTGCCTCTAATACAACAAAAAGTCCAATTACACTAATAATTTAGTCTCCCCATTAAATGTTGGATGCCACCCATGGAGCGAAATAACCACTGAGCCCAAAAATCTTTCTTTCTCTCTCTGTCCCATTTTCCTTAAAAACTTAACACGTGCTCAGGCATTTTAAGTGTATTAATACCCACTTGAGTGTTAAGTTCTTTAAAAAAATAAAAATAAATAAATTGCTCGATTCTAAAGTACCGTTAATTTTCGTATTATTTTCGCTATTGTTGTATTAAACAGAAATCATTGCTAAATGAAACGGATGAGTAAAATTTTAAATAAAGCAGTAAAAGTATGTTAAAAGCTAAAGGATTCAAATAAGTAACATTAGTTGCTATTGATATGCACAACACTGTATATATATATTTACATAAAAGTTAATAAAAATCTTAACGATATAAGTACGAGTAATTAATTAACAAAAAGCCATATTAACTCAAAAAGAGAAAAAAAAACACAACTAGATAAAGAATTTAAGTAATATTAACAGTTATTAAATTTTGGCAAAGCAAAAAAATAAAAAATTAAATTTATACATATGTATACATTTATGTATATACATTATACAAAAGTGAATAAATAAACAAGTAAATTAATACATAAATAAGTAAATAAATTAATTAATAAATAAATAAATAAATAAATAAATATAAATATATATATATGTATATTAAATAAATAAATAAATAAATAAATATAAATATATATATGTATATTAAATAAATAAATAAACAAATAAATTAATAAATAAAGAAATATAAATATATATATATGTATATTAAATAAATAAATAAATAAATAAATAAGTATAAGAATCACGCACTTTAATCTATATATAATTGATTAATGAGAGGATTCTCAGGAATGTCGCATCTGATCCTAAATGATTCGTACTTCCGCTCCTTCAACTAGCCACCAAAATTGTTGGTGCTGCCGAGCAACATCCCTCATGTCGCGACTCCCTACCGCCCTACTGAACCGGAGACGTTCCACAATGCGCGACATCTCTGTCGTAGTTGAGTCGTCTGTCCGCAGCTGTTCGAGCGACGTGGAAGTTTAGTGGCACCGCCAATCTGTGCTGGATCAGACCTTTATTATCTAGATTGAGGAACGCTTCTTGAGGAATGAAGCCGTCAAAGCGAACTCTCTCATGATACATATAATTGGGGTAGAAAGCCCCGGAGATCAGGTTGTTCGATGAGGTCATTGTTCTTGCGATGTGTCTTAGAGTCAACTTAATGATGAAATTGTCCATCCACTCTTATTAGGTTCGCCCTATTGTACAAGACCTCATTAGGATAGAATTTTATGTACTCAGACTCTGTATAAGCGAAGACAAGTCCTAAGACAAGCCCTCTCAAACACCCTAATCTTTTCCAATAAACTTGCTCTTACGTTGAACCACACGGGACATGCAATCACAAGCACAGGCCTGATAAGGGCCATGTAGCAGATTACCTTTACCCTCACATCGAGTTGGCTGCTATAAAACAGTCTCTTTGTAAGGGCAAAAGCACCTTTAGCTCTGGCCAGAGCAAATTCTATATGTTTGTTAAAATACAGAAATTGATATAGCCAGATCCCTGTCCGTGTTGTCCGACGATAGAAAATGTTCGCCAAATCTTTCTGGTATCCCTAGAGACCCCAGACAAAAGCGTCCTAAACAGAATGGTTTCCGACTTCTGAAAGTTGATTTTCAGCTTCCAGTCATCGCAATATCGCTTAATTTTGTCGAAGTCACGTTGCAAAAGCATATTAATGATCTCAATCTTTGGACCTGATCTGTACGCGATTATGTCGTCTGCGTACGCTATAGCATAGTGAAGTGAACCTATCAGATCACTTGTGTAAATGTTGAACAGGATCGGCGAATTTACCGCACCTTGTTGCAGACCGTTTCTTCACATGAACTGTCTACTGGAGAGCATATCAAACATAATATACAACAGTGGTTGTATAATACCCAACCTGCCCAGCTTGAAAAAGAGTCCCTCTAACCATACGGTATCGAAGGCCTTCTCCAAGTCAATCAGGCAGGCACCAGTGCATTGTTTCTTGCTTTTGTTCCATTGGATATCAGAAACCAGTTTAGACGCGGCATGAATGATATCATGCCCCGCCTTGAAACCGAATTGATTATCCGAAACTATATGTTTGTCCTCAACCCACTTAGTCATGACTCTATTGATCACCTTCTCGAAAACCTTACTGATGTTTGGAAGAAGACTAATCGAGCGGAGATTCGCCGGATTGGAAGTATCTTTATCCCTTTTGGGGATGGGATATACCACCGCAGTTTTCCAATGCGCTGGATAATGTGCATTATTCATTGCATTATTAAACAAGGTGGTATAAATGTTCACCGCTTCTAGAGGGAGATGTCGAAGCACAATATTCGGTATTTCATCGGTTTCCACTAATTTCTTACTTCTAAGTGATTCGAAGATCGTTTGGAGCTCTTCCTTTGAAATGAACGGGGTTAGTACCCTATCGTTGGTGATGACATTATTTGCCATATTCTCGTCACTGAGCTGGGTGAAACCCGAGCTCTCGAATCGCCAATTCACAATTTCATTTCGAAGGTAGAAATTGTGCACAAGAACTCGATTCTCCAGATCGTGGTTCGGGCCAATGATAACATTCGCCTTGTACACTTCCTGTAAAGTCGCTTTTATAGCCTCTAACCGCTCATGCGGATCCTCGATCACAAAGAAGCTGTCATCATCAACAGCCTCATTTGGACCTATGCCCGCTGCTACCAGTATTTGTTCGTTGTTCGTCGTTCGGGCGATTTTAAGACATGGAAGATCGTTTTGATTATTTCTCCGAAATAATTTATTTATTTGCGGGAACATATTCGGGTTGCTGGTGTTTACAGCCCGAATATTATTGTTCCAATACAAACTTACAGATGCTCTGTAATTTTCCTTTATTAATGTTTGGAGGTTTTTAATCGACTTCAGTGTCATGATCTCCGGGTTATGTCTGTCAGTAAACTGTCTGTACAAGGTTTTTAGTCTTGACAGCAGCCTACTTTTATGTCGGTGCAGTTCGTCAATAGTTGCGTTACGGAATAAGTTTTCTTCGTCAGTGCGTTGGTACCGAGGTATCGTTTTGTCCATTGTTCGTTTGATTGTCTCGTCCATTAGTCTTAAATACCTGTCAATCTCCTCGTTTGACAGATTTCTGTTGGACGGTGGGTAGAACGAATTCGAGGAGAGTGCTCTAGTCAGTGTTCTGGTGAAGTGTGTCCACCGCACCCTACTATAATTGTAGGAATGCCTTTGAACAATCTCATCCAATTTCGTTGGGAACATTTATATCAGTGCTGAGACTGAAATGGTCACTGTCATATACGAAAGTGGGTAGACAGTTTGTAGTTTGTTGGTTAGTGCTTGTCGAACAGCAGAAGATCCAAATAAGACCCGTGTCTGGGGAACGACGGACTATCCGTCGCCTTAAGCCCGAGTCGATACATTATACTGTGCTGACCCCACCAATTGAATAGTAGGTTCCCTCTAGTATTTGGTGTATTATTTCCACAATCACTATGTTTGGCGTTGAAATCTCCGCCGATAATAAAATCATTCTCCTCCAATTCCAGCCTTAGGAATCCAAAAAGTTTCTCGAGCTCTGAGATATATAAGGTGGATTCAGTAGCCTAAGGTGCGTAAACAGACACCATGTATAACCACTTTCCGCTACGGAGAGGTATATACACGACGAATGCCTCCAGCACTCGAAACCCACGTACTACACGACTGTATATTCTTTTAATACGCAGACCTTTTCTTACAAAGATCGCAACGCCTCCTTCTTGAATGGAGTTGGGTCGGTTTCTTCGTACTATTTTATATCTTCTGTGCCTCATTTTGTGTCTTTTAGTAAGCTTAGTTTCGCTAACCAAAAGCACATCAGGGGCTTGGTCTTTAAGCAACTTAAACAGTGTGGCTCTTCGTTCGAGGCTAATCAGTGAATTGACATTCACTGCAAGGACCTTCAGTGTTTGCTCCGCCACGTACGTATCCATTACGGCAAAAGGTGCGTTAATCCAGGCAGCACCGCGTATACTTGATCCACCCGCGCTATCTGTTCAGTTAAATGACGCTAGAGCTGAGCCATCTGCCCCTGGATCGAGAGCAAGATAGCTAGCATGTCAGGTACTGGTTCCGGTGCTCTGGGCGCTGGGGCCTAAAAAGCAACCTTCGCTTGCTGTACCTCATTTCCACTACCTGCCGCCATTTGGGCGTAGGTAACATGGAGTAACGGCTGGAGTTTGCAAATGCACGGGTGGACGTTTAACGTCAACTTTCTGCTGCCGGGCCAGATTTATTCTTTTGATGTACTGGAATTTGGGTCAACCCCGATAGTTTGCGGTGTGTCCCGTGTTCCTACATAAAGCACAAGAGAGTTGGCTTTTTCAGACGCTCCGTCCTTACCCAAAGCGCATTCCTCGGACTTGTGGTTCTTTCCGCACTTCACGCATCGAGGCTGCATTTCGCAGTTTGACGCGGCGTGCCCGAACATTTGGCAGCGAACACATTGCAAAATGTTTTCGCTCCTCTTTATATTTTTAAAAAAAACTGTGTTACAATGGATCGCGTACCTATCTACACTTAATCTTTTCATAAAAGAATTACAGCCTATGGCCGACTTACACAGTTCGATGGTGTCTTTTAATTCCAATTTGAAGGTATTAATTGGAGGTACTTTGTGTCTGTTGATTTTCTGCTGTTGTTGTTGTTTCTGGTGTTGCTGCTGTTCTTGTTGCTGGTTTTGCTGCTGCTGCTGTTTTTGGGACTTGTGCTGTTGATGCTGTTGTTGTTGTTGTTGCGCTTGTGATTTTTGTTGTTGTATATTTTGCCTTTGTTTTGTTTGTGCTTGTTTTTGCTTTGGCACTTGTGCTGGTTTTTGTTGTTGTAGCGGATTTTGTTCGCTATTTGTGGGCTGTTGCTGAGAGCTCAGGAGTTGTTGTTGCTCCATCTGCCTTCTCGCCACTTGCTTAGCTTTAATGCCAAGCACTTGTTGTTGCAACTCTTTAATGGTGCTGTTAATTGCATGGATTTCTTCTTCTTCATCATCAGACTCTGTGGCCGCTAGAGATCGGAAAGCATTCTCACCCCCACCATCAGACATGTATAGATATTGTTCGTTGTCTGACTCAGCTGCCGCCTTTGTTGTCGTTGTCGGCGCCGCTTCGCTTCCTCTACCGGGCAACTTTTCAGTAGCTGTCAGGGTGGGGTGCTTTAGAGGATTTGGATTTGGAGGTGTCTTAAGCCTCCTCCTTCTCTTTCTTGCCACATTTTCTGGTGACAACTTCCCATCTGTTGGTCTCGCTATTGGAATAGCTGGCCGCTTATTGTCTCTCATTGTCTGATTCACTTTCAATTTACTAATGTATAATAATTGTCTTTTTAATTAAATTAAAAAAATAAAAAATAAAAAATAAAGAAATCGATGACACTTCCCGAACCCAAAAACCCCTGTTTTATCAGCCGGCCACCACTATAGACGCACCCCCGAACCACTTGGCAAAATTGTTTCTAACTTGTTTTTTATATTTTTTTTTTCTTATTCACTCACTAGAAAAGCCGAATCACGTCTGATCTCTATAGAGGTTTATGAACGATTGACAGATTCACCATCTTCAAGAGGTTTTGAAGTTGCTGCAGCGAAGGGAGCCTGGGCCTATCACACTATACCGGAAAATCATAGCTTTCGTTGGACGATTAATACAGACATGTTTCGAGCAAAAATTTAAGTGTGCCCGTACAAAATCCGAGGTTATTGCTGTGAATATTCTGGCGCATATGGGAACAAATGAATTAAAAGAACACCTTCGTAATACTAATTCTATAACTTTATTAACGGATGCTTCAAACCATGGCTCTATAAAATTATTCCCTGTCTTAGTACACTGCTTTTTACCATACGAAAGAGTACAAGTAAAAGTTTCGGAGTTCCAAGGGCAACCAGGCGAAACATCGGATATAATAGTTGATTATTTGAAACAAGTGTTGACAAAAAATGAGCTAAAATCAAAAATGGTGGCATTTTGTGGAGATAATACCACCTGTAATTTTGGAGGCAAAAATAGAAAAGGAGCTAATAATGTTTACGAGAAATTGGAAGGACACTCGTAGGTATAGGCTGTGGAGCTCACATAATCCACAATGCAATCAAAACTGCTGCAGATTGTCTACCTAATGATTTTGAATGCATAATTGTGGAAATTTATTCATTTTTCTACATTTATAGCGTTCGTGTTGAAACACTTAAAGAATTCTGTTATCCCTCTGACACAGAATATAAGAAACTTCTCGGCTTTAGTAAAACTAGGTGGCTTGCGTTGACGCCGGCGCTGGAAAGAGTATTACAAATATTTTAGCCTTTAAAAAGCTATTTTCTGAGCATTGATAAGTGCAAAAATATTTTAAAAGATTTTTTTAACAATCCAAGCTCAGAATTATGGTTATTTTTTATGCACGCACAATCAGCTACGTTTCATCAAGCTGTATTAAAAATCAAAGGACAGAACGTATCTGTAATAGAGGCCGCGAATGAAATAAATCAGCTCATAAACAATTTAAGCCAAAAACAAAATTCATGCTTCCTTCCCCACGCCACACGTAATATAATGGCGAAGCCACCTGAAACTGGTGCTGTCAATGAGGACAGTGTAATAACTGCAGCAGCTCAATTTTACAAGACGAGTAAGGAATATTTAGAGCAGTGGTGTCAGTTTAACTCTGAAGTTGAAATTTTTTATTGGGCGAACCTAACGAAAGTCCCTTCTTGGGAGGAAGTTCAAAAAGTGATGGACTTTTTAATTAAACAGGGTTTTCTCAGCAGCACTCAAGATACAAGACTTTTTGATAGGTTTTCACTCATTTTAAATTACATATATAACAGCTCAAAAAGTGACAGATTGTAACATCGATAAAATAAGTGCTGAAAATCGTTGGGTGGAAGTATTTACCTACTTTCGTGCTAAAGAAATATATCACGCAAATTTTTTTTACAATAGTAGAGTATATTTTGCGCCTACCAGGTAGCAATGCCCCTGTTGAAAGAGTGTTTTCTCATATGAATGTAGAAAATTCTAATATTTTATTTAATCTTTTTTATTCTTAAAATATAGGGTACAATCTTTAATAGGAATTAATTGTTAATCCAAGATCTATGAGCCACCGTGCTTACTATAGGAATCCGTACTTTCAACTGCCTCATTCCACCGTCAGTTCTTTTTATATATTCGTCATCCGCTCGATCGTTAATCCAGCCAACTCCAGATGCCCACAGCACTTAATAGTTTGTGCCATGTTCACAGTTTCAGGCCAATCGTAAACAAAACCCATCCGCCGCCTATCCCAATTAAAATAACAATTGATCTCCGTGACAACATTATATTAAAAAGACAACATTATTCATATCGCTTGGGTTTTTATGTTCCCTAATATAGGTCAACACAAAATCCATTCATGACGAATGCAACAATGTTCGCCTCGTAATTCAACGGGAGTAAACAAACTCCAGTCGTCTGGGTCAACAAACGAACAAATGACGACTCATATTGAAACATTATACAGCGCAATCGGTGGTCGTCAATCCTGGATTATTCATTTATTATAAACGTATAAACATAAACATCAGCATTCCTACATTCGGCCATCCCGGTATCCGACTGCCCTCAGTCGGACCTTTCTTCGTATGCCCCTTCACCCCGTCGCTGTCAGTTGACACCCATGGCTTCATGTAGTCGGCTGCCGTCGACGTCATATTCGGACATTCGTGCTCTCCTACTTTTCTCACCTCGTACCTGTCGTTCTTCTTGACTTTGATAACTTCGTATGGCCCGTAGTACTTGATGTGCAGTTTCAGACCCACTCCGAATTGCGTCCTCAAAATTGCCACCTGATCCCCTAACTGGTACTGCTTTGCTGCTTTTCTTTTGCGGTTGAAGGCTTTGCAGTTTTCTGCCTGCACCTTGTAGATCTGTTGTTTAGCTGCTTTTCTAACCTCGTCCCAATAAAGTCCGTAGCTCATGGCTTCCTTTTCTCCGCATTGTTGTCCCGAACATAAGAAATGGGCTTCGATTCGTACTTCGAGACACCGTCGAGTTAATTACACTTTGTATCTTGCTGGTATACCTGTACCATTTTTTGGAGTCGTCCACCGATAGTTTAGTTAAGATCTCGATGATTATCCGGTTCATGGAATGCATGTCCGTTTCCTCTTGGAACACCCGTCGTCGTTAGCACGTGTTGGATCCGATTTACTCTGCAAAATTCTTCAAATGCGTTGGCGGTAAACGCGCCTCCTCGGTCTGATACAATGCGTATAGGTTGTCCAAAGACTTCGGCCTGAAGTTCCAGCTTTATTTTTCTTTTTCTTTATTGCTTCATCACACTTCGTGCTTTTCACAGGGTATATCTACACAAATTTCGTGAATGCGTCGACCACTACAAAGAGATAACTATAATGTTTATTAGTAGAGGGAGGGGACCCAGATGGTCAATATGGTATATGTGTAGGGGAACGTCACTCTTCTCGATCGGGTTTAGAAATCCCTCCGCCTTACGCGCCTTCTTTGACGATAGCACAGATAATAAATCTATACAGATGTCTCATCGCTGTAGAAAAAAATGGTTCAATTTTTGTCGGCTAGCTGACACGAGCTTTCGGAATGATGTAAAGCTTTTTTATTTTCGCTCTTTCTTGCTTTGTTTACTGAGAGATTTTTTTTTCTCTCACCACAAGTTGAGGGCAGTGGCAAAAGGAATATGAAAAACAATTGCAAGGGGTTTGCGGGAAGGGGTATGAAGACTTGACTGTTTGTTTTCATTCGACTGCAATAGGAAATTATGTAATTTTTCATGAATTAGTATTTTGTTTGAGCGTATGGGTGTGTATGTAAGAAAGAACAATTCAAAGGCGAGAAAAGTCGAATATTTCTTTACATTTTGTAATTGAAGTTTGACGAGCAAAATATTATTTGTATTATTAATATGCAATGCATGTAAATAATAAGTAATTGAATTGAATTGAAGTGATGAAATGAAGTTTTCGGATATGAAATTGTTTCGTTTCCCTAAAAAAGGCACTGTTAAATATGATGAATGGTTAGCTTTGACGGAAGAGTCTCGTGAACATATAAAATGCCTTAAAAAACCTTACATGCAGCAAACATTTTGAAAATGCCTTTTTGGGAAAAAAAATTTAAAAACAAACTCTTATCCCTCTCTCTTTTTAAAACGAAGCGAGAGTGTTCCGAACTCTGAAGACGGTTCTGTTTGCTTTGATCCAGCCAAAGCTAAGATTACTTATGAAAATTATAAAGATTTAAAACTGAGTTCGAGTGAACCTACAATAGGGGAACTAAATTTGGCTTCTAAAAATTTATTAAGGACAAATGCAATGATCACATTGAATTTGCTTGCGCCAATTGTGAGGCTCATGTAAAAATGCAATCTTTTTACATTTGGAGAATTGAAAAGCTCAAGAAATTGAACAATGTCTTGAGAATAACTATTAAAAAAAATCGAAACCACATTTATTAAAGAAAATTCGTCGTTTAAAAGAGGACAAGAAAAGGCTACAAGCGCGTGAAAAGCAAAACATCCTAGGGAAAATCGATTCATTGCTTGGTATTTATAAAAATGCTATAACATTTTCGAAGCTCATCTTACGAGGGCGGGTCAATAAGTCCGTGACTTTTTGAATTTCTGACCTCTTTACTGAAACAGCGACACTGCTCCTGTCAACAGGCATCTGTCAGTTGACTTCTGTCAAAATTTAAACTTTCTGCTTCAGTTAGTTTGTGTTTGACAGCTATTTTTATCAGACTACTCACTAATTTGAGGAGAAAATGGAAAAAAGTGAATTTCGTGTGCTTCACTTCACAGGAAGGTTTGGCGTTGTTTAATCGCAATATGGAGGAGTTTTTGCGCCGTTTTGTAACCGTGGACGAAACGTGGATCCATCACAACACACCAGAGAACAAACAACAGTCAAAACAGTGGGTTTATAAGGGTGAATCGGCGCCAAAGAAGGCCAAGGTGGGTTTGTCAACCAATAAAGTTATGGCGACTGTTTTTTGGGATGCACGCGGGATAATCCACATTGACTACCTTCAAAAGGGAAGAACAATCAATGGGGAATATTATGCCAACTTATTGGACCGATTCAATGACGATTTGAAAAAAAACCGACCTCATTTGGACCAAGAAAAAAGTTCTTTTCCACCAAGACAATGCAAGGGTACACACATGTGCAGTTGCCATGGCAAAAATCCATGAATTGGGCTATGAATTGCTCCCTCATCCACCCTATTCTCCAGATTTGGCTCCGAGCGACTACTTCTTGTTCTCAAACCTGAAGAAATGGCTTGGTGGAAAAAGATTTGACTCCAATGATGAAGTCATCTCGCAAACAAAGGCCTATTTTGAGGACCTCGACAAATCATTTTTTTTGGAAGGGATAAAAAAATTGGAGAAGCGTTGGACAAAGTGTATAGAGCTCAAGGGAGACTACGTTGAAAAATAAAATTATTTTTTTATCAAAAAATCTCGCAGTGCATTTTTTTCGTTCAGCTGCCGAATACAACTTTTTGCGGGATCAACTTGAGATACACTTGCCGCATCCATCTTCATTGTACAGGTGGATTAAAATTAAAAGTCTATCCCCTGGCTTAAATAGAAATGTTATGCAGGAAATTAAGGAAATAACCTCGAAATTACCACCAAAAGAAAAAGAATTTGTGGTTATATATAGGCCAAGAGCAGTGATCAATTATTATACAGGTATAGATAATACTATGTACATATATTGGAATATATAAGTGGTGTGTCCCAAAAGTAATGAGAATAATTTTTTTAAAACACATGTATCAAACATAAAATTAATTGTCACCTTCAAAGTAGGTCCCTTGAGAGCGTACACAGCGATCCCAACGGTGCTGCCACTCTTCGTAGCAATGCTGGAAGGCAATTTCTAACATCGCCTTCAAAGCCTTGGCCGTAGCTTTTTACATTTTTCTACCTACATTTTCTACCATGCGTTCCTTACTCTTAAGGTACGTTTTGAGTTTGGGGAATAAAAAAAAGTAGCACGGGGCCAGGTCAGGACTTTTGGGACACGTCATTGATATAGACACTTCAGTATGGCCAAAATCTACCGCCATTGTAAAATACATTTTGTCGAGCAAAGATAACCCCGTCGTCTACCAAATGGTACAATTTGTCACTGTAAACACTCATTGCTTCAAAGGAGTTCCTCTTCCTCTGGGTTAATGCAAACTGAAAAAATGACACCTTGTCGGCGATTACCACCAGAATAAGCCTAGGCAACCGGTGCTACTTCAGTCTGGTTTAACAAATTGGATCCAAAGTCTCTACTCCAAGGAACATTGATTTTGCTAGTTAAAATATGGCTCATTCATGGTTGTCGGAAAAATATTTCCAATATTTTCCTTACTTACTTAGGTGGCGTTACAGTCCGGGGTGGACCAGGACCTGATCCCATTCCACTTGTTCGAACTCCCATATATTCGGCCGTACATTACTGCGTTGTCCCCGAGTCTCGGAATTGAAGATTTTCGATCTTTACATACAAATATTTTGCGTACAGTTTTAAAAACTCCCTTTTACATAACTTGAAAGAAAAGGGAGCAAATATGTACTCGTAAATAACATATACATACATTTTCCGAATAAAGTCCCATTTACAATACTGCGAGATGCGATACGAGAGTCGCATTCGAATTCGAATGCGAGGGCTCTCGCATTCAGACATCGGACGTCTGTTTACAATGATGCGTCAAAACACCACTCACAAATAACAAGCTCGAAATGAAAACAACAACAATTTAGCTGTCACGCATTGCGAGATGCGAGAGTTTTCCAGATTTTCGAAATTAACTGCGAGGCTCGCATTATTGTAAACGAACACATTGAATTACGTGTTACGGAAATATTTTTGACAGTTCATGCGCTCTCGTTTTCGAACAACGTATCGCATCTCGCAGTATTGTAAATGGGACTTAAGTTCGATGTTGCTCAATGCTTGGAAATTCATCAAATTGTGTAGGTACTTAATGTCCTGAGCACAAAATTAAAATCGGGAAATTGGTCTAGCGCTCATGTACATACGTATATCTTCAAACCCATAACATGTATTAGCCCTTAACACCTCGTGCTTCAAATATCAACCACTTTTATAGTGTGGTGCAACGTCTTACCCACCCCCTCCAGCAAGTCCACATCGTGGACCATCGCTCTCATGATCTTCTAAATTATATTCCTACCCCCATTTAATTTACATTGCATAACAAGATACAAACAAAATAACAAGCACACGTACATAAACCCAAGTAAACCGGTTATGCTGGGCAACGTCGACGTATGTTTTTTTATTTATTTTTTTCGTTCACGTATTGTTTTTGCACGATAAACGACTTTGCATGTGTGAGTGACAAGTGGCAAGAGCAAAAAGCGAAAAGAAATAAAATGATTTTTCTGCTCTTTGCAGCTTTTTAAAAAAGCTTTTTTTTTACTTCGATTTCATTTTCATAGGACAAAACTATCTGTGCCCATAGTATACAAGCCAATACGCTTTCAACACAACTGCTGAACTTAGGGATAAAATAGCCCTGCTTATAGATGGCTTCCACTTTTCCCGCACTTGTTCGTAAATTCTTCTGACTATCTCCCTCTGCATTGCCCTCGGCACAACTAATAGATGATCACCGGCTTCAAATTTGTAGAGTATCTCGTTCCTGAGTTCGTAGTCTTTGCAGTCGCCTCTGGCCGTCAACAACTCCATCACTAGATGGCAGTGCTCGTCCTTAGTTTGCGCCACCTTTATTCTATGTAATATACCTTCCACAACCCTCATGACTGCTGAATCTCTACTCAAGGCGTCCACGTGTCGCATCGCTGTCCCTTTTCTGTGAACTACTTTCATATCATACTCCTGTAGCATGATGGCCCATCGGGCTACCCGCGGACACAAGGCCCTCTTTGTCATTGTTGCTTGGAACGCCTTACAATCGGTTACCACCATGAACTGGACTCCGAGTAGATACACACGCAACTGCTTGAGATATTTCATGATGGCCGACACCTCCAGTTCGTAACTTGTATAATTCTACTCCGATGCTGCTGTTTTAAAACTTAAATAAAATGTAGGATGAAACTCACCATCATCATGTTTCTGTAGTAGGGCATCACCATATTCTATCAGGCTCGTATCTGTATGTAGTTCAGTTGCCAACGCTGGATTAAACAACTTCAACACCGTTTCCTTGCAGAGATGCGCCTTCAGTGTGTTTACTGCAGCAATTTGTTCTGGGCCCATATCAAACTTAGCTGATTTGCACAATAGATCAGTAAGTGGCTTTGCTATTTGTGAGTAGGCTGGGATAAACTTCTGGAAAAATCCCGTCAATCCCAGGAAGCTTTGAATCTGCTTCACATTGCTTGGTGTAAGGAATTTTTGCACAGCTCTTATCTTCTCCATTGATGGTTTGATGCTTCCGTTCTCGACTATATGTCCCAGAAATTCAATCGACCTGCTCAGGAAGTTGTATTTTTCCCAATTGATTCTTAATCTAAATTCCGCTACCTCGAGTACGACTGCAAGTTTTCCCAATACTTCCTTCTCGTCTTCTCCGAAGATCACGATGTCATCAACGTATACCAACAAGTATTGCTTCAGCACCAGGTGCCGGAAAATTTGGTTCATAAACCTCTGGAACGCGGCCGGGGAGTTACACAGACCAAAAGGTACTTTACAGAATTCGTATTGGCCATCTGGCTTTATAAATGCCGTGTATTACCTGCTGGCTTCAGCCACATCAAAGAATCCGTTCTTTAGGTCCAATGTTGTAAAGACCTTTGAATCGTGTAGTTGTTCCAACACCTCTTCCATTATGTTCATTGGGTATCGGTCCTTAATCATCTTCGCATTTAGGTCTCGGTGGTCCACACACAATCTGTAACTGCCGTCCTTCTTCTTAACTAGTACGACGGGGCTGGAATATTCTGACCGACTTTCCTGTATTATTCCCTTCTCCAGCCATTCTTGTATTTGATTCTGCACTACTTTTCTTTCTTCTGGTGCTAATCTCATTGCCTTTCGGTATACTGGTATTTCATCCATCATCACTATGTTCATCTGGGTACATGATTTCGTCGGCTTTTTTGGTGCATATGCGTCCACAATATCCTCAACCTGATCCCTGAATTTTTCATTACCAACGCGTATAATCTCACTACTCTTCTCCCTCACCGTTGATATTTTGAAAATATCATTCTCCTCTAACTGAAATGCCTCTATTACTTCTTTGGTTTCTGCCACTATACTTTTAATAATTTCTACCGTTCCACGAGCACATCCACTTTCCTCAAGAAATCCCTTCCTAATCAGATTTTGTCGGACATCCACTGTTCTGGTATCACCTGGAAACGCACCCACTGCTTTTCGTTTCCCGCTTGCACTTCGAGCCGGCATGACCCTAGCGTTTTCCGTGGCCGATCTTCGAATCCTCTTAGCATCATTCCGGGCTGCTCAATGTTGGCGCCTTTAATATTCCTTTGAACTAATTGGTGAATGAGTGAGACGTCGCTGCCGTTGTCGACAAATGCGTGATGTGGTTGACCTTTTATACAAATCATGATGTAACTATCCGATTCGATTCTTTTCATTTGGCTTATTCCTCTTAATGGGGATGATGCTTCGTTCTTAACTGGGCAATTCGGTGATATATGACCGAACTAATTACACTTGAAGCAACGCATTCCCTTACCTCAGTCTGGACAGCCTTGTGCCAGATGTGATAATGATCAACAAATATGACACCGTTTGGTTGTTGATGGCCCCTTAGACATTGTGTGGTTCCTACTCTTGCTCCTATTCGCTTCTACCCTTGGCTTCGGCATCTGTCATTGCATTCTGTTATACGTCTCAAGCTTGGACTTCAGTTCTTCGATCGTCGATGCTTCATACAGTATGGTTTTGTTGCCCACAGTATCTGGGATACCATTAATTACGTACTCTATCAAGGAACATTCCGACACTCCCTTGATTACATATCCGCGACATCGTGTACAAGTATTCCAGCAAACTCTCTGTTTGTAACTTCTTTCGAGCCTCTAGTTGCCGGTGAACTTCTATGCTATTTATTTTTTTCCCGAAGTCTTTGACTAAGTGGTCCTTCAACTTGTCCCAATCGGTGATTCCTCCAGTGACCTCAACAGCTAACTTCGCGGCGCCTCTCAGTAACCTACGAGCATACAGATACTTCATCGCGAAAAATGATGACTACAGCACTTAATAGTTTGTGCCATGTCCACAGTTTCAGGGAAATCGTAAACAAAACCCATCCGCCGCCTATCCCAATTAAAATAACAATCGGCCTCAGTGTATTAAAAATTATTGTATTAAAAAGACAACATTACTCATATCGCTAGGGCTTTTATGTTCCCTAATATAGGTCAACACAAAATCCATTCATGACGAATGCAACAATGTTCTCCTCGTAATTCAACGGGAGTAAACAAACTCAAATCGTAAACAAACTTCTGTCGTCTGGGTCAACAAACGAATAAATGACGACTCATATTGAAACATTATACAGCGCAATCGGTGGTCGTCGATCGGGGATTATTAATTGATTATAAAGGTATAGAAATAAACATCAGCATTCCTACTTGAATACGATATGGACCAGTGAAGAAAAAAACAGTTGGGAGTCTCGACTTTGAAATCTATTCTTATATTAAAGGGTAACATAAATAAATCATGTCGACAATTCCATGCATATTTGTAAACAAACACTGGTATTTTAAAACAAATCTGCTCATCAGAAAAATATAAAGAAGCAACACCCCAACTACTCAAGATTAATTTTATTTTCGTGTGTTAATTTTTATTAAGCAAACATTAAAAATAAAACAAAAGAAGTGTCTCATATTTGGTTTATTATTATATTTACTTTAACTTTAAAACGCAGAAACTAAAGTGAAAAAAAATACTTTTATGTTTTTATCCAATTCATGTGAAATAAATATTAACTTCCCATATTTTGAATAATTTATTTTAAAAAATAAAAGAATAAAGAAAAGAAATAAACATTTGTCCCGCTTTGAGAAGAAAAAATTATGGTCACCTTACTCAATACCACATTATGGCGTATTTTGCGTAAGGATCTTGGTTTACACCCATACAAAATCAAGCTGACTCAAGAATTGAAGCCGATGAACTATTTGAAGCGACGTACGTTCTCCGATTGGGTTCTGGAGATGATGCGCCAAGATGATGTATTACATCGCAAAACCCCCTTCAGTGACGAAGCTCATTTTTGGCTCAATGGGTTCGTCAATAAGCAAAATATGCGTTATTGGTCGGGAGAAAATCCACATGTGCTTAATGAATCACCACATCATCCACAAAAAATAACTCTTTTGTGCGGTTTGCATGCCGGCTGCGTTATTGGCCCATATTTTTTCGTCGATGATAACGATCGTCACGTTACTGTGAATGGTCAGCGTTATCGCGCCATGATCACCGATATTTTTGGCCCGAATTGGAAGATATGAACTTGGACGACATGTTGTTTCAACAGGATGAGCCACAACAGTATACGCTACAATGGATTTATTGAAGAGTAAGTATGGTGAGCGTGTTATCTCTAGAAATGGGCCAGTCGATTGGCCGCCTCGTTCGTGCGATTTAACGCCGCTTGACTATTTTCTGTGGGGCTACGTCAAGTCATTGGTTTATTCCAACACGCCGACGAAGAGCTCAGAGCCAACATTGAACGCGAAATAGCTGCCGTTTCGGCCGAAATGTGTGGCCGAGTCGTTGAAAATTGGGTCTAATGAATCGACCGCTGCAAACGTGCCCTCGGTGGCCATATGAACGAAGTCAAGTTCCATTCATAAATGTTTTGATTGTACTTCAAGCTGATAATAAAATTTTTGAAATATCTCAAATGGTTTGCGTTTTATTTAAAAAAAAAAGGTGTCAAGTCCTTATTGGAGCATACTATACTAGCATAATATGAAAAAAAAACTATTTATTTACTTCATTGTGAAAAAATGGATTATACAATATAAATAATTTTCTAATCAAACAGAGCCATGTGTCTCCACATAGGATTAAAAAAGAAATGCTATATTGGTTTATTTCTGAGGACGTTTTTAGTTATTTTTTTTTATGGAATCTATTGAATCCAATGTGCAACTCGAGCGCTTTAACACTTAAAATGACCCTGAAGCGTAGTACCAATTAACGAAATTTACGAAAGTCTGTATGCGTGATCGGCTTTTCAAGTCTGAAACCTAGCAGTTGGGCAAAAAAAAAATCGAATAAACATTCATGTATGCCAGTGCCACATGGACGATACGAGAATAATAAGTACAAAGGCTCGTGATGAAAGTAAACTTATATGAATAAACAACCTCACCGGTTGCTTTCCGGCCGCGAGCAATATCATGGTTTTAAGAAATGAAAGCCAGATCACAAGTTGAAACGTTAGCGCGATGACAAAAAATTCGAAGTAGGAAATGTTTTGCGGTAACGAAAAATCCACCTGAACTTCCAAAATGTTTTATTATAGAAAGGAGGTGCTACCTTCTTAACAGCTAAACTCTTAGATAAATTCATAAGCGTGATAAAAATTAACGAACATCTAATGGCCACTAAACTGGCGATTAAATATGCACGCACATAAGCACCGCAAGTAGGCAGCGAGCTATTGGAAAAAGAAATATGTATATTGTGGCGCGGCTTCGATAGAACATCCAGGGATGTAATTCTTTTCATCGATGGACACTTAAACTTTCACGTCGAAGAATCGAACCGAACAGTGTTCAAACGAAGAAATCGGTGGAGGAATATATGATAAGTTCAAGCAAATCACAAGATCAAACTGTACAGAACACCCTATTTATTAAGCAAGACCGGCATTTGAATGCATACTGCAGCAGTGAATACCAAACTTAATACATTGCCGAACTCAGATAATTTATGTTGCAATAACTTGAAAGAGCGGATAAAGTATTATAACATATGTATGTATAGTGATCTTGTGCAACCAAAAGCAAGTCACCAACTTTTGCGGGCAGAACAAGAGAAAAACCAATTAAATACAATATAATACATAGTCGCCTAGTGCATTTGTGGGGTACACACGTATTGAGTTTTCCTCAAAATTAATTTTCATTGTTCTCAGTGTACACCTGATACGCAGTACAAAAAATCAGTAGAAAGTGTTCCTTGGCATTCTGAAAGGTCGTTCATTGACATCATACAAAGTAAACCTTATCACTAACGAAAAAAAAAACCTAAAGAAAATGTTGTGTTTCTGTGCAAACAAAATTGAAAGAAGTGATGCAAAAATTGAGTACAATGACTGCAAAAAACTGTTTCATGCAAAGTGTGTCAATGAATTAGCTGCTGATCTTGAATACATGAAGAAAAACCATAAAACCAGGAGGTGCTCTCAGTTTCAACTTCGCGCAGAATCGCTCTACATGCCGACAATATATCTCTCCCGCTCCCTCATGAAGATTAAATAGACATTTGTAAAGAAAAACATATCAATGGAAATGATTTATAATGAAATTAAAGACTTAAAAAACGAAATGAAAGACTTCAAAAATGTAAACGAAGAATACTTGACAAAAATTAATATTTTACAAAATGAAAACATTTGTGGCGACTTCAGCACACCACTAGTAGCCGGTTTTATATACAGATGGCGCGCCAGACAACAAATAGAGAAAAAATCAGAATCTTCTTCTCAACTTTACTTCGTTCTGAGATTCAAATTAATAACGACTCATTTTTCATTGTCTCCTAATTTAAGAGTGTTATTTCCAGTTTCGTTAATATTTAATAATAAAAATTAATCTAAACCATTTGTTTTTGTCTTTTAATTTACATCAATTGTCCAAACACTCAACTTAAGTCGACAGTGAATGTGTTATAAACCCGAATTGATGCTCTAGAACAGTCAAAACTAATTAATTCAATTGACATTTTCAATGTGCCAAATGTTGACAGTTCCACTGCAGTGCAAGCAGCGTTGAAAATTATTCATGTTGGTGTTGGTTATAATCTTGAAGAGCGAGACGTTGACCCTTTCCACATAAAAAAAAAAATACAAAGAATGAGAAATATTACCTAGAAATACTCAACATCGTTTCTCTCAAGCTGACTCGGCGCGTAATTAAAGAGAATATTATGGAAGCAAAGAAAAAGAAGAAACAACAACTAACAACTAAACTCCTAGATGATAAGTATGATGGTTCGCATATCTATATAAATGAAAGCCTTACTTCTCATATGCGAGCGTTACATAAACTGCAAAGCAAATTAAAATAAAACGTAATTTCAAGTACATATGGATAAGAAACAACATATTTCTTTTCCGTAGAAATGAAGGTGACGTTCATTTTAAAATGAGATGTTTTAATGACCCCAATCAATTTTAAAATCTATCAATTATTCTTAAATAAAGAATCTAAATTACCCGTCTAATGCAAAAATTATGTTGCTTATCCCATGCCTACTTTGCTCATCCATCAATATATACGAGTATGTAGTTTAAGAAAAAATTTTGATTTATTTCTAGCGCATTTGAACGCTTCCAATTTTAATGCAATTTTTATTGTTCTTACTGAGGTTTGGGTATGTGACCATGAACTATCCAACTACTGTTTTCCTGGTTATGAACCTTTTTTTAATTGTAATAACTCATATAGCTCAGGTGGTGTTATGGTGTACATTAAAAAAGAACACGAAAATGATTGTGAAGTTGTAAAAATTAGTTTGTTGAGTGCCAATATTTTAAAAATCAATTTCTGTATATGCAATGAACATTTTATGATTGTGTGTGTTTACCGTCTGTCAATTTATATATAAATATTTTCCTGAAACAACTAAATGACATATTCAAAGGTCTTAAAATTTATTGGTAGTAGGCGACACAAATGTAGATATTTTGAAAAAAAGCAATGACACATATAACTATTTGACCTTAATGTCCTCTTTTGGTTTAAAATCTCTAATTATATAACCAACTAGACTCACAGACAGTTCACAAACATGCATTGATCATATATCCATTCATATTTAAGGTTATCTTCCCATTTTGGACATAATCTATCTGCTGAAGTACTTGATCACAAAATCTCGGATCATTGCATGACTAATCTTAATAGTGAAACAATTAAAACAGTAAATTCAGACAAGAATATCCCTTTTAAGACCCAAAATAAAATTAATTACGAACAACTAATAGAGCACTTAAAGTATGAATTTTGGGACTCTGTCTATTCAGAATGTAATCCCAGTATAGCATATGATCTATTTTTGTTAAGACTTAAAAATCATATAAAGTATTGCAATACTAGTCTAAATAAAAATAAATGCACATTTTAAACAAAAAAACATGCTTTACGTAAGAAGTCTAAAAGACATCCTGGTAACCACACGTTGAAAGATTGTTATGTTAAATTGAATGAAGAATTGAAGAAGGAAGTCAAATTATGTCGGGATAAATACTTCGCAACCAAATTCCAAAAGGGCAACATAAAAAATGAATGGAGAGTAGTTAACGAAATCTTTAATGAAGTTAATGTCACAAATAACAAATCTAAGATTGACGTTGAAGGTGTAATGATATCCGACCCAGCAGACATTGCCAATCATTTCAATTTGTTCTTTACTTTTATTGCAACAGATTCGAAATCTTCGCCTTCCTGCAAACACAGCTGCAATTGAAATATTTTTCCAGATGTAGTTGAAGATGTTTCATTAAGTAATAGTTTTGTCTTTCAGCCATTTGCACCTGCTGAAATCCATAAGTGTATTATGTCACTTGATAATAAGAACTCTTGCACCTCCGATGGTATATCAAATTGTCTCTTAAAACGTATTTATTTTTATGTAATTGATGTTATAAGTTATTTGTTCAACTTGAGTGTTCAGTGTGGTAAATTTCCCTCATTTTTGAAAAACACCGAAATCATTCCTCTATTTAAGAAAGGTAACAAAAATATGCTAACCCAATATCGACCAATTCCTTTACTTCCTATATATTGTAAACTATTTGAAAAGCTGACGAAAAAACGTATTATACCGTTTTTAAATAAAAACAAGTTTTTTAGAAATGAACAATTTGGCTTTCGTGAAGGACGATCTACTGAAGATGCTGTTCTTAAGCTGTGTAGTGAAATTATTGATACGAGTAGTTTTAATAAAAATAATTCCAATCTAGTACTCTTCATAGACATGACTAAAGCATTTGACATGTTTATTCTTCTCAATAAATTGTATAGGACTGGATTTAGAGGTATAATTCATAATTGATTTTCGTCCTATTTGTCCAACAGAACACAACGAGTAAAGCTTGATGGAATTTATAGCAATCAGTTCGAAATAAAACTTGGTGTCCCTCAAGGATCCGTTTAGGGACACTGTTAATTTATGTCAATTCATTGTTCTACCAGAATCTTAGTAGCCATATAACAGCATTTGCTGACATAAGGACATAAGGACGACAATGGTTCACTAAGCATGAGTTACTTATACGTAATAAAACCAGATTTATGATATGTAGCCTAAGAGAAGCCTATCCATTTGACTGTGATGCCGTCTTTCATTCGAGCTGTTGCACAAAATTATCGTTATCTGTTCATACAAGTGGTAAAAGCAACTTTAATAAAGATTTAGTGTGTAGTCCAAGCTGCTTTAAAATAGAGGGTGTTAATAGCTATAAGTATCTAGGCGTATTAATAGATAAAAACATGGCTTGGAAAGCGCACGTTGAGTACTTAAAGAAATATATGTTATCTGTGACTCGTAAAATGTATCTGTTAAGAGATTAGTGCCCAAAAAAAGTTTTGCTTATGTTTTATTACGGGTTAGTGCACTTCAAGCCCCAGTACGGCATTGCAAGTTGGGGCGGTACTTATAACAGCACATGTCAAGCTTTATATTTTGCTCAAAAATATATAGTCAGAATAATTTGTAAGCAAAACCGATTAGCTCAGAGTTGGCCACTATTCCTAAACCTAAGAATACTTCCAATAAAACACTCTACATGTTGAAGGTTCTTAAAGTTTGTATCATGCGTAGCGGATACAGCGCAAATCTGAGAAGTTCTAACATATACAGTTTAAGAATAAATAACTTGTCAATGTCAAATATTCCAAGATCTAAAAAAGCTCATTGTTCGAAATTTTTCACAACATCAGCACTTTTTAATAAGTTACCAACCGAAATCAGACAGATAGTTCAACGGAGTATGTTTCTCAAAGAACTAAAAAGAATCATCTTTAGTATGGATAGTTCAGAAGTCAAAGTTTTTGTTGACTCAAATCTCTAACATATTAAGTTAATGGTACTCGCATATATGCAGTACAGCTTTTTTTTTTTTTTTTTCTGTCTCATCGTTATTTATTATTGTTATTATTATTACGAGATAGCTTATTGTTTTTGCTTCAATGTTTTTCATCCTTTATTGCTTGTGCTAATATTGTATAGTTTTGTTATTAGTTTTACCCCACAAACATTTAATTTATTTCTTTTCTTTATTGAAGGATCATTTGCCTCTAGTTTTCTCTATGAACTACAGAATGATATCCATTCTTTTTCTTAATTGTAAATTAAATATAATATAATTCATATAATTCAATAAATAATTCGATATCATCAGTCGAGAAAATAAACAGAATGGTTCCAAAATGTCCTAAACCAAGTAAAGGAACTAGACGCGCATAGCAGTATGTGGAAAACATCGGTAAAAAATGAGAGAGTTGTGCAACTCCTCTGATCGGCTTAACATAAATAAAGAAAAGTGTTGATGATTGAGGTTGGAACATTGCAAGGAGGATGTGCGATAGCAATAGAGGCATTGTATCGGGAATTAAAGAGGTAGCCCCACAACCTAAGAATCTATTAAAGAAGATTCCATATTGCATAAGCCAGATTTTACGGAAGCTGAAATTATCGAACCAGGAGTATGCAGTTAGACTGAATCACATATCCTCCCAATTGTTTGTTCCATAAAATAATGGTCATAGAATACTAATGTCCCATATGATGAAAATGTACGAAGCAGTTATGTATATACAGTCGACGACGCAATATTATTAAACTCCGTGGCAGTCAATACATCTTAGTGGTAAGCAAGTCGTCATATGACGCTAATCAAAGTTTATAGATATAAACACGACTCTTCGATTGCATCAATAGAATTTCAAAGATATTATATGGACAGCGTTACGATCTCAAAATGTATACGAGGCGTATGTAAGAATGGTATGCCATATGTATGATGACGTTAAAACGAAAGTTAAATTCACAGCGGGTATAACCAATGAATTTGAGGTTAAAGTTGATGTACCCTAAACCAATATTCAAAGCCCGTTGCTTTTCAGTGACGCGCAACGTTTTTGACCAGACATTGACAAGTCTGAGTGAACTTCAATTCTTTTCATCAACAAAAGTGATATTATAAGCAACGACGTGACACCCTATCCAGCAACTCTTAATAATTGGATAAATCCGTCAGAACATAACGAGACCAAATATCATAGAAGGAGTCATCCTGCCGAAATGCGACCAAATACTGAAGCACTATCGTTAAACATCAACGAAATTGCAATGACGATGTCGCACGCTAACTTAACGTGAGGTGGTTTAAATGACGCAAACACTCCGCAACATTTTGTAACAGAAAAATACTGCATGAATTTAAAATTTTTTGTACACTGTTTCGTACAGCTTTAGCTTATCTACGCTTTGCAGTGCTAGAAAAGAAGAAATAAACTACATGCTAAACAGGTCGTGCTGTAAGAAGGTTAAATATGTAATGTCCATAATAGCAATTACTTAGTTTTACAAAGTAAATTCATTTTTAAAATATGAGTACATAATATTAAAATAAGTTAACACTTAGCTGTTCCAAACTCCAACAAAATACTTACAATTACGCGATACTTACTTACCTAGGTAAGGCATGCTAATGAACATTTTAATTAAAGTAATAAACAATCATGCTACAGTTGATTAATTTAAAAAATTATATATTGAATATATTAAATAAATTATGAATTTTATAAAAACCGTGAAACTTAAGTTAAAGTTGAAGGAGTGTGCCGTGCTTGGTGCTCCAGTGTATTTTTTAAATTAAATCCAAACCAAATCGGTTGGT
Source organism: Volucella bombylans (assembly GCA_949129095.1). Taxonomy (NCBI): domain Eukaryota; kingdom Metazoa; phylum Arthropoda; class Insecta; order Diptera; family Syrphidae; genus Volucella; species Volucella bombylans. Next base: position 43,035,029 of record OX422144.1, on the reverse strand, counting down.
AAATTATGCAGTAGATGTTTCCTTCACAGAATACAAACAGGTAAAGTAAGAAAATGCGAGTTGCAAGATCTGTAAATTTTAAAATATGACACATTAATACATGACATTATCTTTACAATTTACCCACTTTAAGTACTGTATCGAGAGTAATATCAAAATAATTGAAGCCAGTTAATCTTATCGGATTTTTGCTTATTGACATTATTATTTGTAAATCCTTCATTAGCCGAATATTTCCCCTTGTACATGTTGATCGATAAATAATTTGCTCCCAGTTCGACATATAGTATGCCACACTCGCCCTGTCAGTCTGAAGTTGAAAATAAAGTGAGAAAAAAGGCTGCTAGTAATTCAGTTAATTACTAATGCAAATGAACTTGCAAATTCACATGTTATAATAATTTACTATATACGAGTATGTAAATTCATTCTAGTTGATTTTGAGGAAATGTGAAGTCTCTGCGTAAAATATCGAAACGGTACCGATTATTAGACCCGATATTAATGTCATTGTTATTTTTAAGTACCTATTGAACACGCTTGTGCGTGTTGCAGTACTCACAACTAGATTGGGTTGTGCACAATGAGTAATAGTGTCGCAGCGGTGTAGCGGCAGTATGCCAGCGAATTATATTTGTGTCACAGATCCCCATGATCTGAATTATTTTTTTCTTAAAAAAAAACAATTATGACGGAAAATAATGACTTGGATACAGAGCTTTTTATAGCCGACATCAAAAATAGAAATAGGGGATTTATGTACATAGCTGCTGAAAATTACTATGACTGCCAAAAGAAAAGAGGGGCAAGGATAAATGTTAGTCGGGTGTTTTCTGGAGACTTCGAAGAAAGGTACGACAAAGATAAAAAAGAAATATGTAAGTACTTATTGTATATTTAATTTTCAATTAAAGTTGTCATTTATAGTATAAAACATAAATATGTATAAATATTTGAATAGTTATTAAATATGTTTCTTTTTTGCCATGGGACACTACCAACATCAGATACAAAATAATCTGCTAACTCATTTCTTGCTTGAATCTACTGATTAGGTGCTCTTGAGTGTCTTGAAGAATTTTGTTGTTCAATGAATCCTTCTATATACGTTATATCCATCCCTAGCTCTTACAGTTATGGAGAGCACAGCATGTCTTAAAAAACGTATTTCTAAGTCCAAATTTCCATTGATAGGTTTGTGGAAGATTTTCTATATATTGGAGAGTATTCCAAATGCACATTCGATATACTTGATTACACGAGACAATCTGTAGGTAAATATCCTTTTCTGTCCTACAAAACTCTAACGCTGAAAGGTCTCATTATGTTTTGTGAAAGTGTAAATACCTCATCACCAATGAATACGTGGGCATATTTGGGCCTACAGTATCTGGGAGAGGTTGGTCCCTTGGAATATTTAATTCACTATTTTCAAGGTTTCCATAAAAATAGTCCTTTCGTATATAGTGCTTTCCGAATCCTTTCCAAAAGCATGAATGTCGACGTAAATTAAGTTATATTTTGCGTCTACAATAGCGAGCAATACCATTGAAAACAGAATTTTTTATTGTAAAATAAGGGCCCACTCATTCTTGGTTTGGCAAATGGCAAAACTTACTGCAATTTCCTTACAACGCTCCTCAGCAAACTCTCGTCGCAAACTTTTTCAAATAGCACTGTATACTTTTCTATTGTTCTGTGTACGATTCTGTACGTCAAATGCAGATCAGTTTGATCACAGCCAGAACTCATTAACTTGGAGAAGTTGAAAGTAAAATAGATCGAAATGCAGCAAAGTTATGACTTTAATATTTCTATTTTGGACGAAAAATGTATACAAAAGTGGAAAAATATCAAGGATAACTAACATATATTAAAATTGAAAAAAAATTAAAATCAGGACGGACTGCTAACTTTGGAAGACGGTATGTGTATGCACGCAGTTATAATTCTTGCAAGTTACTGGTGCCAAAACAGAAACGTAGTTAAGCTTAAAGATTAGTTTACCAGAGGATCTAGGAAAAACAGTGAAACAACCGGAGTCACATAATAATACAACGGAACTCTACGAAGAAACGTAAACTTGACATAAAATCTACTATAAATACTCCGATTCCTGCTATTCTACCAATTGGTCAATAGATCAATCAAGAGAGACCACTTTTGGAAAACATCCTTCCGTGTATAAGTGGTTTCACAGAAGACTAGAAGACTATTGAAAGACTACAAATATTCCTTTTGTGAGTCGAAGCTCAGCAAAAGGATGTACCTAATAAAGTGTACCTTTTTCAGAATATAATTTTTGTACACAAGGTACGCGAAGATTCTGTCGAGCGGCAAAATCCCGCATGTGTTCATTGAACTACTGCGGCGTCACTGCGGTGCAGCACGTTAAAAAAACACACGTGTGCACCCTCGCTTAAGAAACTTTATGGGCTTGAAACCGAGGCTGGCTGGTTCATGTAAATCGTGCAGTATGACATTTGTAGGACAATTTATTACAAATTATAACAAACTTAAGTAAATGCCTTCTATACCCTATTAACAAACACAACTAAAAGTAGTTATTACATATGGTATGTTCACTATACGTATAGATTTTGATAGCCTAATGACAAAAAAGGAAGGCCGTTCGATGGCCAAGCACTCATCCATAATATCAACATGTCGAAAAAAGCTACAACAAACTAGAAAATAGAAATAACTTAAAAGCTGTATAGACCCATCATCTTCTCCCAATAACACCCAACGATGAAACCATCTAATCCCTAATCATTCATCACTAACGTAATTCAGACAGCTCTGTAAGTAAACTTATTTCTTCAAGTGTATTTTTTGTGTGACATAAAGTCTTGTAGTTCGAATTACAACAGGTTTTACCTCCACATAATGGGTATGTGAATTGACTCCCTTCTGTGTCGAACATGGAAACAGGACTCATAATTTAAAGGCATTTCAGCTCGTTTTTGACCTGTGCCGACAGGAAGTATAAGAAGCTTAATTTGAAAATATTCCAATAATTGGGAACGAGCTCCTCGCATATGTCATAGCAATTACTAAAGTCGATATGGATCTGTAAAATACAACTCTCTGATTGTGTGACGAATGCCAGTGTTTTGCACTCTTTTAAAGATGAATGATAAACATTAACTGCGTCGTAATATTGAAATAAGGAAGGACTCCCATGGGAAAGACACATGCCGAACGTCCTTATTTCTTGATAAAAAAATTATTGATAAATCTTAACTTAGTTGTAGAGGTTAATACAGAGAAGTATGTATCTATTTCGTATCATCTTCGTAATTCCAAAGCCGTTAAACCCAAACCGTAAGAAATCAATTTTATTAATTCGCTAAATACTTTGAAGAAGATCTATTCAGAAGGCTCTAATCAATTATAAATGCAGAAAACCTTATTCCATCACACAATTTCGACTTAAGGCAAACCAGTTGACGATGCCATATGGTATATGTCAAATTTATCTATCAACAATAGTTGGTAGGTAGTCCGTTCTTGTAATTCTTTTTCATAATATGGATGGTTTAACTACCGCTTAAGTGTTAAAATGGTTCCATCATACTTCAAAAACAACACTCCTAGAACATTCGTATATCGTTGTTATACAAACGATATATCGTTATGATCGACCAACTAAGAAAATAACTCAAAACAAAATCATCAAATAAGATGGGATCAATAGCTTTTGCCTTAATGGAGGGGGATACGGAATTCTCAATTTCACGTAGCAATCAGCATTCGAGATTTTAATACAGTTCCGTTTGACTTAATTTGTGCGATAAGATTACGAATCATTACGTCTCGATTAGGTAACACTAACATTTATCTTTCACACAAAGAGTTAAAGAATGTGGTTTCAAAAGAGCTGTGCTATGTACATATGTATGATGTACGAAAAGTTCCCTGGCCCTATAATTTCGAGATTTTGCAAAATCTGTGGGCAAGACGGATCTGTCCCTGAAGAGTGAAATTCAGCAAACATTATAAGACTTATAAGACATACCACTTGAATGCGTTACCTGGTAATTGCGTTGAGACTCAAGAACACAAGAACACATTTTATTTAAGACTGGTTCATTTTAATCAGAAAATAGCTTTGAGAGTGCAGCACATGATATACAATACTAGTGCCGGACGTGATAAAGGAAGTGTCGAAACAACCCGTTGCTTTGAGCCCTGTGAGATACATTAGGGTATATTCCATTTCCATTTATTCCACCAAACAAAAGAGACTCAAAGTATACAATGAACCCTATTATTTCCATGTTGATCGAAAGTAAGCTCCTCCGTGATTAAACCTCTTCTTGCTAAGTTACTCTTAGAACTGCCTATGCATTGGCATTTTTCGACACATGGTGACATCCATATACTTAGCTTCATTATAAAAACGCGCAATTAACGTAAGCTGTCGGACTGCCCGCTTCCTTCCATATCAGTTCCGGAATGGATTACTGTAAGCCAGATCCATTTTTATTGCATCAATTACCTTTCCAAAAATGATGGAAATCCATAACCCCGATCTACATCGAATCTTTTTATCAAACAATCAGTTTTCTTCCTTTTTTTCATCAGAACAGAGATTTTTCTAGATCGCGTGATTATACGGCTGAAAGCGCTGCTCCTTTTGAAATGCAATAAACCGAATTTTGTTCCTGATGTTATTGGCATGTTTGAGCGTTAGAAGATTTTTTGGTTGCAATTCAACAATTGAGCGCACATGAGCTTCGAAAGTTGTTACTTAAACAATTTTAGGTCAGATCAGAATATAATTTAATGAGTTAAATTAACTTTTTGGATTATTTCAAAGATTTTTGCTACTCTTCCCATAGTTGTCAATACTATTTTAATAATTATTCACTACCTACGTTATTACCCCTTCTGAGTTTTTCGGCAATAACACGGTTTGTGTGGCTTCCTTCCCTTGAAGTTTTCAGTGGAATTTAGCTGTTTTCTTTTACATGGGTTCTTAAAGGGAAACAATTTAATTTTCTGTAAATTTAAAATTCAAAAAAAAAAGAGCAGAAGAACACAAATTCACAAACGGCCTTATTCAAGTAAAGTCCTCTATACGCCCACAGGCATTACGAGAAAATCTCTATGCATGGTTTGGAAAACATTACAGTCTGCCAAAGTTTGTCGGAATGAATTCATAAAATCAATTAATTTGTATACTCGTATGTATATTTGTATTATTACATTCTGCGGGAGTGTAGCGGGCGTCTATAAGCATTGAGTTTGGGTTATGATAAGAGAAATGCTATTCAGCGATGATATACTCGTACGTAACTTATGTGAGATATGTATTTAAAACGCCTTGATTACCGTATCTGCAGTGACGACCTCTTGCATTATATTTATCCGATTAGATCTTCTAAGACAATGAATGGAATTTTTCCTTATTATGGTACAGAATGCAATTAGTGGAGGCCTCTTATTATGTTCATTGATGAAATCCGTAGAAAATTAAACATTTTAACTCACGTACCCAGGAATTTCTGTATTTCAATTATTGTATAATAAATAATAATACTAGAAAAATTATATCTCTCCTCAAAAATGGCAATTACAATATTCATAGGCCTTGAAAAAAGACAAATTCTTTAGATGAGTTCTGAGTCTCGATAGCAAAAATTTCAGCGATGCATTCGGGATGTTCACCCTTCTTTAACTCTAAATTTAAACGTCAACTACACAATTGTGCAATATTACGCTTATGGTTTTAATTCATTATAATTTTTTTATATCAACATGTTTTAATTTTCTTTGATATTAATTTGCAAACAAGATATTGAGGAGTTTTGAAATTTTAATAATTTTTCTGAGCACAATAAATTCCCCGATAGCCCGTTTACGGTAGGAAGGATCAGTAGACCACTAAAGGCAACGAATCGCATACAGGTAAATAAATTCTGCGTAGAAGAGAGAGACCTTCACCTCAATTCAAGTTTCTGACTTACGTTGATATCACCCAGACTTTGATATACCTCTAAGTGTATGCAAATTTTCATATTTATTCACTACACGTTGAATAGGTGATCTGCAAGGCACAGGATAATATATTCAATATGTTGCTGCGGCTGTTAATGCTCCATATTAAATATTATACCAACCATTGTTGTATGCACGACATTCGTTATACCTCTAATGATTCTTTCGAGATAGTTCAAAAATGCTCAACCTAGATTGCATTCTAACAGTAGACGGAACAGAATTAACAGTCTTTTTAAGTTTAAAGAGATTCAAAATTCTTACCCTTTCTACAAGTGCTGATCCAAGTGCACCAATCATGAGTACTTCCAAAATTTTAGCTACCATCCAAAGAATGTATCTTACATTCTCTACTGTAAGTCCAAGCTATAGTTAAAATCAAAAAAAAATATTAGACTCAATACATTGCAACCAGTGTTAAGTCATACCGAAGCAACTTGAAAGCATATTACACAAAGCATTACTGAACTGAATGCCATAAGTATAAAAATCCGAAAACTATAAGTTTTCTTTAAGCGAATTGCAAAACAATTAAGATCGCTATTTCTTATAAATATTACCACAATATATTTTCTATATATATTTGCTAAATCTGATCTTGGAATCTTTGATATGAAATCTAAGTTAGAATATTGCATTTCATCCTGTAGCATCTCGTATCTTGCATTTAAATTTAAAATAAATGTCGCCAATAAGAATAGTTCACCAGTAAGAAATAAGACAATAGAAGAAGCGACCCAAGTAAGACACAACAACGTTAACCCATATGCAATGTATCCATCCATACTGTAGTGAAGATGTATTTTATAGGGCAATGTCTTTTCGTTTTCAAGCAAGCCCAATATAGGATTTATCAGAAAGTTCAATAGCGTAGATATAAAGCCATATGTATATAATTTTGGTATGATAAGTCCTTGCTGAATTGTTTTATATACTTGTGGATTTTCCTTTCTAAAAGTAAAAAATAAAAATATAATTTTAAAATCTAATTTAAATAAATACTACTTGTACGCAGTTTCAAATATTTTACAACTTTCATGACTTACTCATCGATATATATTTCTGCGTAAAACTTCTTCAAAAATATTTTAAATGAACTTTTTCTGAAAGCCATATCATACATTCTAAAAAATGTTTCATTTAAAACAATACACGTAATCAAAGCTTCAACACTAATATTGATATTTTTAACGTTCCGAATAATATAAAATATTTCTCCCTCATCAACAAAGCAGAAAATAATAAACCCCGCAGAAATTATGAAAATATTTAGTGCCTGCATCCAACGGGTTGCATCATCTTTTAATGGCCACGAAATATTAAAAAAAAATGTTTTAATTTGCCACGGCAATACAACTGGTCTCTTGTTAGAAAGCACTGGCTTAAAATACATGATATTCAAAGAACGGAATTTTCCGAATCTTCTACAAAGTTTGAGCTTTTATATTCAAATTTGGTTGAAATTACTCCTATATTCCAGTACACTATGCCTCTAAATATGTTGAATAATTCATTGAGCATGTAATTACTATAATTTACTCTAAAACTACAATAGTTAGAGTACCCAAAATAGGGTATGCTAACATGAATTTTATATACAACGAAATATATAGTTTTTGAAATTACACAATAATATTTGCAGGACATTTAAAAAGTGTTTTTTTTTCTATTTCTAACTTAATAGACTACCGACTCTTACTGAGTTTCTACCTTAAACGAAGCATAGATAACTCTACTTTGCATAACGGGAAAGTTTATGAGTTTATGAACTTTTCCAGAACAAAGTAGAGGAGGCTCACTAGGCCAAGTCTTCGTCGAACATTTTATAGTACCTCATTCGAAGAGTTAGTAGGAATATCATTTTTCTTAGCAATGCTTCTCTTATAATTGAAAACATTTATTGTACTTGATTTTATTCTTATTAATTTTAAGACAAACATTCAGTTACTATGAAAGCCTACTCGTATATGCTTTCATATTGGGAGCCACAAATGATGTCGTTGTACAACTCTTGAATGAATTTGTTAAAAATACTGTGAAGTGTGGTAATTAATGAATCACATACATCGATCTGACACATATTCAAAACTGTTTCAAATGACCGTAACTACACAGAACGGGGTTGGTAAAAAAAATTATTGATATGCTTAGTTTTTTTGTTCCAATTTCTCAGCCGTTTATGAATAACTTTATTGGAATTTTTATCGGTTATTCTAAAAACAAATGAATACTTTTTTGTTCGGATTGTCTATTAAATCTTATTAATATTATCGTTCATACAAACATATTTTCGATAATTGTTGTAATATGCTGAAAGAGGCGAATATGCAGCCAGATTTTAAAACACTTTAAGCAGCTTATGCCAACTTGTAGAATCAAATTAAAAACCTCCGGTCAGTCTGCATAGCTAATGAGCATTGTGCTTATATGGAAATTATTTTCGACCAACACCACATTTGGTCGTCGTCAATCTTGGTTGGTCTTACTAAACTCATTTAACCAATTTAAATTTGTTAAAGATGAGTCGTACAACATAATCCCGCTGAATTTGAATGCATTCAGAACTAAAGAGCTGATGTTCATGACGAACGCTTAATGTTGACTTTGTCAATGTTACATTGTCGTGTATTTCTTTACATTTCTTTCTTTCTCATTACATCTTCTCCATGATCTAAATAATTTTCAAAAAGAAATGTTTCTCGAAATTAGTGAAAATGCTTTAACTACGAGTACATAGAAAACGAGTAAGTATCACACCATATCACTCTACTACTTTAAGTTTGATATAAGACCTTATTACCGTAAATTTTCACATGAATTGTGATAAAGTATCCATTTTAAATGCGTATAATATCGAAGAAGGTAATAATTCCTACTAACTGAAAGGCCTAGAGATAAATTATTCAAAATATTGTCAACCTATGTATTCGTAAGCGTTTTGTTTATTCAAGTTGTTCAGCAGTGAATTGTATTCATCGACTTGACTGCCATCTTCCGCAAACCAGTTTAATTGCAGTACTGCCAGAATTGCAATAAGATTTCTTCGTCATCCATTGTAGTTAAGTGGTTGGCATTTTCTTCGTTCGACATATCTATCCCCTTTACCAAAAACCCCACATCGTCCTTGTCAGAAAATGTCACACAACTTGTTGAACACATCCAGAAGTAGGTCTGCGTGTGCTGGATCTATCAGGATGTTATCATCAAGGTCAATAACCTCATCATTCAAGTTGTTGCAGTGTATTTCTTCAAAGGTGTGCTTCCTAGATTAGACTACGATATGGTAACCTCTCTTCCCGCTGAAAAGAAGTTTCCACGATGATGATGATGTTTCACTCAACTCTTTCCCCTATTTGTTTCAATTCAAAATAATCTTCAGACAGAAGATTATTCAGAAAGGGTGAGCCAATGATTATGAGAGTGATAAATAAAATTTAATGCAAAAAAAAAAATCAATATCGACATCTATCATTTTTGTACATTCATTAATAATTTAAGTCATGGTTAGCTACTCTGTGACACAAATGCATATAGCGCATTATATGATCTCTTTTATTTTAATAATCCACCAACTAAGCGTACAATTTTGAATGTGGTGCACAAATTCCAAAGAACTGGATCCGTCGCAGTTGTGAAATCACCCGTGCTTGTTCTCGTTGAGCTCGCTGAGCCGAACACATTACGTGCGCAGGAACTAAACCTCTCAAGAACAACATTAGGTCGAATTTTACAAAATTTAGTAGGAATTAAAACCTTCAGATCCACGAGCAAACACAACTTGACGAAGATTTTTCGAAGAAGATCTTCTTCAGTGACAAGGTGCTTTTTCATTTGAGTGGATACGTTAATATGCAAAATTGTCGCATTTGAGCTGATGTAAAGCCAAGAAAGATTATCGAGAAACCAATGCACCCTCAAAAAGTCACTGTTTGGTGTGGTTTTTAGTCTTTAGAAATGTTACAAACACTCGTTTCCTTTTAAACATTGGTCCTTCGAGCATTTTCTGTTGTTTTCCCCCATCAGTGGTAAGAGACACAGAAAATAAACAAATTAATGGCTTATAGATAACAGTCAGCTGAGCGGAAAAATTAATTCGGCTGAATTATTTTTACTTTAACCCAACTTTAGAACGATAAAGTTGATTTAAAAGCGTTATTCACGGCTTACAGTGAATAGGCATTTCCGTGGCTAGACAGCGGGAAAACAGTGAAAAAAAGAAGAGATACTCGTATGTATATCATCGCTATAGCAAAGCAACGTCAGCAGATAATAGAGAAACAAAAAGATCTGGGAGAAGCCATGCTTTCCATCCACAAAAAAATTGTCCATAGCGGAATAAGGAAAGATCGTGTCGAACTTCTTTTAACAATTTCCAAGGAGTCAGAAACAGAAAAGAAAACTGTAAACTGAAAACTGAAGAGCAACAATTAGTCAAGGACAGAAGATTCTATTGTAAAATGAATCAAATAAAAGATTTCATTACTAAAATCTCTACAAATATGGAAAACATATAAAAAAAAGAAGAAAAGACAGAAGTAAAAAAAAACTAGCTTATTCTTTCACTGCATGAACAGAGGCATTCAAGGAAATGCCAGAAAACGAATTAATCGGAATAGAATATGAAGAGATGGGACGAAAATACAAAACACTTCGTAGAGAATTAACGAAAAGAGATATGATGTAGGAGATACTGAAAAACCTACAGTCATCACGCTGGAAGATTTAAAAATTTAACAATTTCATGGAGAGATCATCCTTACATGACCTATTTAGAAGCTTAATTCATGATTCACGCCCCTATTCATTCAAATGTGAAAAAAATGTATCGCCTCAAAGCAAACTTAAAAGGAGAAATTATAAGATTAGTATGACATCTAAAAATAACATTTGCTACCTACGAAGCGGCAAGGGAAATCTTTAAGCAAAGGTATAACAACAGGAAACTTCTATTTACGACGCAAGTAGATAGATTGTTAGACCAACCAATAGTGAGCAGCGCATACGCTGCGATCATGAAACAATTGCTGGATGTGACAAATGAATGCGTTTATGCTATCAAAATAAAGGAAAGCAGGACAATATTAATGTATTGTACAAAGCGGCAAATACTTACCACATAATACACAAAAGTTGCGCCTATTGTAAGTTATCTGGACATAGTATACACAATTATCGGAAATTCCAAGCAGCACCAGTAGAAACTAGACGTGTTTTTGTAGAGAGCTTAAGAATTTCTGTTAATTGCTTGAATCAAGTAGAAGTAAAATGCACAAACACAAAATATGTATCAAATGTGGACGAAACTATAACACCCTGCTTCACTATGAAAAAAGGGACAAGGTATGCCACCTTGCAGACAAAATCATCGGTCATGATGACTAAACCAAACTTCAAAAGTGCGTCTAGCTACAGCACAAGTAAGGATAAGATCAGTCAACGGAGAATTATTCATCTTAAGAGCGTTCATAAATGACAACATTAACAGAGGAAGCAGCTCAGATACTAGCATTAGCTCGTACAAAGACGAGGACTGAGTTACATGGATTAAGTAATGTGATTATTGTCATCTCATAATTAAAATCCAACCAAGGTTCTTGAGCAATGCAAAGATCACCACCGAAGCATTAGTGTTATAGAAATTAGCAAGTGCATATCCAGTCATATCATTTAAATATAACATTACTAAACGGAAAAGTATGCCGATCCTGATTTCAACAAATCAGACAGAATCGATCTGGTAATCGGTGGAGATGTTTATGCTGATATCATTGAAATCAACCAAGTTTTGTTGGATGTTGTTAGGAGTGCTACAAGTACAATCGCAGAATAACAAAATAATAGATGCTGTAACGACCCTGGTGCGTTTTTGGGAACTAGAAGAAGATTCCGATATACCATCCGAAGACGATAAATTTATACACTCACAACCAAAATGGATAAGGATGGCCGTTTTATCGTGAAAGTGCCACTAAAAGAGAAGCCTATATTTTTTTTAAGTTTCTAAACTTGAAGAAAAGACTGAAAAAAAAACATAAATCTACGGAAGGAATACAGTAATTTCATGCGACAATATCTGGAGCTCGAACATATGAAGCTAGCAACAAAAGACTCCGTCGGAAAATATTATCTAACTCTTCAAGCAGTAATAAGAGAACGCAGTGTAACCACAAAATTGCACGTAGTATTTGATGCATCTGCAAAAGCTACAAACGGATGTAGTTTGAATGATGTCATGTTTGTGGGACCAACACTACAAAGTAATATCTTCGACATCATATTAACATAGCGCCTATGGAAATATGCCATCACCGAAGATGTTAAAAAAAAGTACAGCCAATAAAAATGGAGGCAGTCGATCAAACAGTCCAATATATTCTGTGGAGAAAAACCCTTACGGAGGCGATCAAAGAATATCAACTGACAACTGTTACATATGGAACAGCCTCAGCACTATTTCTAGCAGTGCGAACTCTGCAAGAAATAGCCAATGACTGTCAAATAGAAGACCAACGACTTCACAATATAATCAAAGAGGAAAAGGATGGAAAGCCACATCTCAGATTTTATCAGCAACAGAGCTAGAAGAATTTTAAAACACCAACAAAATCTCGATTTTGGCAATGAAATACAGTCCATAAAGAGCAAGCACGAGGTGGCCGTGGTGTAGTGGTACTAGCAATCGCTTCTCACTCGGAGCGTCAAGGTTCGAATCCTACCCATTGTCAAGTTTTTCAAGTTTCTCATTTGTGTAATTGGAACTCAGACAGACAAATTCTGCGTGTGAAGGCATAACACTGACACGTAGATTTGACTGTTGTAGAGTTTCAACCACAAAAAAATTGTGTGAATTATAACCTTCGAATCACTTTGAGTGAAGAAAAGACTGTCTGTCCTATTCGGACTCCCACCCCTGGACAGCGAATATCAAAACCAAACACACCTGAGTTTCCTTTCTCCTCCTTCTACCTTTCCACCCTGTTACCCTGATAGTGCAATCAGACACACTTAAATGACCAATTAATAAATTATGTCCATTGGAAAATAATAAAGAAGTAGAAAAGTAAACGAAACACGTAAGTTCAATGCTAACTAAACAAATGAAACGAACAAATGGTGGTAGTCAGCAAACTAAAAAACAGCCAACATATAAAACATTTTGGTTCTGGCTTCTGTTCATCCTATTGATGACTGTGCGATCTAACGCAATACCTCTGGAACCGATATCGTCAACTGGTGGCACTGTATTTGAATTGGGAAACGATACAGTTATATGTCTGGATTCAATTGGAAACATAGATTTGGTCACTTTCAAATAGAATCGGATAGTGTATTACGAGTTATATTAATATTTCAAAGGAATAGACGGAATGCAGAAAGAAATAAGCCACCTTGGAATTCAGTGCCCTCTATTGACTGGCTATGAAGATCCATGTAACACGTGAACAACTACATTATTAGCTCGCTTCAATAATCTCAAAACGAATAACGAATTGTTCGCAAGGGGAAACACGAGAAATCAAAGAGCCCTCTGGAATTTGTTGGGTCCATTCTAAACATCCTGTTTGGAGTGATGGCTGCTGATGACAGGAAAGCAATGGACGACAATATGAAGAATATATTCGAAAATCAAGTGAATATAGCACAACTTACTAAAAAAACAACGTTCGTTGGTGGACTCAACGATAAATATATTAAAGAAGACCACGAAAAAAGTCAATGATCAATTTCAAAATATAAATACACAGATGAATGTGTTTTATTCCGACTTAATATTGAACGTATGGCATTACATTTCGAGATTATGAATACACGTCTAAACAATATTATCAATGGGTGTGAGGGTGTTCAAGCATCAATTATCGAGATTTTAATTGATCTAAATCACGGAAGAACAAACCCTAAATTACTGAAGCCATTACAGCTAAAGAAAGAAATATCGTTTATAAAGCACAGTTCACCTCCAAGGTTGAACATTCTTGGAAAAGAGAGTAGTAGCGCTTGCAAATCTATGACAGCATCCGAATTAATATTAGAAAATCGACCAGTCATAAACGGCCACATATATACCTCTAATTTGCAGAGAGTCCTTAGTGATATACAAGGTATTTCCATTACCTATCGAGAGGCATGGAAATATAATCCATCCAGCGATAAAGGCGGATTATTTAATAAACGATTTTGATCTCAACGAATATTTTCAGATAAATCAAGCTGATCTTATCAAATATGAGATGAGCAACGTAATGCACTATAGTTATACTGAGACTTGGTCCTGTAAGTCTGCAACAGATAACTATAACTCCTGTGAGGTGTCAGCTCTAAAACAAACAGCTCTAAAATAAACTGTTAATTCAAGATGACTCCAAAAGAGAACTTATAGATACTATAATCCATCCAGCAATGGATGGTTATTTAACGTACCAGAGAAGTCTGCTATCCAACTCGAAAAACTAATGGAGTTACAATATTAGCACCGAACGGTGCAACCCACATTTATGACCCTCATGGGGCCAACACATATGCGATATATCTGATATACAAGTGAAGATGTTCGATTCTGCCCATATTAACATTAGCGATCTAAAAGTTCTACAAGAACAAGTCAAAATGTTGGAATCTGAGAATATCGAGCTGAAGAAGACAAGTTTTCACACCAGTGGGCATACGTCTTTAATCTTAATTCTAATAATGATCATTACAACGCTACACATAAGATGGAGATAGGTATAAGGCGAAGACAATTAGGGCTGTAGACCTACTAATAATGGCCGCCAGAATGTTCAAACATGAACACAATATCCTTTGTTTATGACAAAGATATTAAACTTCAAAGATATTAAATTTACGACCGCACTTACCGGATACGTGTGCGTATTCGGCTTATCTATATTTAGAGATAAGCAATAATCTATCATCGTATGTCTTTTTTAAAGAACTCAACGCTCAAGAGAATATTACTACTCTTAAAATGCCGAAGCACGCGTTAAGTTTTATTGTAAAATTGGATGGAGAGAAAAATGTTGGGCTCAGTATTTATTTCGCTCCATGGGTCCCATCCAAAATTTAATGGGGTGACAAAATTATTAGTTTAATTTAAATTGACTTGTATTACCATTCATCGCACGAGATTTTAATTTCCTGAATAAAAGAATGTCTTTCGGGCACGGCTGCTATTGAATCCCGAGCCGTCCGATTTGAAAGCTAGTACGTTACTAATTGTACCACGGCCACCCACAATGTAATTTAGGTTAAGGAAATTTGTATATAAATAAGGATGGACAGAAAAATTAGCTGAGAGTCTTACAAACTGTCAGCATCGTCGTTTCTTTTTAAATACACATAATTGTTATATTATTTATTGATCATAAACATTATTCAATTAAAAAATCAAAATCACTCCAATGCAATAATTTTTATTTACTATTTTCACTATGAAACCCTATTGGCCCAACCTGTTTAAGGTCTAGGCAGGGGGGAAGACACAGATATCGGTGTACTCATATTGTGCGCGTTAGAAATGATGAAGTATTCGTTCTCGAATCCTGTACTCTACATAACAAAGCCGAAAATGTATTCTCAGTAGCAAATAAGAACGGCGAAACGGGGAAGGCCTCTGTGGTTTAGACAAAGACCACTAGGTCTTCATATATAAGGAAGGTTGTGCCAAAAGGTGACGCTACAAAACTGTGTGGTATAACTTAGACAGTACCTATGTATAAGTGGTATTTACTCAGGTAAATTTTCAATATTTCAAGGCTGACTTTCTACTCGCTTATCGTAGCCCTTGAGCATTGAATACAAAACTTTGTAAATTTTACAAAGACATGCCTCATCTTTAGATAAAACACATAAGAAGTTATTCAAAATCTTACCAAGTATTTTAAATTAACATATTCTGCTGGAAATATTCCCTACAGATTGTAAGTTTTATGTTGGAAAGTAGAACTACAATACAACGAAGAAAGAAGTGATAACACCTCCTGCGACGCTAAGTGTAATACACTCGTATTAGTCTGCAGGTGCTAGACGCTGATGTGGTGGGTGCTGGCTCTTTAAATCAGTATGCATATAAGAACTACAATCGATTAGTTCTTTGCCTCATATCTATTCTGCCAAAAAAAGAAAACGGATATTTTCACAATTTTTCTGCATTGGTGTAAGATTTTTATGCTGCGAGAGATACAAATATAAAACAGTTTTATTGATGTAAAAAAATATTAATTAATTTATTACAACTCTATAGTGTGCTGTGTAATTTTCTAACAAAAACATATATTCCTAACGTGTACGTACACGAGTATAAGTAAACTTCACGTTCAATTATACGTATATAATTATGTACAATACTTGTAAGAAAATGCTCCTACGCTCTATGGAAAACTTTACGCCAAATTATCCTACAAGAGAAAAGATTTTGCATAGTTAAATCAATTTGAAGCTCAAGTATGTGCGCAATTATTTCTCAATAGTTGATGAATTTCCAATGGAATTTAAGTGCTCACGAAACTATGTATATTAAAAAAACATTAAATAATATATTAAAAATTAAACAAATATTAGTTTAGCTAACTGAAGAAAGTCGATTTTACTTTTGTATTGCAATTTAAAGTTTTTTTTTAAGTGCTATTCATGCTAAAACAAGTTGTGTCTATAGCATCTTGCATCGACCAGGCTCACCAAAGCCTGAGAAGAACGTCCTACCTCAAAAGAGAGGTTAAATCTATTAGAAAGCCTTTCGTATAGATATACTCGTATATTTACTCTGGTTGTCTACAACTGATTATCAAACTGCAAAACCATACATTAGTATAGGTTTAAGAACCCACATTTAATGCCAATGAGCTTTTTAAGGTTACAGGTCCTATTTTTGTCATAAACCTTTTACGAACAAGGCCAATCATGCTGGATATCTGGCTTTCAAGTAAATTAATTGTGAAAATTATCCCCAAAAATTTTGACTTGTATGAACTTTAGATAGAGTGCTTACTCGGAACCCTGGAAAAAACTAACTCGCCGACTGAATTCAGAAGAGTTTTTCATTATCAAATTAAGTTCATGACAAATCGAAGGCGAGTTATACCAAAACTATTTTGTTATTTCCAGTAAAAGTCTTCACATAAATTTGATATATATAATTGAACTATTGGACATTTTCCTGTTTGTAATCAGCAGGGGTTCTTGTAAGCTGTGGGATGTCTCAAGAGTGTCCAAGGTCTTCTTTTTTGATTGATCCTGTATCGAGTTTAGGATTCCAAAATTATTCTGAATGGATCATCTACGTGGTGGCCTTAAGGTGAAGTCTATCGATTATGTACGTTCTTAACAAGCCTAAGTCTGATGAAAACTATAAATAAATCTTGTTTATTTATATACTAGTGCTTTGCATCCTCACTTACTCACCTAGACAACGTTAGGTGGCCCGGGATGACACAACCAATACAAATTTTCGATTGGTCCGATCATTGCACAACTTCATTCAGTTACGCACTTCAAGATTTTTCAGGTGCCTTATACTATTACGTTGTCCCTCCAAGAAAATCAAACACTCTTCGGTCTAGATTGTTAAAACTTATTCCTTCTATAGCGAATGAAGCGACTAATGCACATTTTTCTGATCAGCTCACCTCCAAACTCCATCACTGCAAACGGATACAAACAATTTCTCGAAGGATCTTTCGTCCAAAACGAGCAGAGATATATTCATCCACATTCCCTAACTTGCACGATTCTGCACAGGGCTAGAATGATTAAGGACATAAGTAGAGTGTATAAGTAGTATTTGCCGATAAGGAATTATTGCTCAATTACCTTCATATGCCGAAGAAGCAATTATACATCCTTGTTTGGTGTCTGATGGAATATGATTATCAAAGTTATAAATGGAGCTAAGAAAGGCAGAATATCTAAATATCTCAAAGTAACAGCTTTCTATCCTGACTTTCTGCCCAATTTGTCGATTTGTCCAGAAAATATTTGGTTTTACCCTTATTTACAGGCAAACCCATTCAATACTTATACACATACCAGTGATAGCTCACTTTGTTCTAATAATGAATCAATGTCATAAGCCTGCTGTGCCTCCAATATTTTCTTGCGAGTTTTGCGCAATTTTCAAGATATTAAGGAAGATGCATCAGCGTGTTTTAACCCTTTTTTAATATCAAACCTCACGATGAGATTGCTTCTGACCTTTACAGAGTAGCGAGCATTCGCCATCGTTAGTATGCACAATCTAACAAGTTTAGCTGGAATGTCAAAGTTAAAGTTTGTTTGTCTCAATAGATAATTTTGACTTCTTGGATTTTGTTTAAAATCACGAGACCTAAGACATCACTCATAAGGGCAAACCAGATTGTTGACAAACTTGTTCAGGCAATCACGTCTATGTTAAGTGGAGTAGTTTAGGGGTATACTCTTTATTGATTAGGCAAGGGTCCCTAAGGTTTCATTCCTAAGGTATACTTCCCCGACCAAATCCCGGGATTTATATTGTATATGAGGTATATGCTCATCGTATGCTGCATTAGATAGCTTGGCAAGTAAGCCCTGCAGCAATGTTATGCTTTAATTTGGACATTGTTATCTCTATGTGCTCGAAATCCAATCAATAGAAAGTTAAGAGATATGCTTAGTAACGGTCTATGGCTGCTGAAGGTAAAAATTGAATTTCAACTTAGAAAAGCGCAAGAAATTCTGTCTTATGGAAACCTATTCCAAGTATTTCGAAGCAGTTCTTTCCATGTCCTTTATTCAATCGCAGCAAGTAAATTGATTACAGCCAAAAGCCGTTCAAATGCAGTCGTTCTTCTTCATTTGCCTACAAGTGTAAAGCCTGCAAACCGTTTATCTAACGAATATCCACAATCATCAGAAAAAAGCAATATAAACATTTGTGGATCAGCAGATATAAACGTACATACTTCGTACATACCATATCCACATACGTACGTACATATACATATGTCATAATTTATCGCAAATTCATAAAACTGTGTATATACATATATATGTATTTTCTTTAAAAGAAAATCTATACACATCGAGAAATAACTTTACACTAATCCAATATACGAGTACGTATCATACATATGTACTCGTATAATATGTCAACAAAGGGACTAGGCCGCTTGTAAATCCATACAAGTGATTCCTTAGCTAATGTGTTTGCATATGTTTGTATATCCATGTTTAATTATCTTAAATCCCTATGAAACTTGACAGATATGCAATACAAAGTACATACGAAACTATATACTTGTATATTTATGTTAATGTAAAAAGCCTTTATAGCAAGTAACTTGTCAACAGATACAAATATGTTATTAATTATTTGTGTGAAAATGAATAACAACGAGACCAAATAATCTTACAAATAGTAAAAACGCAACCAATTCTGTTAAATCGCGAAACAAACTGATTGCTTTTCAAATATTTGTAATGCGGAGATAACTTACATGTACCATTAAAGTAATCACTTTAATTAGAAGAAAAAGCTGCGTTTTGAGAGCAGCATAGAGAGAACTCTTACTTTCCCCAAATGTAGCAAGGAGAAGAAGAAGAGCACGGAAAAAATTTCCGAAATACAGGGCTTTTCTTTAAATGCACCAAAGTAAGTTTTTTTTAATTAATAGACGTGTTTTTTAAGGTATCAAGGAAATTTTTGTTTTATATAATTTATATCATTATTTATGAAATATAACATAATTCCAATATCTTCCACGGAACCGTTTACGTGACTGTATGCACTAGACCAAGACGTTTTGAAATCATTTGGCCGATTTTCCAGCAGATTCACGTCCAAGGTATCTAAAGGTCTGGCACAGACTAAAAACTTAATATAGCTCTAAAGAAAGAAAAGTCTAAATGTGTCAAATGGCACGTACGCGGTGGCCAATTGAATTGAACATTTCTGGCACTTCGTATTCAATAAGTCAATTTTGGCACGCGCTGTGTGGCTAATGAGACAGACCTGCTGAAAGCCTTCGAGTTGCAATTTATCCAGGTGAAATTGGTAGCGGACGCCATCATCTCCGAAGAAGAGCGTATGACATTTTCGGTATGAAAACCACACCAAACAGTCAAGTTTTTTGTACACAATGGTTGGTGTTGCGGCAATAATAAGGCCATTTAAACAAAAATTAACCTCGTCATTGAAAATGATTTTCTAGTGAAAATCCGATTCTTCTTCAATAGAGCCCAGTAAGCGAATAATCGACGTGCGAGATGCCTCAGCCAAGTCTATTCGCAAAATACGCTGTAGGGACAGTCAAAATATGCTTTTAAGAATAACGCGAAATCGTTTGATTGTTGTCGTGACTAACCGTGTGTGACTGAGCAGAGAATCCTTATTGAAAATGTTGTGCATCTAATGAAAAAGACTTTATATTTATATTAGACTAGCAACAATGCCTGGCCTAGCTAAGATTCAAGTAATAAGTTCTCATAATTCTCAATTTAGTGCATGTATGTTTCATGACTAGCCCAGAGTACGGTCAAAGTAGTAGACCTACCATGCTGGTGCCCAGGAAAGGTTTTATAATAAATTTTGTCCACGGCTATGTATTTGGTATAAATTGTTTTGTTCAGATCATCAGATATTAAACTTTTTTGATTATCAAAATAAAAGGCAAGTTGCTTATAATTAACCCAAAGCTTTTTCAAAGAAAATTCGTGAAGCGAACACCATCCTTTAAAAAGTTAATCATTCATTCAACCGAATACAGAAACTCAGATGTACTACATTAATATTTGAAGTATTCTCTGGAAAAGATGGATGGAAACTATGGTATTACACAAAATCAATGCAGTATCCAGACCCAAATACGGGGAACTATCAATTGACAAGAAACTGTTACTTAATAGACAGGTTTTAAGACCCGTTTAGACATATGCAATACTGTACTATAATATTTTCGTTGTAAAAATAATTTTTACAAGTCCCTAGTAACACTTTGACAGGCTCTCAGTTCAGATCCCTTCAGTAATATCATCAGCAGATATCATCATTTTATTCAATACTAGCTGGTACCCAGTGCATTGCTGCCGCAGAAGAATCGATTATAACTTAAAACAGTTAACTTGTTTAAATCTTGTTTAATTAAGAATGATAGAAAGAATAGTTATTTTGTTGTCGATAATGAATACATTTATTGAAATTGAGTAATATATAAAGGAGAAGTATAAATGATATTTACTATATTTGTTATTGTTGATGACTTTATTATTCAAGTGCTTTAGGCTAGCCAATATTTTTTTGTTTTGACGTCTTCAAAAAAATAAATACATTTTTTGGCAGTCCGTGAGCATGCAACATACCGCCATGTGAAAAGCTTGGATTTTCTAGATTCAAACCGCACACTTGAAGTGATTAACCTTTTGCCTTGTTGATTGTCATTGAGAATGTAAGTCGAATGAGGAACTGCAGTCGTTTGCAATCAAATGGCATGTCTGTGGAAATAATGGGAATGCGCGAAATGAGCACATCTTCTCCTTTAGACTTTCCATTAAGAATAGAAAAGCGAGTCTTGTTCCATTACACAATCAAGATGGATTAATGTAGAGCAAAAAAATATTTGTCACGCCGACTTTGAGTAACAATTTGTGAAGCGGCACACCAGGAAAATCTAAAGAATTTAAAAACTCGACTGGATAATTTAGCACTTCGCGTTCATGACGCTGTCAATCGGTTTGTATGTAACAAAATCGCCTGCAATTTATTCTTGAATTGCGTGGTTTATTGCATTGACGTCGGTTTTTTTCTGCCAAAAAAGCACATTCGCAAAGCCATTTGTGATTTTTATAATTCGTAACAATTTGCGAAAAAACTTTCTGAAACAAAAGTTCAATGGAAATGAAATAGATTTTGTGGCAGGATCAACTGGTACTTTTCCATCACAAATGTTCAGTTACCTAGAAAGTGTTGCTGCCAGCGCATCGCTCTGCAAATGCGCATATTGGTCATGAGAGATTTTGCACATGTCTCCAATGATGCGATGCTTTGAGGCAAGCAACTGGAAGATTTTGTCGAAAGTAGCCAGATAATAAAATGAGAGCGCCACCGAACTATTGTGCATTTACTCGCAAATCTTGAATGGGTCGATCAAGCGGTTCAAGCGATGTCTTATGTGCCGGGATGCATTCGTCCCAAGCAATGAGCTTGTAAATTTGCAGAATTTTAGCCATGCCAGATCCTTTTAAAATGTTACATGTTAAAGTTTCAGAGAAATGCATATTCAATGGCAATTTGAGCTCCAAATGCGCTGTACGTCTACCATCTACCAATGTAGCCTGATGAAGCAAGAGCCAAAACAATTCCATTTTGAGATCGAATGTGAGCCAATAGCAAACTGATGAGGAAGGCTTTTCCAGTGCCGACAGGCGCGTCGAAGAAGAGCAGACCACCTCTGTCATTGTGTCGTAGGCCAATTTTTGTTCCTCAAGCTAAAGTTGTTCGTTTGCTTCAACAAATGCATGCAAATCATTAGCATTGTACTGCTGTTCTCTTATTAATTCTATATCATTAAGGTCAAGTGCAGAACGTTGTGACACAATCATGCCAAATTGAATGAGTGCTTTCTTATTGATGGTTAAGCATATATCTTCGATTTCGACCAGAGCTTGATTGAAAATATTATCCGAAAATTCAATGGAATTGTCATTGCTAACGGTACGGATACAGATAAAATGTCCTCACTCAAATCCTCTCTGAATTTTTCCCACAAATCTTTCGGGTTGGATAGCTAGCATGTGGTCAAAATGATGGCGAATAATGTTCGAATTTGTCGCGGATAACAGCTGTCACATGTAGTAGGACCTTTGACATTAACCACCAGCGTTCTAAAATAGTAACAGTCGGCATTATTTGGATCTACTGTGTAAATACGTCCCAATGCGGCATGCCTTGCTAACGTCGTATTATAATTTCTTGGATGTAGCATTCCATGTATAGTATTGAACTTTGGGACTTATACGTACAATAAAGTCATGGCAAATTGCTTCAGTGTTGTATGCGCTGGTGCAGCAGCCACATTTCGTGCAGTGTCTGCCGCGAAATATACTCTTTGTTCATTCTCAAGATGACCACTGAAATGAACCACATCAGGATGGCGAAACTCAAACTACGCCAAATAGCATCGTTGCTGCTGATACTCGTATATCGACCTGTTTGAAATTGACTCACTTGATCGTTCGCGCATCATGTCTATCAATATTGACTACTTCCATATCGCCGCCTTTGTTGACGTATTGGCATATATATATATATGTATATACTTGGAAGGTTTATTTTTTGACTGAAAAAAAGTATACTAATCAATCTCACTCACATGTATTACGATGAAAAATAAATTTTCTTCGCGCACATTTCTTGGTTACTATTGTGGTTACCGCAAACGCAATGCTGCTATGGAAATGAGTAAGATACAATACAATGCTGAGTTTATTTCTGTCACATTCAAACATCTCACAGCTTCAATGCAACAATCAATGTAATAAAATTCCAACACAATCGGACAACGATACGCTAACGCATAAAATACGAACAAACAAACATTGATTTTTATATATTAGATTGTTTGGCAAATCATCATGCAAAGGCTTACTTGTGAGCATTTACAAATTGTGGACATTTATATCCATAATTAGTGTTCAGTAAAAAAATATTTATACGCCAAATTTTAGCAATTCAATTGAAAAATTTCGCAATAGTCTTACTCTTCTGGACTGACAAAAATGTGCCGCCGTTGAGCTCAGTGTTGAAAAAGATCCTAATATATACATCGGTTCGTCATCGCTCGCAAGGATTTACCCCATGTCCATCGACTTTGTGGAAGATTTTGCCCAGGGATCTTGATCCATCGCTTACAAGATTCAATTGCTGCATGAACTGAAGCCAGGTCATCTTCGTTTGCGTCGTGACTTTGCTGGTTGGGCCCTTAAACAGTTGGAAGTCGATTCACTTTTTTAGCATCAAACTCTGTTCAGTGATGATGCTTACTTCTGGCTCAGTGGCTTTGTTAATAAGCAAAATTGTTGAATTTGGAAAGAGGAACATCTAAAAGTGATCTTTCAATTACTATTGCACTCAGAAAAATGCACTGTTTGGTGCGGTTTATGGGCTAACGGCGTCATCAGATAGTACTTCTTGTCTGTCATGTCCGGCACAGATCCATGATGATGAAGTTTCCAAAAGTGCGTGAACATGATCTGCAGGACATTTGAATACAACATACTGCATATGAAACCATCGAGTTTTTGAAGGAAGTGTTCGATGGTAGCATTATCTCCAGAAATGGACCTGTGGCCTGCCGTCCAAGATCATGTGATTTGACGTTGCTGGACTATTTTCTATACGGGTATTTTAAGTCGTTAGTCTTTGCATAAATGCCAACAACGATTCCAACTTAGGAAGTCAACATTCAGTGGACCATTTGTAAGATACAGCCTCAAATCCTCAAAAAAATGGTCCAAAATTGGAACTAAATAATGCAACTGCTGAGACGCTGTCATTTTTCAACATTAATGTCATGAAATTATCTATCGAATAAGAAAACCTTGGTTCCTTTGCTCAACTTGTGTTTATTTCATTTCAATTTTAAATCTTACAGCTTTTAGAAAAATACCCTGTTGAAGTAAAACACCAATTTTAAGCCTTGATCTTTATTTATCGGATATCGTTGATATCGGGCTAAAATTTCTTAGAAATTTATAATGTTAATTTACATATATTTATATGAAAAAATCTCTTACAAATGTGTCTTAATTTAATATTTCTACGTTTAATTCTTCCAATTATATTATGTATGGTATGTAATATGCCTTTGATAAATAAGCTTCTTCCTCTGCACCGTGATTCAAGGTTAGGCCAAGGTCTTGAACCATAATGGGTTCCACATTCATCCTTGGTGTTATGGACCCTGGTTGGCTGGCCTACTTCAGGTTGGCAAGTGATCTATGACGACAACAATGTCATCTCTACAAACTACCTTCCGGGTTTGAAACCATTTTGTCCTCCTTGTAAGATCGGGTAGATACTCTCTTATCCACCTGCGCCAGAAGGAATTCCCAAACTCTTCAATGATCATCCAATTTCGTTTTAATTTACAACCTTCATCATTGAATCGCCTATAGTTTTCGTTCCATTGGAAGACCCCAATAAAAAGAGTTTGGGTGTTAGGGCTTCTTCCTCTAGAATGGAATATAAGTGAGTGGACGAGTATTTAAAATACCATCATAGTTAGCAACACTTCGTCCCTTGGATTTCTCGTTAACATAATCGCCGCTAGTATTTGCTTGACTGAGCGAACTAAACGTTCCCAGCTGCCATCCATATGTGGTGATGCTGAAGAAATTAACGTCCACTTGATACTTACTTCACCCAGGCGTTCGACTAGCCTTTTGCATTCAATTTGCTCAACCGCTGCTGACTAGCTCCTCGAGAGTTCGTGCCGTTGTCAGTGTAAATGTGTATCGGCATTCCTCTTCTCGTCATAAATCTTTGTAGCCCTAAAATACATGAGTCTGTTGAGAGTGTGTGTGCGACTTCTATGTGGATAGCCCACACAAGCAAGGTGATAAGCACCCCCCATCGTTTTTCCGTTCACCTTCCTACCGCAACTGCTATCGGTTCAAAGAAATCCATTCCAATTTATGAGAATGGTCTTGTAAACGTTTTTAACCTCGCTGTAGGAAGCTCACCCATCAGTGGGACCAAGGGCTTAGCTCTTATATTGGAGCAATGCTAAGATTTCCTCTTTACCCCTTTAAGTAAAACTCTTAGACGAGAAAATTTTGGCGGAGCTTATTAAAGATTCTGATTAAATTCTGCTCCGAATTCGTATCACGCCTTTGCTGTGTAGGTTACATACTCCAACAAGAACAAAAGTATTTTTTTCTCTTCATAACCAACTTGATTTTCCCACACCTCTTCAAGGTGAACGAACAAACGTATAGAGACAATGTTGCAACGATATCTAATATCACACAACAAGTCGCCACGCGCATTTCCGAATTTGCTGAGTTAGCAAGGTATGAATAGATATAAGGGAGTGACAGATTGTCACCCAGTTAGTTAGTAAGTTGTGTATCCATTGCTGTGTCTTGAGATTGAAATCAGTTCACTTGAAATAAAAATATAAAATAATTTTTTTTCGCAAACGGCGAATCGAATTGTTTAATTGGCGCAGTCGGTAGGATTCAGATAAACTGTCTGAATCCATATGAGAACGAACGAAATAGAAAAAACGCTCATATCCTTAAAGTGTGTAAATCTAACTGTGTACTAAGTGTAAGAAGTGTATCTTAAAATCAGATCAAAAGTCTTACTTTGGACCCTTTCAAATAAAGAACCTTTTAAAAGAGTGTAAATAAAACTGTGGTAAGTGTAAGAAGTGTCTCTAAAAATCAGAGCAGAAATTCTACCCTGGACCCGTTTAAATAAAAACCTTTTAAAATTGCTCCACACTCATTAAGTTAACTCTATTCGACAAGTGAAACTAAAGATCAACTACAGGGACAGCTAAACTAGTTACTAACTCAAAAAAACTAGTACTAACTCAAATAGACAAAAACAACTCAAAACCACCACCATTCAGCGAAAAGACAGAATCTCACAATTCTTCGAAGGAGTCATCAGAAAGGAAATGGATGCTGTACTAATGGAACGACTCACTGCAGCGCTAGAGGCACTGTCTAACCGCAATCCCGCACAAAGTCGGGCTGTTACAATAATGAGGGAGATAGCGTACGTCAAGGAATTCGACGGCAACCGAGAACAGTTAACACAGTTCCTAAATGTGGTTCAAACACATCTAGATGCAGTAGATGACAATACAGAGCAGGAATTATGACAAGCAATTTATAACAGCAAGATAAGTGGACCAGCAAAGGAATTACTACTCAACAATCAACCAGCAGATTGGAATGAGGCGAAGCAGCTCTTACAACAACACTTCAGACCAACAGTGAACTACAAGGACATCTCGAAAAGTATCAGTCATTTAAGGGTAAGTTCTATTTCCGACTTAAACTATCAAATTGAGAAGATTATAAAAAATGTTAACACCTTTGCAACATATGAAAAAAAATCTAAAGAAACAAAGAGTGCATTTTATACTGTATTAGTCGATAAAATAAAACAAATAGTAGCAGGAAATTTATCCCGCGATATAAAAGATACATTTGAATTACATGAAATAAAAGAAATTTTGTATACTTACGTTGGATTCGATTACAATAACTTAGATAGGAATTTCTTAACACACGACCGACAACCGACATCGAACAATAGAACTAACAACAGACATGATAATAGTATCCGAATCCAAAATAGCCAACAGAATAGTCCCCACTCAAGCAACCAAAATAGAAACGTAAATAATAGAGAAAGACCAGGTCAGAATAGGCAAAATAACTTTAATACACCCCAGAACAATTCAGGCCAACATAGACAAAATAATCATAGGCCAAATACCGGACAAAATACACAGCCAATTTTTAACAGTTCAGGACAGTTTAGGAATGCCCAACAAACTCTACAACCGATGGAAATAGGTCAGATTAGTCAGGTCGAAAATTTAGAAAATTTGTAACATAGAGGCCGAGGTTTTTCTGAACTGAGCCTCGGAGACAAAATTTTTGTAAACTTAACCATTGACGAAAAAAACTATAAAGCTCTGATTGATACCGGCTCAACTATGAGCATCACCAATTCCAGTATAGTAGATTGCAGTAAATTTAAAGTTTACGAAAGAGTAAATATGAAACTGCAAACCATTAATAATACAACAACAGAAATAGTAGATAGGATAATAACTAGTATTCCGAAGGAATTCAACTACAACGTGAAAGGTGGTACAAGGTGGTACAAGAGGGACTTAGGAAAAAAACCGTACGACATACTAATAGGTATGGATTTGTTAAGAAAAATTGTCAAGACTCTTGATTTTAACAATAAAATACTTGTATTAAAAAATAATACACGAATTTCAATTTACTCCAAAGAAAACAAAGCAACGTTTGATTGCTTTGAACTCATCGGAAGTGGAAAAGAAATAGATTTAAGTCACTTGAATGAGGAAGAAAAACACGGAATGGAAAAACTATTAAAACAATTTTGTCATTTAGTGTATCACGAAGGTGATCAGTTGACAAACACGGATTCCATCATACACGAAATTAAAACAACAGTTGATCAATCAGTACACGCTAAACTTTACAGGCTACCCCCAAAACATGAAGAGGAAGTTAGGCGACAGGGCGAAGAAATGGAAAAGCAAGACATAATACGAAAATCCAATAGTAGATAAGCATCCCCAATAGTTGTAGTCGCTAAGAAGTTAGACAACTCGGGGCAACAAAAATTCCGTCTCTGCGTAGATTATAGGAAATTAAATGAGATAACTGTTGATGACAAATACCCTCTACCTAACATAGAGAGTATTCTCGACAAGCTGGGCAGAGCGCAATATTTTTCATCAATAGACCTCGCCAAGGGGTGTCATCAAATTAAGGTGCATCCCGCTGATATCTCAAAAACTGCGTTTGTAACACCCAATGGCTTGTACGAATATCTGAGAATGCCTTTTGGACTGAAGAACGCACCCGCAACCTTTCAAAGGCTTATGAATGAGATACTGCGAGATTTTATCAACAAAATTTGTGTTGTCTACTTGGACGACATCTTAATCTTCTCAACAAGCTTAAAAGAACATTTGCAGTCATTATCATTAATTTTCAATAAATTATCAGAGCACAATTTAAAAATACAGTTTGATAAATGCTCATTCATGAAAAGAAACACGGAATTTTTAGGACACAACTAACAGCAGAGGGAATGAGACCTAATCCCAATAAAATTAAATGTATTGAAGAATACGCATTACCCAAAACGGAAAAACAAATAAAATCATTTTTAGGCGCTACAGGTTACTATAGGAAGTTTGTCAAAGACTATGCCAGAATAGCTCATCCAATGATCAAATATTTGAAGAAAAATATGAAGATCAATATTAATGATCCCGAATACATCCAAGCTTTCGAAACGCTCAAGTTGAACATAATTAAGCACCCAATACTAAAATTCCCCGACTTCGGAAAAACATTTACCCTATTTACAGATGCAAGCAATTACGCTATAGGCGCAGTACTAATGCAGGAAAGTCAGCCAGTGTGCTACGCATCAAGGTCATTAAACGATCACGAAAAAAAATATTCCGTCAAGGATAAAGAATTTTTAGCAATTGTGTGGGCAGTTACATATTATAGACCGTACTTGTGGGGTAGAAGATTTAAAATTATAACCGATCATTTACCAATTAAGTATCTCAATAAAAAATACACTGGAAAAGAATTTAGCCAACGCACCCAGCGGTGGTTGTTGAAGTTGCAAGAGTACCAGTATGACATTGAATACTTAAAAGGGAAATCAAATAAAATCGCACATTTTCTCAGCAGTATACCAGAAGAAAATAACGCGCATGACAGTGAAGATAATCAATCAGTTAACAAAGTTAACAACCTGTCAGATAATGCAACCATACATTCACAAGAGGAACAACAACTCGACCATATACCCATAAAGGAAACTATAGTAAACAAGTATAAAACACAACTAATATTAACCAATGACTCTGATAAGGAAATAGAAATACTACATAACAGACGTATAATATTCATTGACATGACTAAAGATAGGGATTATTGGATAGACGTGCTCAGAAGGTTTATAAAGCCAGGACTTACTGGAATTTACACGGAACTCCCATACCACGAATTTAATAAAATCCAACAATTACTAATAGAACTTTTCGGACACGATAAACAGATCAAATTCATAAAAGCAACACTCAGAGCTAGGGAATTAAAAACAATAGAACAAGCACATAAGCAAATTTCGTTATATCACACCCGAGAAAGCGCCCATAGTGGCATAGTAGAGACATACCATAGTTTAAAGAATGAAATATATTATCCCCAATTAATCAAAGAAATAACTAGAATTATAAACAATTGCAAAACATGCCTAGAAACTAAATATGAACGTAAGCCCATAAAGCCCAAGTACAAAATAGGGAAAATTATCAGGAACAAAGGGAAATCATACCCGTTAAAAATTACAAAAGAAATTACTACAAAAACGAACCCAGATATAGGTTAAAACAGAAAGAAGGAGAACACCCAATAAATATTAAAAGATCACGTTTATTTGCAGGTGATGATATTAGTGTTTCTCATACTTGTAACGATGACGGGACAAACAATAGCAACACTAACGATTAATAAAATAGTAGCAGACAACGGATACATCAAAATTAACATAGGACAAACGGAAATAGTACAGAACACGAGGACAATATTACACATTATAAACACTTACGAACTAAGACAAACCGTTAACTTTATTAGAGATAATATACAAACCTTACAGGTAGGCAACGACCTAACGATAAGGAAAGAATTAGATACAATTTATGCGAAAATAACAGCAATAGAACCAAGTAAAAACTCAAGACAAAAGAGAGGCCTAATAAACTTTATAGGTACAGCTCAAAAATGGCTATTCGGTAATATGGACGACAATGATCGACTAGAAATAACAGACCATATGAAAGTTATTGAAGAAAATAATAACAACGCAATCAGTAATTTAAATAGACAAATTGAAATCAATACGCATTTTAACGAAACAATAGCCAATCTAAAAAACATAATAGAAACAGATAGAATGCAATTAGGACAAACATACGAAGAACTAACAAAAAACGAAAAACGACTAATAGCGCAACAGCTCAAAACAGATCAGATACTAAAATTGAAGATACTCGTATTAGAAGAAAATCTGGACCAAATTCTAGACAGTGTAGCATTAGTTAAACAAGGATTAGTACATCCAAGTATGTTAACAGCAGTGGAAATTAGAGAGACAGAACTAGACCTTTACAAACTAAAAAATTCAAAAGTAGGATTACTAAAGTACGACAAAGACAGACTGATTTTAGCTTTAAAAATTCCGAACTCCTATAAATTAGTTGACTACAAATTAATAACAGCCATTCCCAATGAAAAGAATTTAAAAGTAATAATGAACGACCAATTTGTAATAGAATTTAACGGAACAAAATACGAATATGATAATAAGATCCAGTACATAGATGAACTAAAACCATTAAGCAATTGCATTACAGAAAATAATTGTAAGCTAAAAGAGAATCATGTAATAGAAGTTAAGAAATTAGATGATACGAGTAGTACTCTAATATGTAAGAATATGCAAAATGTATCGATAATAAACCAATGTGACGATAGAAAAATAACACTAATTGGAAATTACTTGATTACAATAAATAACTGTACAATTGAAATATTAAATGAAAAATTTAGCAACAATAATTTTGAATTTACCGATAGATTCTTTTATACCGAAGACGTAACATATAATTTTACGAAACAATTCAATTTTGAGGATATTGCTATTAAAAACTTTGTAAACTTAGAACATATTAAGTCGCTTTTATTTCATAAGAATATTAATTACATTGCTAGCTCAACTATGTTCATAATTGTAGTCGTCATATTCAGTTTAATAGTAACCCTAACCAGAAAAAACAGAAATCTTAAACTCTCAATAAAAAATTGCCCTAATGAAATTCCTAAACGTAGTAAAATTCAGGAGAATTTTAAATCTAACGGGGGAGAGGTTACATACTCCAACAAGAACAAAAGTATTTTTTTCTCTTCATAACCAACTTGATTTTCCCACACCTCTTCAAGGTGAACGAACAAACGTATAGAGACAATGTTGCAACGATATCTAATATCACACAACAAGTCGCCGCGCGCATTTCCGAATTTGCTGAGTTAGCAAGGTATGAATAGATATAAGGGAGTGACAGATTGTCACCCAGTTAGTTAGTAAGTTGTGTATCCATTGCTATGTCTTGAGATTGAAATCAGTTCACTTGAAATAAAAATATAAAATAATTTTTTTTCGCACACGGCGAATCGAATTGTTTAATTTATAAGTACGGCGTCAATCTGTAAAGTACGCTAGATTCTCGTATACATTTCAATGTACTCAATGAATTAATTTCATCAGAAAAATGTTCTACTTGAGCTTGGCGAAACAAATAGGCTTCAGCGTTTTTAGCAAATGTGACTTCTGAGTACGATATATTTTTTCGCAATTTTTGAATAAATTCGAAAACCTTAGACAATGCGATTAACAACTTTCCCCAGCATGAAAATCTGGCGATATCGATAATTGATGATGTTTTTGCAGCTGAATGGTGAAGTTGGATATTATTATTGGTCAAATTTCTTGTAAGCTCACATTGTGGCCAGTGCTGATCTGACTTCCACAAGAAGTGCGGCCCAATAAACCACCGATTTTCAGAAAACCCATGGAGATGCATACGTGATCTTGTAGCTTCATCAGCAGCATTTAATTTTGAAAGAACCCTTTTCCAAGATTTCATATCAGTTTTTTCGAGTATTTCTCCGACTCGAATTCCAATTACCTGCTTATACTTCCGACTATCTGCTAGTATCCAGTGGATAACCGTCTTGGAGTTAGTCCAATACACATGTCTTTTAAAATCGATAGTGTGAGACTCGATAATTCTAGATGCCAACCTCGTTCCTAACAGTGCTGCTTCCAATTCCAAAGTATGGACAGTGGACATAAGGGTGCCACTTTTGTTTTCGATGATATAAGACAGAATTGTACTTTTTCTCGATTTTGAATTCTGAGATAGGCGACAGCAGCATATACCTCTTCACTAGAGTCACAAAATATATGGAGGTCAATTTCTTTGGCATTCGTGATTTTTAAATCTGCTAGGTATCGTCTTGGAATTTTAATCTTGTTTATCAGAGGAAATATTTGAATCTACTTATTCCATATAAGAAAATGTTCATCTTTTATTTTCCATTCTATGCTAGATCTCCAAATATTCTGTAGTAATATTTTAAGTTTTATCAACATATTTGCGAATAAACCAAGAGGATAATAAATTTGCATCAATACGCTTAAAACCTCTCTTTTGCTGGGTTTATTTTCGCCTGATAGCAACTCCTCTTTTCTTTTTTGCTTGTCTAAAACAAAGAAAAACTCATCGCTACGTGGAGACCACCATAATCCAAGTATTTTTTCGGCGTCTGCCATAGGTATCTGCATTGGTTCATTTTTTTTTTTTTTTTTTTTTTTGAACTCGAAATTATTATTATTTTTATTATTATTATTATTTCCGAAATTTAAACATATTTACATTTGTTCCTGCGAAGCCTTCTGGCTTATCTGCAGAAGATTATTTTTCGAGAGCAGATATTTACTTTAAGTTAAGCTTTTTGTGTTATGGCTTAAATTAAAACTAAAGTTTTTAGAATTCAAAATAAAAGAAAGATTAATCAATACATACATAAATACAATTCAAGGTTTTGAAAATCAAAAAAGAAAAATTATAAATTCAATAAGTTACAGATACATACATATGTTTTTTTTTTATGAACAGAAAAATTCTTTTAATTTTTTTTTCGCAAATTTGGGTTTCGGATGTTCTTCAGGGAGTTTGGTATCTGGTTGAATACCGTTGGGACGCTATGCTGCAGTTGTCTCTTGCCGTACGCGTTGTATGTCATTGGGACTTTTAACATTCCTTGGGCTCTTCTTCTTGTATTCTGCTGATGATCTATCGGGTCTTTGAAGCGGGTGTCATCGTAATATTCAAGAGCAAGTGTCATTTGGAATATTTTTTGGACACTTAACACCTTGAAACTTCTATATCATGTGTTGTTGTTGGGATGTCTAGTTTGCATTTTCTTCACGATGGAGTTTTGAAGGTCTTGCAGCTTATTAATGTGCGTAGCTGATGCGTTACCCCATGCTAGTATGCCGTATCTCAGTTTTGACTCCACAAGAGCATAGTATACCTGTTTTTGTACTTCAAACGTGGAGTAGTATCCACGGTAAACTACTGCATAAAGTGCTTGCCTGAGGTTGGAGCGGAGTTTCTCTATGTGCACATTCCATAGAAGATGGCTGTCGATGGTTACCCCAAGGTATTTGTATGTCTCGATTAATTCGATTTCTTGGTCCGATAGGACTTTTTGACATGTGCCTTTTGAGTGTTACTCTTCGGTCAGTGGCTTTGTTGTGTGGTCCCCGGATGTGCATCATTTTCGTCTTCGCCGCATTTAAAATCTGGCCATTATCATGACACCAGTTAACAGCTTTATCGAGTTCCACCTGCATTACTTGTAAACCAGTGTCAGGACACTTATGTCTAACGACTATAACTGTATAATCAGCGAACGCGAATGGAATGCCATTTGTAAAGACTCGCATTAGCTCGTTTGTGAAAAGTATGAATAGCAGGGGTCCTAGCTTTAAACCTTGCGGGACTCCAAATGGGGCATTTGTCTATTTACTAAGGGCGTTTTTAATTTTAACTTTAAAAGTTCTTCCACTTAAATAGTCTTGAAGCCAGTCTGCTAAGGTACCTCTGATTCCAAGTCGGTTTAAGGCTTCTATCAGCTTCGCATGATTCAGGGTATCAAATGCTTTGCTAAAGTCTATAAACATGACAAAGACGTGATGATTTTTGTTGAGGCTTGTGTTGATGGTATTCGCAAACTCACCAAGGAGTTGCCCTGTACTTTTTCTTTTTTGGAACCCGTATTGTTTTTCATGGATTATCTTGTGGTTATTAATAAAATTTAGAAGTCGCTTGACTACCACTTCCTCTAAACATTTTTCTTTCGCTGGCAAAATTGAAATCGGCCTATAATTTTGTACAGTGTTTTTAGCATCGCCTTTGTAGATTGGTCTTACAATAGATGTTTTTAGTATATTTGGTATCTTGCATTCATTTAGACTTTGGTTAATGATCCTCGTGATAATTGGAGCAAATACATCCGCATGCATTTTAATGTCTCTCGTTCTAATGCCATCGATCCCTGCTGATTTGTTTTTATCCAGTAATGTTAATATTCTATATACCTCTTCAACGCACGTTTCCTCTATGAAGATGGAGTTGTGTAGGGTTTTATTGATGTGTGTTGACGTTATGTTATCACAATTGTGGATAATGTGAATCGTTTGTTCCGAGAAGTGTTTTGCACATTTGTTTGAAAGTGCTGTAAAACATTTTTCTGATGGGAAGTTTTTCGCAAGTACCTCGTCCAAGCTCTGTTTTTTTCTTCCCATTATTTCGTTGACAAGGCTCCATGTTTTACAGGGATCATTTCTAACTTCGTTAAATTCTTCTTTATAGAAGCTGGACTTTTGCCAGAAAATGATTTTATTAACTTTGTTTCGTAATTTCTTGTACTCTGCTTCATAAGTTGTATTTAGTCTGTTGTTCTTCCACCTTTTGTAGAGCTCATCTCTTTGTTTACATTTTTCGCGAATGTAGGGCGTGATCCAAGGGTTTAGTGGGCTTTTACGCTTTGGTTTTTCAAGGCTCATGGAGTTTTTGTATATGTTCTGCATAGTCGTTGATAATTTGTTGTATGTTACCTCTACGGTTTCGTCTACCAATAGCGTCTCCCAGTTTGTTTGGTGTATCTTTTCGTCCACCAAGCTGTTTTTAAAATGAGGGGCTCTATCAACTGGGAACTCACTGCTGCATGGGTCGAGTGTCCCGTAAACCACCGGGTAGTGGTCAGAAACGTCACTCTCGATGACTGCTGAAACTATTTGCTTATCTGTTAAGTTGACAGCTATATGGTCAATCAGCGTTGATGATCCTCGAGTGAGATCAACCCT
This sequence comes from Volucella bombylans, assembly GCA_949129095.1. Lineage (NCBI taxonomy): Eukaryota > Metazoa > Arthropoda > Insecta > Diptera > Syrphidae > Volucella > Volucella bombylans. Next base: position 42,999,262 of record OX422144.1, on the reverse strand, counting down.
TGTATCTTCTTTTATAATATTAACTAAACCATTGAGTGCCAACATTTCTAAGTAGTTCCTCGCGTGAATTTGGTCATGATCTTGAATATTAATGTTCATGTCACCCATTAATACCATATCTCTATTTCTTTGCCTTGGTGTTTGTTGGAGTAGGTTTCCAAATTCCTCAACGAAGTCTTTTATACTTAATGCCGGTGGCCTGTAAACTGTATACAAATACTCCACTTTAGCTCCGCTTCTAATTTTTATTCTGAGAGACTCACAAGATGTACTATTTAATTCCTGAAAATCATATTCTATATCACTTTTTATATATATGGCTATTCCTCCTCCTCTTTTTTTACTTCTGTTTATATATTCTGGTTTGTAGCCGTCTATTGTATAATGTTTGTTGTTTTCCTTCTTAATATTTATTTCCATTACAACAATAATTTTAAGGCTTGTCAATAGAGGGTTTATGCTTACGCAAAAAATATCTCAGTTTTTCCGCATTGACCTTATATTGAAACATAAGCAACTAAAGTTCAGTTTTTTTAATTCATATAATCTGCTATCACTAAAACCACGTATTACCCTATAATCTACGTTGTCTAACAAGTTATCATTTCCGTTTGTGTTATCCATTTTTGTCTATTGTTTATGTTTTTCTAATATATCACACATACGCCGTCAATCTTATGTCCGAGTGATTTTACTCACATCGTTTACGGTGCTTATCAGCAAAGAGGGAGTGTTCTCATTTTTCCTTGCTAACACTCCTCCAGCACTCTCCCACACATAGTCCAGTTTTCCAGTGTTTGTTTTGCTTTGTCAGCTGATTGTTTATGTAAACAGTGGCATCGGCGACTGCTTCTGCTGGTGAGCAGGTATTTTGCATAATCTTCTTCAGCGTGATGGGGCGAGTTGATCGCGCGAATAATGTGTTTCAAGGCAGCTTGATGTTAAAAAAATACTTTATTCGTTAACTCACAATATACAACTAACTTAATTTCTAAAACAAATTTTGAAAGAAACCTATCAGTTTGCAAAGGTGAACATAGAACGGAAATTCAGCAGACGCTGATGCAGCATTCTTAGAATTCACCTGTGCAATTACAAAGTATGTGCTGGTTAATTAATTTTGTGCGGCGTGTGGCTGACCTGTGGTGTATTGTACTGTTGTGGTTGTTGTTGTTGTAGGTGTTGTTGTTGTTGTAGGCGTTGTGGGTTGTTATCATAACTCGTGTGGCTGACCTGTGGTGTATTGTACTGTTGTGGTTGTTGTTGTTGTAGGCGTTGTGGGTTGTTATCATAACTCCTCCCCCCTAAGTCTGGAACGAGGCTGCTGTCGATCTTGATTGACTGGACAAGAGTGAAGTATCGAATTTGGTCCTGAAACGGTTGCTGCGTGCAATTACATATATCAGCACGACTACTGAGGTTGTTAGGATGGCAAGTATGTAGATATCTCGGAGTGTGTAGTCCCATGTTAAAGTTCTGAATTTTTCCTTTTGATGGAACTTAAAATCATTAAATTTCTTTAGACTAAGTTTTTCAAAAGTGAGGTTAGCATTGATATTAGTAAAGGTTGTAGGATAGATATGGATCTTGTTCCAATAGGTATATGGCTGATGTCTGTAAGCTATGTTGTTGATGTAGACTTCACAGTTATGGTAAGTTATGAGTGCTGAGCCTTCAATGGTTTGTTGAAAATTGCAGGTGGAGTCAATGAAGGTGCCTGGTACATTTATAAGAAGAATGTGGTTATCTTCTGGCTGAGTGATTGATTTCGTTTCGCCAACTTCTTCCGTTTGACATGTCGCAGGTTTGTTCCTTAGGATTCTTCCGATGCATGTTGATTGTTGTAATAATTCTTGATGGGTTGACTCCTTACACATGAATAGTTTCTCTACTCTTAAGCACATATATTCAAAATATTGGATAACATTATCGTTAATAGCTAAATATGGTTTCACAATAATTTGGTTGGTTATGTTTACAGGTAATGGAATGATGTGGAAGAAGGAGAAGGATTCTTGAGAAAAGATGGGAATTCTTATGTTAAACACAACTTTAGAGCCGTTGTAAAAAGCTTGGAGTTCAAGTGTCTCATATAAATGTTCATCGGATTTGACTTCTATGGAGTTGTTAAGTAGCTTGTGGATGAGGGAAAGTTCATTTGGGTTCAGTATGGTTTTTGGAATTACACTCGCTTTAGCAAGGATCATGGCTTCTGAAATATCGCGAATGTGGTCGGCTAATAGGTCTATATTGAAACCAATTTGGTTTAAGTGCTGAGCATGAATAAGTGTATCTGCATTTGATTTAACTAAAATCTTTGTTTTATTATTGTAGTTTGTCATATATTGTTGAATTAGGTTCTGTTGGTAGTTGATGTGGTCTGTAATGTTCTTAAATCTTTGGATCATTTCTGAATTAAGTTTTGATTTAGAGAAGATGTTATTGACTAATTGGTTTTGGGTATTCTTTAAATTTTCTATTTCACTGTTTATCTTTTCTGCGTCATATGCGTCCATGTTTCCCGTTATAAATTTAAGTGTACTTCCTAGTCCGTTAATACTCGTAAGTCCTCTTCTTTGTCTTTGTCTTGGTAGTAAAAGATTTATTTTAGACACTAATTCCTGAAGTTTGAAGTCTATAATATTTAAGGTTGGTTGAAGGTTTTTGAAGTTTCTAAAGTTTGTAAGGGATTTTTTTATCATATCCGTGTTTTGTACATATTCTTCTAGGTCGATTATGTGAATAAGGTTAAAGAAAGAGTTTATTATTTTTGCATTTCCTAGTTTTAGTGGAAGAATTCCTTCGGTTTTCGTGAGGTCACGTATTTCTAGTTCCTGTGCCAAAGTTAATATTAACCTTAAGGTGAGAAGAGAAAAGAGAAAAATTATAATCTAAGTGTGCTTACGTTTTTTCTTGATTCTAGATTTGTGAAATTTCTTATCGTTTGTGGTTAGTAGTGTTACTTCTTTGTTTTCCTTAACTATATGCTTAGTAAATCTAGGGGTGAGTTTATTTCTTTTACACTCTTTTCTGTATATCGTATCCTCTATGTTTCTATTTTCAGGTTCTTTTCTATCCATATTAAGTTTAGTGATTCTTTTATTAACTGTTTGCTCTAGTCTATCTCTTATCTTAGGGAAAAATTCTTGCTGAAATTGAGTTAATTCTTTTATATATTCATGTTCATTGGAGTGCGTTAAAGAGTTATTGAATTTGTAAGGTCGTCCAAAAAAGACTTCAAAGGGTGTAAATTTTGTAGCGGAATGGATGGAATTGTTATAGGTAAATAGCGTTTCTGAGAAAATATCGTCGTGGTCCATATCCAGTTTCTTTTCCTTAAAGGTTTTATAAATTATTCTGTATATTTCTATTAATGTCGAATGTAGGCGTTCTACGAGTGAATTGCTGGAGGTCTGTTGGAATGAAGTTATATGAAGGTCAATTTGATATCTTTTACAGAAGTCTTTGAAGATATTGGATGAGAATTCGGTTCCTTGATCGACTACGGTTTTTGCCGGGATGCCGTAAAGGCTTATGAAGTTTTTGAATGCTTTTAGAACGTTGATACTATTTCTAGAAGGAATTGTATAACCGGTAGCAAATTTTGAGAATTTGTCTATTATTGTTAAAATGAGTTTATTATTAATGGTATATATGTCCATATGTAGTATATCAAGCGGTTTAAGTGGTGTTTCGGGTGTTTTATACTTTACTTTTTGGGGAGATTTTTCATACTTTTGGGTCTGGCATTTTTCACAGTTATTTATTGTTTCGGTAATTTTGGGCTTCATAAAGGGGAAGTAAAAATTTCGTTTGAGATGTAAAAGAGTTTCCTCTATACCTCTGTGGTTATTATCTATATGGTAGTCGTTGATTAACTTTTCCTGCTCGTCCACATTTCTAATATCTTTTAAGAGGGTTGTGCAGCGAATAACGCGAAAAGATTTGTTACTAGAGAAGAAATTGGAATAAACTGATTGTACCTTTTTGAAGGTGTCGTCATCTGTGAAAATCGCGTTAAGCTTCTTTGGGGAGAAAAATTTTTTGAAAATGTCTACGATGTTGTTTTCACTAAAAGTCTTATCTCTAATAGTTTTTCGTTGTTTATTTTTAAAAATTAATTCTAAGGTCATGGGTGAACCTTTATCAGATTTTTGGAGAATATATTGCAAACTAAATTCATTCAGTGGCCTTTCTGATATCGGAATTCCGTCGTCTAAATTTTCTTCTGCAGAATGTATGGTTGAGCCGTTTGTGCCCTGTACTGAAAGGGTGTCGTTTATATTTATGTCAACGTTTTGAAATGAGTTTGGGTGGTCAATTTTAATTCTACTAAGTGCGTCTGCGTTTGTATAGTTTGTCGGTTTGTAAGCTGTTGGTTGTTTGTATCTTGACTGTTCTGAACCTAGTTCCATAGCTTCAGGAGCTGGTAGTGGACGGGATTGTGAATTCGGACCGGGGTATTGTCTTGAGAAATTTTGATTTCTTTGATTTGACGGTCGTTGAAATTGATTTGTATTTATTGGAAGCGGAGCTTGTGCTTAAACGCGAAAGTTTTGGGGGTTGTTATGGGAAGATTGCATTTGTCTGTGTGTTTGATTAGATGCTACGTTGCGATCGTTTGGAGGGTATTGTGTTGGATAAATTGTTTGTCCGTAAGTGCGGTTTTGGTTAAAATTTGACCGATTATTTTGAGGTCTTGGAGGATTTTGGTAAGAGTTGGGTTTCCTCAATTGGGGCTGGTATTCATACTTCATGTAGAACATGTTTTGTTCTTGTATGCAGTATGAAAGGGCAATGGCAAGAGATATGGGTTTCATGGCTCTAATGTTTGAGCCCAGTGGCTCTCTTAAGCCAGAAAGAAACGAATTAAGGCACATGTCAGCAAAAAGTTCTCTTTTTACGTTGACGACGTTTGCATCACTTTCATGAATCAAAACATTATTAGTAAACGTTGCTTGCAGTTCTACAATTTCAGCATGAAATTCTTCGACTGTCTTGTTGCTTTGTTTTAATAAATGGAGATCTCTTATTAGAGATGTTTCGTTCCTTTTATCGGAATAATGGAGAATTAAATTATTCTTTATATCTCTCCAAACAAGGCTTGTGCCGTACATATTTAGCACTTCATTAGCTTGTCCGCCGATTTTGTTACGAATTGCTCTAAGGATTATTTGTGCCAAAGGGGTTTGATCTATGCCTCTTAAATGCATGAGGATTTCCTCTACGTTATTAATAAAGTCGTGTAGCAGTCGCGGATTACCATCAAATCTCGGTAAATCTTTGACCGCATCGGGAATTCTAAGGGATTCTAAGTTTAAATTTTTAGGATATATAATATAAGACCTTTAATTATGATACATTTAATTATTTACTTTTCTTAAGATTCTCTTTTTACTTTACTTTAAAAATACTATTTTTATAATTTTTTTTTTTTTTTTTGTAATATTTTACTTATTGTTCTCGAATAATTTAGTTCACAATTTTATTTTTTTATTTTGTTATGCAAATAAATCTTAATAATAAATACATATAAAAATATTCTGACTTACATGTGCTTGAGTACGAAGAAAATTTTCATGTTGAGTTGTTGATGTGAAGCTGTGAATCCCACGAAGATTTTCAGCAAACCACTGTTGTCTTCTATTTTATTCTTTTAATTCCAGTAAGCCACTGGAGTTTTGAATGTCTTTATTAAGGTTCTCGATCGCGAAGAATTGAAAAATTCACGGTTAAAATAAATTATATTTTGTCACACGGAAAAACCACCCTTACTTTTTATACTTAATTTAACCTCGACCGAACTACCGACTGCGCCAATAATGGGTTTCAAGGCAGCTTGATGTTAAAAAAATACTTTATTCGTTAACTCGCAATATACAACTAACTTAATTTCTAAAACAAATTTTGAAAGAAACCTATCAGTTTGCAAAGGTGAACATAGAACGGAAATTCAGCAGACGCTGATGCAGCATTCTTAGAATTCACCTGTGCAATTACAAAGTATGTGCTGGTTAATTAATTTTGTGCGGCGTGTGGCTGACCTGTGGTGTATTGTACTGTTGTGGTTGTTGTTGTTGTAGGTGTTGTTGTTGTTGTAAGCGTTGTGGGTTGTTATCATAACTCGTGTGGCTGACCTGTGGTGTATTGTACTGTTGTGGTTGTTGTTGTTGTAGGCGTTGTGGGTTGTTATCATAACTCGCGTGTTTCATAATTTCTTGTTTGCAAATATTCGATGAAAATGAGGCGATGATTGTGGATCTTTCAGTGTTTTTTTGTTTTTGTTCTGTATATGTCAATAATATCGGTGTCCTTTATATCATGGTTAATGGTTTTCCCAATTGCTTTTGCTATATCGACTAGATTTTCGTTTTGCTTAGGAGGGATATTTTTTATTTCTATGTTGTTTTTAAGTAATTGTTGTTCTATTGTGTTGATTTGAGCCCGCATGTTTTGGATAAGTTCATCCTTTTTGTTGTTGTTTTCTTTTAGCTCAGCTATTTCATTTGTCATATTTTCCATAAGTTTATTGTTTTTTGCCAGGTTGTCGTTAATGTCATCGTCATCACAACTTTTTTTCATTTCTCGGATTTCTTCTCTCAGCTGTTTTATTTCTTGTAAAACAGCTATAATGTTGACCGTTTCAGTGGGGCTGTTTGTGTTTTCAATTCTTCGTCGCTCTTTTGCTTGGACTGGTGTTAATGATGTTGGTGTTGAGGGCTTTGAGGTCAACGAACGCTCGGGAGCAGAAACTGCTGCATTTGTTTGTATTTGTGCTGGAGCAGTTCTACACATATGACATTTCCAAGCTTCTCTTCTCGTTCCCATTGTTCTCCATGACTTTTCTGTCACTGTGGTGCAGTGAAAGTGCATTTTGCGATTTCACTTAGGGCAAATCACGAAGTCTCCTTCGGGGGGGAGCTCTTGACCACAAGGAACACATACACCCATGGCAAGCCTGTATTATAGGACTTATAGGAATATATGTATTATAGGAATAGAAATAAAGGGAGGGGAATTTTTCCGCGAAATGTGGAAATCCGAGTAAGAAAAATAAATTAAAAATAAATAGGCACAGATGGTTTACACTTTTCTTTTCTTTATTAAGGGGATTTTTGTTAGAAAGTCACTGTCTTATACTTGCTTTGTAATTTATGAATTTAAAAGGACACTTTTTGATTCTCAAGAAAAATAAACCAAATAAAACTTCAGATCACTTATTAAATACGACCACACACTTCAAGCTTTACTTTGTGAACGAATGTATTTCGAGCTCTCTAATAACAGCTGATAAAATTTGATCGGAAGTTGCGGATTACGTCCTTTGATACTTTCAATACTTCCTCCTCACTGATAAAGCTACCAATATAATCATCCACGTAGTGGTTTTGAATTATTGCATTTGCCTCATCCGGGTACCGATGCGTATGATTTTTTGCTTTGTTTTTTTATATAGGTACTGGGCGCGATATGGTTGCTCCAAACGTCATTGCTAATAGCTTGTAAAATTCAATTTCATTAGTTTCACTATTTCGCCACAAGAAGCGCTGAGAGTCTTGATCTTCTTTTGCGATTCTAATTTGGTGAAACATTTCCTTTATATCTGCGCATACAACGATTTCTTTTTCTCGAAACCGAAAAAGGATTCCAAGTCATGGTGCAGTTATATCAGCATTGAATGATACTCCATTTACTTTAGCCGCTGCGTCCCAAACAATTCGAATTTTACTGGGTTAAATACCGGGAAAATTGGAAGATATCATGTTTTATTGCGAGCAAACTTTTCATCTTTTTTAATCTGTTCTGCGTAACCTCTCTTTATATAATACTGTATTACTTCAGAAATACGAGTTCGCAGACTGGGTTCTCTTTGCATTCTTCTTTCGAGGCCTCGTTCTGCGTAAAATTTGCTGCAGGGTAGTTGAACATTCATATGCTTCCATAGAAGTAGCACTTCGAATCTTTGTCCAAATCTTTGACTTTTTTTTCAAACATTTTTTCCGCCTGCTCCTCCTCTGACGAAAGTACCTAATAGCATTTTTTTGTTCCAATGCTTTCGACAGCGAAGAACTGCCTAACAGTTCCGTTTACTCTTTGATCTTTTCTTTTTCACTCGCATATGTGAAAGTGGCAACTGGTTCCGCCTTGTTGGGTTTTGTATGGTCCAAAAGCGACTCAACCCAATCTAATTTTAATTGCTACAGGCTCATTTCCATAGGCTTCCTTTATTTTAAGCCGCAATCCTAGCTTCCAATGTTTTAATCCAATTAAAATCCTAGGTTGCGCATGAGCGTATGGCCGGAATTGAAGTCCAGCAAGGTGTTTATACTGTTTGGACAGATATTCCCATTTAATAATTTGGAGGGGCAGTGCTAAAGAGTTGACTGTTCTTACACCAGAAATAGTATAGCTGTATATATGCCAGCGATTTCAATCTGGCCGGAATTGAAGTCCAGCAAGGTGTTTATACTGTTTGGACAGATATTCCCATTTAATAATTTGGAGGGGCAGTGCTAAAGAGTTGACTGTTCTTACACCAGAAATAGTATAGCTGTATATATGCCAGCGATTTCAATCTCAATGCTTTGAGAGTTTTCTTCTGTACGAGCAGTATTCGATGTCAATTTTAAATGAAGAGGTGAGTATTTGTCATTTATATTCAAGTCATTTGCTAATTTGTACTCTATTAATGTCACAGATTAACCATCGTCTAGGAAAGCGAACGTTTCGATTGATTACAATTAGTGTGATGGACTGGAGATTGAACCACAGCTTCGGATGTGATAGCGTTTGGCTCTTTGCTTCTATGTAAAATCCTATGGTGGCCTCCTCACGATTGTCAAATATGAACTGACAAGTGATAATCATTATTTACTGTCCAGCTCTTCCTCCGGCTCAAATTCTATATGCAACCAAACACTAACATGAAATCCAGAAAAACAAAACACAATGTTTACTAAGGTGGCTTCAAAGACTAAAGTCGTTCATGATTTAATACCTTCATCGTGAAACCGTCCAAATTTATTTGAGGACATAGTGTAATATTGTGTAATATTCCACAACTGCCCTCATAATAATTTTATGCTTTTAGAACAATCTTATCTTTAAATAACACATGTGTTCTTCATCTGTGTGAACATTTGCCTTTACTTATCACTACGTGCAAATACGTACTCGTACATGCTAAATACGAGTATCAAAATAGTTTATGCCCTAAGTATATATTGTAAATCATAAAAGTGGACTGTATTCATATCCTAATTTTTCTTATCATAAACATGTTCATTCTAGAACATTCTGCGGGGGAAGGCTTGTCATATGAACTCCTTTAAAATCGATTGCAATCTTGGTTCGTCCCCTAAACTTGTTTCTTACACTACAAACAATCATTAAAATATCTAAAAAAAATTGAAATAACTAATGCTATGTAGCTGCTTAATTGTATGATGGTATTGTAGGCATTTCAATTTGATGTTTTCTTCCTTCCTGAACTTCAATCGTCAATGATGTTATTCTCTGCGAGTTGTGGAGTATTAAAGAGTCGAACGGCCTTGCTAATCCCTTATCAACTTCGTCGATTTGTTTGATCCATGTGGAAGTAGAAAATATCGACATCTTTCCTGCAGCCTTAGTATTCATTGGTACGGTACTCGTAATTTTATTCATCTCCGAGTAAGACTAAATTGCAGTCAATTTAGATAGTTAATCCGGTAATTACTCAAAGTAACCAAGTATTTGGCGTTGATAACTGCACCCAGAAATCTTTTTCGGTTGTTTGCACAAATCTGCAGGACAAATTATATCTTGTTTAAGAGGCGCTATTTCACAATAGTTTTCTGATGCTGTCCTCCATGGGCAGTTATTATTGCAAATGTAATTCTGATTTAAGCCCCTTTTGCAATTGTTTATATTAGACCAAGACAGCAGCATATAAGTACTTGTATGTATCCGCTTTGAAGTTATATACAATGTATTCCTTTAGTCTATCAGCTATTACTGTTTCGTTTAGGAATAACTCGGTAGAGTTGTGATGTTTCTCCATAGATATGTGGAATTTCTGATTTAATTACCAGTTTTAACTCAATCATCGCTGCGTGTGTTCCCATCAAGTTGTACACATCCTTAATGTGAGATCCTTCTTTCCATCCGAGAATTTTATATGCTATGGGTAATTTTTATTTAATTTTTATTATCTCTTTTGTTTTTGCGTTGGCATTTATATGTCCATGATTCAAATCTATAAGCAAGTCGATGATATTTGATGGAGCCTTTTCACATCGATCTAGCGCAATGGATACTTGGGACGGCAACATGTGAAACATTAAAGCCATTCGTTCCACTTGTTGACATCACTATTTAATGATAAAATTGATTTAAGTGCTTACTCATCCGTACAAAGTGGGTATTTACCTCTTCTGCTGTTTTCTTCAATATATTAACTGTTGAATCTATCACAGAGGTTTATTTTCTTAACAGCTCATTCAGGTAATGTTGATTGTCCATCATATTTCGAAGATTCTCATCTATGGTTTTCTGATCCTCGCTATCCATAAACCCAAATAAAATGTGCTGTAAGGATCCCACAAATTCAAGTGGTGCTCTACGGCTTTGGTTTCAGCAATAAATTGTTATTGCTCTCTATCATCAATAATTTGTTCACTAACTACTTGACTACTGTTTGGCATAGTTCCTCGAAATGGATTATAAGCTTGGACTCTTAACAATTCTATTTTGTGTTTTCAGAGTTGCAACCCTGGCTGATCCATCTTGCTGGACTCGTACTTTCGTCTCTAATTAAACAAAGTTAATCTAAATATAGTTAATTGGTTCTGGTTACATATATCGAGTTCGCAAATATTTCTACTTCCATCGATCTAACGAATCACAGTTTATTTCTTCAATGGATCCCGGATGATTTAATAATGGTTGGTCTATTTGGAAATAACTTAGCGTCAAGATATTGTTACTCCCTCTATCATCATTTATAGAACAAAAAGGTCTTGAATACAGAACGCTTTCAATCGGAAACAATAATGTGTTTAAATGGTGTTTAACTGATTTTTTTTATTATTATTATTTTTATTTCATTATTTCATTTTACAACTATTTATATACATATATCATTAAATATAGAAGAAAGATAATATATGTAAGGTATTGTTAGCATACCTGGCAGCACTGAAAGTGTATTATAACTTGGCACCACAGCCCGGGAACGACTGGGCATTTCTCAAAAATAACTGTTATTCTTTCTTTTCCAATTTAAATTCTCGAAAGAATAGACGCGTGATTTAAAGAATTTTCAAGTTTTCTTCTTTTTCTTAAAAGTCTTGTAGCAAAAAAAAATTCTTAATAAATTACTTATAACTAAGTTAAAATAAATTCTTTCCCTTTTAAAAAATAAACACTTGTCAAGACAAGCAGTCGTACAAGTTCTTAAGAACTCAACATCCTTGAAAATTCAAAATCAGATTTCACATCTGCCACGCGGATGGCCTAACGCCAGAAGAAGTCATCAGACAGCAATTCATCAGAGCCTCATCCGTTCAGATCATCATCATCAGCCAACAAACAGATCGCATCAGACCTTCATTTGCTGACGCTTTCGCACGGAGTCTGGGGTAAGTCATTATGTCTCATATTTCTAGCAATACCTGTAGAAAAGCAAAAAAAACCAGCTCGCTCCTCCCTACGCCCCGAAAATGTAAAAGACCAACACAGTTGCCCTAAGTGCAAACGCGAGGATAGCGACGAGGAAATGGTTCAGTGCGATGTGTGCGACACTTGGTACCATTTCTCATGTGGGCGTCGACGAAAGTGTCGCCCAAATAGATTGGATGTGCAACAGCTGCGTACAATCACAAGCCTCAAACACCACGAACGTAGTCCAGAACCCTCAGGAGACTGGTAAAGTCTGCACAGCATCAGCATCAACGACTGTGTCCCCACAACCAACACCATCTTCACAGCTGCAACCACCACCAACTGTAGTTACTCGCAGCCATATTTCAAAGCCGCCTTTCAGGCTGAACCGAAATCAAAACAACCGTCCGTGTGTTCAAAAAACAGCATGTCAACTTCCAGATCCATCAATCTCAAATTAAAAAAACTCGACGAAGAGCGTCTTCTTAAAGAAAAAAGAGATCGTGAATACCTTGATAAAAAGTATGAGATACTCGGTGAAATGGAATCTGACACGGAGGAAGATGGAGTTTCGGAAGCTCTTATTACAAAGCAAGAAAGATGTGTTAAGTGGATATCAGATGTCAACACCATATGTGAAAATCGTGTGTTTAAGACGGGAATTGAAAACGAAAGTGAGGCGAATAATGCTAATGGTATAGTTGAAAACAAAAAAGTCCCCTTCGCTGCACTTAACTCGGCTAAGTGTAATAACCCGCAAATTACGCAAAGAGACCAGTTCGAGCTAGGCTCCTCACACATTGCTTCACGGCATGGAATTAACAGGAAATTACCTGTATTCAGTGGGAATCCAGAAGATTGGCCACTCTTTATCAGTTCTTTTCATGCGGTTACTCAAACGACGAAAATCTATGTGCCATAATGGGATCCAACAATTTAAAGGCACACATCGAGAATCCCTGTCTTATCAAAGAATTAGTCGAACGACTACCGCCAAGCATCAGGATTAATTGGGGTATACACAGACAAGAGTGTGCGGAAGTAAATCTGTCAACATTCAGTGGATGGCTACAACAAATAGCTCAAGCAGCAGTCGATGTTTCCCCAACATCATATACTTCGTTTAGTGAGAAGAAAAACGACAAGCGTCCATTTACAACGAACAGGTTTGTAAACACACACGAAAAAGTTGAGAATCCAAGATCTGCAGCAGCGACTCCAATAATGTGGAGTGTTGTTCAAAGTTCAACAATATGAGCTTAAATGATAAATGATAAGTGTAGCACTGTAAAACAACACAGGTTATGTAGAACCTGTCTCCAAGCTCATGGCAGGGTACAATGCACTTGAAACAAAAGATGTGGACAAGACGGATGTGTTTTTCGACACCACAGACTGCAGCATAAGAACGCTACTCTCGATTCCGATATATCCGAGACAACTAAAATTAATAAAAATAACGATAAATATGAAAAGAATAGTTCCAAACTTTTTAGAATTCTCCCAGTGACATTATATAGCAAAACGACCAAATACGATGCGTATGCATTTCTCGACGATGACTCTTCAGTTACTATTATGGACGAAAGGCTGGCTCGACAACTGGAAGTCGATGGTGATGTCGCCCCACTCTGCTTAAAATGGACAACCGACAAGCGCTACATGGAAGAACGATCGAAAAAGGTTACCGCCAAAATTGCGGGCATTGGTATGAAAAATAAATTCGAGATCTCTAATGTAAGAACAATCCAGAATTTAAACTTACCGACACAGTCTCTCGATGCCCGTGAACTGAAAAAAAGATATCAACATATGCACGGAATTCCTATTGCGTCGTATAAAGCGGCGAAGCCACTAATATTGATAGGTCTGGACAACTGGTACCTGGGTATAAGTCTTCGTAAGCGCGAAGGTATGAAAAACGAACCTGCTGTCACAAAGACGAGACTTGGCTGGGTTGCTCATGACATTTATGAAAATAATCTAAATAATGCACAAAATACCGTTTTCAGGTTTGTGAATGCCAGGCATACTTGGATGAAGAAATTCATCATATCGTAAAGCGATACTTTACAACAGAAAATATCGGAAAGAAAACGTATAAGGCAATGCTATCTAAGGATGAAGAGTGGGCACAAAGTATGTTGAATAAAAGAGCCTACCGAGATGGGAATCGTTTCGTCGTGCCGTTGTTGTAGAAGCATGACATCGCCTCATTACCCGAGCGCCGCCTAAGATGCTTAGGATCTAGAATGGAGAAGGACACAACGCTCGAGTTAAAGCTACAGAATCAGATCTGCACTTACCTGCAGAAAGAATATGCTCGCAAATTAGAACCGCAGGAGCAGCTTGTCAGAAGTTCGAAAACGTGGTACCTGCCAATATTCCCTGTAATACACCCAAATAAGCCGAATAAGATCCGTATGTGATGCAGCGGGAAAAGAGTCATGGTGTATCACTTAATTCCCTGCTGTTAAGTGGACCAGATACGGTGAACTCGCTTACTACATTTTTGTATAAATTCCGTCAAGGAAAGATAGCAATATGCGCAGATATACTCGAAATGTTTCACCAAGTGAAAATTGCCAAAGACGACCAGGACGCCCAAAGATTTCTATGGAGGAATCCTACAACCAAGGAAATAGAAGAATACGTCATGACGGTGATGACATTCGGTTCAACCTGTTCACGATATTGCGCGCAATTTGTTAAAAATGCAAACGCCAGCGAGTTCATAGCACAATACCCTAGAGCAGTAGAAGCTATTGTTGAAAAACATTATGTGGACGATTACCTTGGTAGTGTTGACTCCGAAATAGAGGCGATAGAGTTGGCAAAAAATTTAAAATATATTCACTCGAAGGCTGGATTCGAAATCCATAACTTCTTGTCAAATTCCAAAAGTGTTTTAAGAGAGGATAATTCGGAAGTACACGACGAGTTGTACACGATACTTGGTCTGTGGGTCCCCCACTAAGGATACGTTCTCCATTCCCCTCAATGCACATAAACTAAGGGCGAGAATATTATCAGGACAGATACGTCCAACGAAGAGAGAAGTTTTAAAGGCATTAATGAGTATTTTCGACCCCCTTGGCCTTATCGCAAATTTTCTGGTTAAGCTCAAGATATTACTAAGAGAAGTTGGCGCTCATTGACGCAATGGGATGATGGGATAGGCGACAGTCATTATGAAGAATGGAAGGAATGGCTAGGCCATCTGCCAGAGATAGAGCGAATTGTAATTAGACGTCCATATGCTCAATCACTTCACTTCAGCGATACGGTACAACTGCATATATTTGTAGACGCCAGCGAGAATGCTTACGCTGCGGCAGCCTATATGCGTTTCTCTTCGGGATTGCACGTCGAATGCTCACTTGTAGGTGCAAAGGTAAAAGTAGCGTCTCTAAGGGACTTGTATTATTATTATTATTATTATTTATTAGCAAATAATTAAAATTACATGATAATACAAAATGTTTGACGAACCTAGCTGCGGAGACTATTGGTTCTATAGCTGCTTAGTAATTAAATGATAATGTTTGTTTTGTTTAGAAATTCAGCGATAAGCTCAATATTTGTATAATTGGTGTCTTTTAGTATATCGTAAATGGATGTGTTCTTAAATACTTTTTTAATAATAGGTGTAAGTACGGCGCAATGTTCCAATATATGTACTAAATTCATAATTGTATTGCATGAGTCACAGATTGGTGGGGTGTTTTTTGTAAGAAGTTAGATATTTTATGTTTGGGAATATTTGTGGGGTAGACAGGTTTCAGTCTTCCAGGATTTGCTTTTTTGTAGTAGTGGTGGTAGAGGCTCCAATCGTGTTTTATCTTAGTGTTGTGATTTTTTGTATATATTTTATTAGGTCTAATTTTGTGTAGATATCAAATCTACGAGTATATACAGGAGCATTGTTAGCGAGGTTGGCTGCAAAATCCGCGTTTTCATTTCCAAGAATTCCAGCGTGTCCTGTAGTCCACATCAGTTTAATATTTTTAGGTGATTTGGTGAGCTGGTATCGGATTGCGGATATAAGCTCGGAATTCTTATTCGGAATTTTTATTGCATTCAGGACAGAAATACTATCTGAGCATATTACGTGTTTACCTCGCCGTTTCATGACAGTTTTCGCGGCTTGAAGAATCGCAAAGGCTTCAGCTGTAAAAATTTATGCGAATTCGGGTAGATTACCTATGCAGGCGATCGTACCATTTTCGAGAGATACGGCAAAAGATGTGTTTGCTGATGTCTTTGATCCGTCTGTGAAAATTAGATTCCACCCATCTGATTTCAAGTTTGATGAAATACTCGCAAAAAGTTTACGATATGTTGTACTGTTCGTATTTATCTTTTTATAATTTGCTAGGGTCAGTATCATAGACTCAGAACTGATAGACCATGGAGGGTGGCGTGGGGTAGTGCTCTCGTTTCGCCTTAGTGGGAGATTATTTAGTTTTGCTTTTTCAAGTATGGTAGCGATTGCAGATGGTATCCTCTTGGTAAGCTTGTGATTCATTGCTTGAAGATATAAACTTCATCAATGATTGAGTTTCTGGAGAATATAAGTTTGGCAAAGCGTTTTAATGTAATCATATCTCCTCGTTCCTCGATGCTTGGTAGTCCTGCTTCAACAAGGATGCTTATAATGGGTGTGGTAGGAAAAGCGTCTATACTTCTCCGGGCAGCTTGATGGTACGTAGGTTTGATGATTTTAAGTATTGATTTCGTTCATTGCCGTATATATATAGACCATAGTCTATTTTACTTAAAACTAACATTTTTGTTATGTGGGAAAGAGTGTTAATGTGTACATTACTTCTTTTACAAGCTAAGTATCTTATTATATTTGTTCTAGCAGTTAGGGATTTCTTTAATTCTAGGCAGTGTTGTTTCCAGCAATACTTATTATTGAAAACTCAACCTAAAATACTTAGATTATTAACATTTTCTATTAATATATTATTAAGGTTAATATCTATTTTTGAACAAAATTGTTTTTTACATATGTGCAGTAGTTTACATTTATGAATTGATAATTTTGCACCAGAGATTATTGACCATTCTAAGATTTCTTCCAAAGCTAGTTTCAACAAGCTCCCACTGCTATTATTATCACAAACTTTACATAGTATATAAATATCATCTGCGTACATGCAGTGATCCAACAGTTTATGTTTCAGTAAAATAGAATTTATGTTATCGAAGGCAATTATGAATAAAACTACCGATAGACGTGATCCTTGGGGATACCGTTATGCAATGGATGGTTGGACGAATAAACATTATTAGTTTTTATACAAAATTTTCTGTTGGTCAAAAATGATTTTACATAACCGTATATATTTCGTCCAACTCCCCATTCCTTAAGACTTTTTAAAAAAATGTGTAGACCTATCCTATCGAAGGCCTTCTCAAAGTCCAGTGAGAGTATAGAGACATGATTTTTAGCTGATAACGCTCTGGATAGAAAATAATCTATGTGAAGGAGTGCATCCACACATCCTCTGTTTGCTTTAAATGCAACCTGATTGGGGCTGATTAGTTTGTTTGTTTCGGCAAACCATAAAAGACGTTTCGCAACTATTTTGTCTAGGATTTTAGATAAGCAGGGGATGAGAGAGATTGGTCTGTAACCTTCGATTGTGGTTTTGTCTTTATTTGGTTTATGTATGGGCAATATTGTAGCAGTTTTCCAGGTTTGTGGTATAACTGAAGTGTTCAAGATGCTGTTATATAGTTCAATTAGTCTATTTTTAGTTTCGAGTGGGAGGTTTTTAAGCATAGGATAGGATATTATATCTCTACCCGGTGTTTTGCCATTGACTTTGTTAAGGGAGGTTTCAAACTCAATTAAAGTGATTGGTTGTTCAATACCTCGTGCAGTGGGATTAGAAATGTATTGAGGGGCTAAATTGTTCATAAAATCGGACTTAGCATTGATAAATGCCGTTGAAAAGTACTAGTTTTCTGATTTTTTTGACCAACTTTGAGCTATGTATTTACATATTTCTGGTGCGTCTACTAAGTTGTTTATGTTTTTAATAGTGAGTGAACTTGGATCACCAGTCAACCGTCGAATGTTATGCCATATTATAGCGGGGGAGGAGTTCGGATTTATAGTTGTCGTGAATTCGGAAAATGTTTTGGCTTTACTCTCCTTGGCCTTTCTACGAAATTTCGCACTACATTTTTTATATTTTATTAGATTTTGTGTATTTTGATTTTTTTGAAATTCCTTAAGGGCATTCATTTTTTCTTTATGTAGCAAGGATAAGTCGAAGTTCCACCAAGGGACAACCAGTTTTCATTTTATAGGAGTAGTCTGAGGGATAGAGAAATTGGCTGCAGTTCTAATAGCTTTTAGGAGCAAAGCGGCTTCTTTATTTATATTTTTGGATACGGGTTTATCAGAAAGATATTCGCGGACTTTGTCTTTGAAGATTATCCAATCGGAGAAGTCTGTTTTAAATCTTGGATTGAATATTTTTTCGTCTGTTCTCGGGCTAGTTTTCAATGTAGTGATTATCGGGAAATGGTCACTATTATATAGATCTTTTAAAGTTTTCCAAGTAATTTTTGGATACAGTTCGGGTGAGCAACAAGTGACGTCAACGTGTGTTAGGGAATTGTGGGTAGGGAAGCCGTCGTTGAGAAGAAGTAAGTTGGAGTTAGAAAATAATTTTTCTAATAAGGCACCTTTATTGTTAGTGGTCCTAGAACCCCATAGTATATTCCAAGCATTGACGTCTCCTCCGAATATGATGGGAAGTTTAACTTGATTGATGATGTCTTCCAAGTCATTATTATTGATTATTTGCTTAGGAGGTAAGTAAATATTTATATATGTGAACTTAGTTTTATGTTGTGCTTCCACTGCTAGAACTAGTAAGCTTGAGCTTAAGGGGAGTAGTTTATGCGGAATATTCTTTCTTATTGATAATACTACACCTTGTTTGCTAGTGTCATTGCGTGGTAAATTATGAAAATAACCATCAAAACTTCTTGGGAAGTACGGTGTATGGTTAAAAGGACAGTGTGTCTCTTGAATGGATATAATTGCAGGGTTGTATTTACTACTCGTAATTATTATATTGAGCTCATCAAAATTATTTAAAAAACCGTCCATATTCCATTGAAGAATATTGAGAGCTTTGTCAGATAAACATTGGTTCCACGAGCTTGTTTTACTTGAAGTAGAAGGAGGGTGGTTTCCAATGCTTGGATTTTGTATTGCAGTTTTATTGCATGGTATCATCATTCTCATCAGTGGCTTCAATATAATAATATTTATTTGCTAAAGGTGTTTGTGTAACAGTTAATATAGGCGAGGATACGAGAGGGGTATTGGTACGATTATTAGGTGCGTGTGTGGTGGAGAGGTGGTTATTTGTTTCGTCGTAGGTATTTGAGCGAGTTGAATTATTATTGTTTGACAGAATTTGTGTAACAGATGATTTATGCGGGAGTAAGAGAGGAATATTGTTAAGGTTATTATTTGCGGGTGTGGTTGTGCGTTTATTGGTAGTATTGGTGTTTGGGATGGCTAGTTTTACGGTAGAGTTTAGCAGTGTGTGGTCAGATTCTTTATCGTTTGATGGTTTTGATGTTAAATTGGTATTGTGTTTAACTTTGCTTTTGTTCAATGTTGAGGTTGTTGGAGGGGACAGATTATCTTGGACGGGAAGAGAATGGGATGGTGTAGATGTATTGTTTGCTTTTGCAACCTGTTCGGCAAATGATTCTGTTAACGGTTGATTATGGGCTGACTTTTGTTTGTTATGGATTCTCTTGGCTTCTGCCATTGTACATTTTTTTGACGTTTTAATTGATACTATTTCCTTTGCTTGTTTATATGCTGGACACGTTTTTGATGATGATGAGTGAGGGAGGGAGCAATTTGCGCACATTAAGCGAGTGCATGGTTCGGGTGGGTGAGGAGGTAAATTGCAAGATTCGCATTTTGGATTAACATTGCAGCGT
Organism: Volucella bombylans; assembly: GCA_949129095.1. Lineage (NCBI taxonomy): Eukaryota > Metazoa > Arthropoda > Insecta > Diptera > Syrphidae > Volucella > Volucella bombylans. The sequence continues at coordinate 42,979,627 of OX422144.1, read as the reverse complement.
TTCGTTGTATGGCCAAGGCGTTGGCAACTTCGACAACGCATTGGATTCGGTATATATTCTGAGATTTTGGCTGTGTAAAAGCCTATATCTACAGATTTGGGGCTCTGATAAAGGTCGAATGTGAAAAGCATTAGGCCTGATGCCCTTTGCTTTCCATCTTCTTCAAGAATTTATAAATTTCCGTTACTCCTTGTGACCTCATTTCGCTGACGATTTCTGATTCAGAAACATTTATTAAACACGGTGCATACGCTATGCCTTTAGATCGGTTGAGGCGATCGTGTAGTTTAACTGCTACTGGGCAGACGCCAGCGAGATCTTTGGCTTTAAGGAAGAGATCTGCAGTCCTTTGTGATCTGACTAGGATAAGGAGGCTTCCATCGCGGAGTTGGGATATATTTTCGTAATCTTTACTAATCATATCAATGGCTTTTTTAAGAAGAAAGGGGCTAAGGGATGATATGGGCTTTTCACTATTTTTCGGAGACATTGATATAAATCGAGGATTTTTTTTATTTGAACATGAAGGTAGTACGGGGAAGGGATCCATAGGTAACGAACTATATTTCGTTTTTTTTTTTGTTGAATGTTTGGGTCAGGATCTGGATCTAAAAGTCCAAATCGACCACCTATTGTGTTTGGTCCGTGGGCCATATTCAAGGATCACTTGGTTCACCCACACTCACGTGGACGCAAGAAAAGAAAGAAAGAAAGAAATCAATAAGCAAGAGTACGGTTTAAAAGAGAGAAACCGGTTTGCGAACTCGGCGGGCAAGAGAGAAAAAAAAATATATATCGCACAGTAAGGTGGAAAAACGATGTTATCGGTTTGAGAGTTAGACTGCGACTGTGCTAAGGGACTTATCGATACTTAGGTTGGAGCTAGAATCAGCAGTGCTGGGGGTACGATTATGCAAGTCTATATGTCTTAATCTACACGTGAAAAATTGCACATTTTGGAGTGACTCGAAGACCGTACTCTTTTGGATAAGATCAGAACAAAGAAGATACAAGCACTATGTAGCATTCAGGATAGGAGAAATATTGGAAGAAACAGATATAGGAAAGTGGAGATGGGTTCCAAGTAAGGAAAACGTGGCAGACGAAGCTACCAAATGGAAACGTAATAATCTGTTCGAGTCCGACAATCGATGGTATCGAGGGCCAGAATTCCTATACGAGCAACCAGAGGAATGGCCTAAAGACGAATCCCTAAACTTCAGCACAACCGAAGAAGTTAGAGTACACTTCGCTCACGGCATCGCCAACGTACCAAGTATCATAGACTACACTAGATTCTCTAGTTTTAACAAATTGGTACGATCACTTGCTTACGTTTTTATGTTCAATGATATAAAGGTAAAAAAAAGGGCTAATTCAAATGGAAGTGTCTTACGGCCTACGATCTTGAACGGTCTCAAAACTACCTGTACCGCCAATGTCAACAGGAAGCGTTTCCAGAAGATACCACTTGTTGTACAAACTATCGCCATATATGGACAAGAACAATGTTATAAGGATAAACGGTCGTATTGACAATGCTAACATTGATATGTGCGAAGTGCAACAGCCTATAATCTTGCTGAAACGACATCACATAACTGAACTCATAATAGATCATTTTCACTGGAAATTCCACCATCAGCATAGCGAGACAGTCATCAACGAACTTCGACAGCTGTACTACATTCCGAGCTTTAGAACTATTGTAAAAAAACTAACAGGAACTTGTCAACATTGCAAAAACGTGAGAGCTAGACCAATACCACCCCTAATGGGAGAGTTGCCACCGAGTAGACTAAAATCATTTACTCGACCCTTTTCCTACATCGGAATCGATTACTTCGGCCCAATTGCAGTACGAGTTGGCAGACGCTCAGAGAAAAGGTGGGGCGTCCTGATAACATGGCTCACTATTCGAGCCATTTACATCGAAATCGCGCACAGTCTTTCTGCGGATTCATGCATCTTAGCCCTAAAAAGGTTCATCGCGAGGAGAGGCTTGCCACTGGAGATATTCAGCGACAACGGGACCAACTTTAGAGGAGCTAGTCAGGAACTGAAGGATGAGCACAGTTGGATTACGGCAAGATATCCAACGAATTCGTTGGCGCGATTTAAGGTGGAACTTCATACCACCGGCGGCACCACATATGGGGGGGGGGGAGTTGGGAGCGAATGGTACGCTCTGTAAAACAGGTGTTGTTGGGTATGAGCCTGACTCGAAATCCGTCAGACGAACTTCTGCTGAGTGTGATAGCGGAGGTTGATATCATAATAAATTCACGACCATTGACCTACGTTCCTGTCAAGAGCGACGTCGATGAGGCTCTGACACCCAACCATTTCCTCATGGTTTCATCAAACGGAGTGAAGCAATTTGACGAGGGAACTGACGACGGAGCTGTGACGATTAAAGACGAATTTTCAAGTTTTCTTCTTTTTCTTAAATGTCTTGTAACAAAAAAAAATTCTTAATAAATTGCTTATAACTAAGTTAAAATAAATTCTTTCCCCTTTAAAAAATAAACACTTGTCAAGACAAGCAGCCGTACAAGTTCTGAAGAACTCAACAGGTATTGATGAATGAAATAAAGTTTGTGTCATTTTATATTTTTTATACATAAGTTATGAATGCTACTTCAAAGGACTTTTCTACTAAACATAACAAATGTGGGTAGGGTAACTCAAAACATAGATTTAAAGAAAAGAGAAAGAAAGATTACATTATTCAATTACTATATAAATAATCCAATAGATGAAACAGAACAATAAAATGAGATACATTTTTACAAAAGATATATTATGTTAATTTTTCGTTTATAAGATAGGTTACATCAGAATATCAGAAAAGTAGAACTCGAAGCTGGAATAATTTAAATCAAAGAGCCAAATTTTCACATGCTTTTCAAAATCTCGAGAATACGTTATTGATTTAATAAATAACGGGAGTTTGTTGAACAAACGGCACTATGAAACCAAATAAAAATTACGGAATGCGGAGGTACAGAATTTCGGTACAGAAACAACAAATGAATAGTTAGTTTTTAGACTATTGTTAGAAATTAACCTGAAATTGCGATGACCAGATTTTGAGAAAAAAATTGTTAATACTTTAAAGCAGTATATATGTGCAACTTGCAAAATTTTCAAATCACGAAAAAAATTAAAAAATGGAAAACAGGGATGACGATGGTGTTTATTTAAAATTGTTCTCAATATCCTTTTTTGTAAGATTAATAAAGGCTGTATTTTATTCGCAAAAGTTCCTCCCCAACATGCAATGCCATATTGAAGTCTTGAATGGAATATTCCGAAGTAAATTATTTTAAGAAACTCATTTGAGCAAATTTTTCTTAGATAAAAAAAGCTTTGCAGAGTACTACGAAAATAGTTACTTACATTTTCAGTATGACTAGAAAATGACATCTTTGAGTCAATAATAAGCCCCAAATACTTAAATTCTTTTACTTCCTCAATCAAAAAACAATTATCACTGCAGTTGAGCGCACTACTGAAAGTATGTGATGATGAGTTTGTGGCACAAATGCGGCAAATTACTTTGTACTTTGGACAATCTAGTGCGTGATAGTTAATCGTTGACGTCATAAGATGTTGATTTGTTAAGCCAAAGAAAATTATTTTAGTTTTGGAACTAATGATTAGGCTGTGGCTTAGCAAACCACAATCATATAAGACTAAGATCCCAATTAATATTGGAAATGAGTTCCAAATAACTTTTGGATCCATACACGTAACCTACGTCATCAGCAAAAGCAGTTAGTTTACCCTTAAAATTTATAGAATAAAGGGAGTTTATATAAATAAGAAATAATATAGGTCCCATTATTGAACCTTGCGGAATACCTTAATTAAAAATCGTACTTCACTCCTCGCTTCCCCAATTTTCAGTTTTCGGAAAAACTCCTGTAAAAACACTAAGGTTGAATATATACTCGTATACAAATACATCAACAACAAAGCAAGAAATATGTTTTAAGGTTTTATTCGAAATACTGTCGAACCCACAAGAGTTTAAGTTTTTTAAGAGGCCAATTTCTTTTAACAATTCTAGAGCTGTGAGACGTTCGAATGCAAAACTGCTTTCTTGAAATTGACCACTTATATCATCAACATTATTGCAAAAACTGCAATTAGTTTTTAAAGCATTAATGGGTAAAAAGCTTGACAATGACGCAAAGTAAATATTAAACTCATTAGCAACATCTATATCACCTGAAACTTTACAATTATCCACAGTAATAGAAGAAGGTTTGGAAGTAAAAGAATGTTCATTTATATTTATTTAATATTTATATTTATATAACTATTTGCCATTCTGATTTTAAATCTCCTTTTGCGGTAATAAACTTTCTACGGTAGTACATATCACGACAAATAGGAATTTCCTTCCTTAGCTGACTACACATCATATTATAATCGTTTTTTAAGCTAGTATTAGATGGACTATTAATGCATTTTACACGTAGACTATTTTTTCATTGGATTTTTTTGATGAGATATTCAGAGATCCAAGGCTTCAGTCTTTTTCTAATTTTCTTTTGTTGTCCAGTGTAGGTTGAAAGTGAGACACTTATACCTAAAGACCCAATAAAAATATCATAAGTCAAAGAAGCATTATCTTCCAAAAAAAACCTTATTCCATGATTCATTGAGAAGATAGTGCTTTAGCTTTCAGATATCAATGTTAGATCGCATACTCGTAAAGTCAACTTTCGGGCGACTATCTATACATTAAAATATGTTTACTATAATGCCTGTCATAGGATTCGGTGTTCAAATCCCAGCCTCGCCCGAAAGACATATTCACTTTTTCAGTTAACGAAAATCAAGTAAGATGAGTAGCTGACTAGAAATCAACAACAAGCCAACCCTCCACTAAGAATTTAGTCTCCCCATTAAATGTTGGATTTATCTCTCTATCCCATTTTCCAAAAAACTTACCAAAATACCCACTGGAGTGTTAAGTACTTTAAAAAAAAATTCGACATCAGACCAAATTTATAACATTAAGGCAGATCCTGTAACAGACCAACGAGTTCCAAGCACCTCTTCATCGACTTTAAAGCTGAATTCACTTTAAAGTGAATGAGAAAAAAGTAATATCACTATCGAGAGCTGCAATTTTTTAGGTAATCAAGGAGTTCACCTACTTCGGGGCTAATGTTCACTCCACAAACGACATCATGGTAGAGATTCGTCAAAGAGTAAGCCAACGCAATCGCTGTGAGGAGGCGTATACCGATGTGCATTGGTTTCAAATATTTGCAAGTTCTAGTGACTAGGAAATAAAGAGCTCGGCAGGGCATTCCATAAGAGAGTTATACGGCTTAGGAACGAATCACGATATTTCAGAGTACGTCTGAAAGTGGGCATGAGGATATACTGATGAGCATTCATAGCAAGACGGGTATTAAATAGCGATAAAAAAGTGAGACGGAAGACATTACATGGGTGTTCAAGGATGTCAATTAACTGTCTGATATTAGTACAACCTATGAGTTTTATCGCACGTTTTTAAATCTTATCTAGTAAGTGCAGAGGTGTTTTAGGAGCATATGACCAGATGTGGGCATTGTACATCAGTTTCGGGCGGATAAAAGCCTTATACTATATATTGAGGCCAGATCATAGGAGGTGAAATATTTCTTACATCACTTGAGGAAACCTAGACATTTCGCAGAATTGTTGGCGACATCGAATATGGAGAAGGAGACACAACCGCGAACTCTATGAGCTGTACAAAGATGTGGACATAATCGTACTACGGAAGGCAAAAATCCGTCGACTTCATTCGCTCGGCCACATCGAGCTCCAGATAAGAGGGTTTTCGAATCCAAGCCACCAGGTTGGAGAAGAAAAGGAAGACCGCACGTCCGGTTTAAAGATCAGTCGATCGATCGATCTGATATAAGGCAGCTTGGCCTTTCCAACTAGAAGCAACATGCCTGGGACCGTAATAAATAGAAGGCTGTAGAAGGCTTTGAACCTGCCAGAGTAAGTAAATAGGTAAGTAAGTAATATAAATTAAAAAAAAAACTTTTTGTACAAGTTTTATATAATTAGGAAAAGAACTATAATTATTAGAACCAAATAACAGTATGATTACAAATTACAACTATACGTAAAAAGCAAACGTGCATTCAAGTCAAAACTGTCTTAGTACCATCTAAAAGCGATTGTGCTAAATTGAATGTTTGATAATTATACAATATATAAAAACTTATTAGGTAGAAACTCTCCACAAGCAATTAGATAACTAGAAACAACTTTTATTATTTCCTAGCGAGTCATAAATATTTCATACCTTGATTGATATCTAATTTTGAAAAACCTTTTCATATGTTTGGAGCTCTGTCTCAGCCATACATTTATGGAGACTCTTTTAGGAATTCATGGATATTATAAAAATTTAGCAATAAATTGAATGTTTGAAACTAACACCTTTTTCGCCGTAACTTTAATAAAGTCAGATCGTTCGATCTTGCTGGCTTATTACCAAATTTTAAATTTGTGTGGCCCTTAAAGTTAAAGCAGACAAGGATTGTCTGTGCTTTATGGCATATTGAGCACTTGTAGGGATTTTTTTTTCTATTGACAAATGCTTCCTGCTCTTTCAGCCGTACATCGAAAACAAATCGATCTAAAAGTACCTCATTTTTAACTAACTAATATAATTTATAGCTAAACAACGGTAGTTGTAAAGGCATTATTTTAAGCTTTAGATTCAAGAGCACAAAAATAGGTGTATCTAACCCAAGTCCCAGAAAAATATTTGAAGCACAAATACACACACGTGCACTTATCTGCGTATTGTAACATAATACTTACCTAGTGAACCATAGGAAGATTTATTAGGAAATAAAAATAAGATAAAAACCTGCGGTATAGGACAATCTATCATAAGCGATTCAGAGTGCACTCCTGATCATTTATTAAAGTTTTTATCATCAACACAGTCCATGTAGTATTCATTCCCAAAGCCGGAAAATGCTCTCATGTTGTCCCAAAGGACCTCAGACCTATAAGTCTATCATCTTTCCTTCTGAAAACGCTACAACGACTGATTGATATCCAGATTCGAACTAAAGTTGATCCAAGGCTTCTGTCAACAGCTCAACATGCCTACTGTAAAGGAAAGTCAGTGGAAACGGATCTGCACTCTCTGACTAGCCACATCGAACGATCCCTACAATATAAATAGTACACAATGGTTGCTTTCTAAGACATAGAGGGTGCCTTTAACAAAGTCAACACATCCGCAGTCACGACTGCGCTGTCAACTCTGCAAGTAGACGACTCACTTGGAGAGTTGATCAGTCTCATGATAAAAAGCAGGATAATCAACTCCAAACTGGGTGAGACTTCTGCTAAAAGATGTGTCAGCAGAGGTATGCCACAAAGGCGGTATTCTCTCTCCCCTTCTCTGGAACTTAGTAGTTAATGAACTGCTTATATACCTGGAAGTGGGGGGTAGTATACAGAGACATGCCAGGGAACTGCAGAGCCGATGAACTCGCCAAAATTGGAACCACTCTACCTATTCTACCGGAAAAGGGTAGTATAGGAATATCAATCGCTACGTGCAACCTAACATTAAAGCTGGATGCCAAAAAAAAAACAGACCTTAGGTGGACTACTGGAACAACATGTCAAGCGATCAAACAGATCTGGCCAAATCTGGATCTGAATCGCTCTAAGTGTCTGATCCTTTTACATAGGAAACATTTCAGCTCCATAATAGGTATCATCACTGGACACTGCCTCATAAGCAAGCACGCAAGAAGGCTTTGCGCTTTTACAAACGACTTTTGCAGAAGCTGCATGGAGGAGGAAGAGGAGGAGACAATCCACTTACTCTGTACATGTCCAGCTCTCTCCCAGAGAAGAAAGCTTGATCTAGGGGCTTTCTTCTACAACGACCTAAACTAAATCTATTGTAGAATATATCATATAACAGTCTCCTACACTTTATCATAAGCTCAAACCGGTTCCATTCGTAAGAGGATCATAGATCCACGTGGCATTACAATGGGCCAATAGGCCTAAGAGGGTTGGTACTTCCAACAGCCACTCTTACCTACCTACCTATCATCAACACCTTTGCATACTTCTTTTCACTTTTGCTATAGCTTATAGGTAGATTTTACTATTCACTATTCTACAATATTTAAGCTACTCGCGTTGCAAGCAAGTTTTTCAAATATATGGGTAAAAGCAATTTGACAAATATATTTACCTACCTCATATCGGGTATACAGATATAATATTATTCAATGTCCGTAAGACTTAAAATTTTAAAGATCTCTAAGATTCTCTCAACAGAATCAATGACGAAACTCTCGATTTCAACACCAGAAGTAAGTTGATCTGAGCGCCTACGTCGATTCAGACAAAGTTAAGAGTGACAGAAACTGACCAATTCATTTTAATTTCTATATACGGGATTATTTAGGATTTAAACTAAACTTAACACAGATAAATATATATATAAATATATATAAATTGTCTAGTTTTCCATCTGGCTTTTCTTCCCCACAACTAACTGGAATGATTTCCAATCCTACAGCCTTCTTTCACATGTACATACAATGTATGCATACTCTTATATATGCCTCCGTGTTTTAGAAGGAGGAAACTTAATTTTACCCTTATTGTACCCCTATATTATTGACATGACAATGACATCAAGTGTAGTTTCTTTTCGAAAGGCGTTGGTTATCAAATAGGGAAAAGGAAAACGTTTTAAACCAAGTCTGGGACTTTAATGGATATACTCGTACATATTATAATTGATATGATTTACTTGAAGAACATATTTTTCATGTCAGACATATGCACTTAAAAAATGTGTATGAAATTCATATATCAAATATTGTTATGCGAAGTTATGGCTTTTTATAAAACTTATAAAAAAGATAGCTACATCCATTATTAAGAAAATCAAGCTTATTTAAGTGTCCTTTTATCAAAACATGATAAAATTTAAATTATTTTCAAATTGAAAAATATACTCGCTAGATCTCTTATACTCATAACAAGAGGTAAAATGTTAGTGAAATCAGTTCAACGGTTAAGGAGCTAGTTTGAGCAGCGACCTTTTATATACTCATATACATATCTATATTGTACATATGTATGCATTACTGAGTTTTCCATTAAGAGCCCTCAAATTACAGATATAAATAAAACAATTTGTGAATGAGATATCATTAAATATTTTCTTGAAAGAGTATTCGTTTACATTAGCCATGTTCTATTATTACTCGTGATCCATATATGTACATCAAACGAGTAAAATAAAACCGTCTACATCAGCGAAATATTTTTTTTGTGTTGTGGTAATAGTTTGACACTTATATTCTTCTCCATTGCAATTGCACAGCTGAGTTTATTTTATTATATGCAACCGAATATTTTTTTTTAGAACGAAAATTTGATACTCTCTGTTCGCACTTGTACAATTTAAATAACGCTAAGTTATTTTCATAAAAAAAAAAAATTATTGTTAGCGTGATCAGAATCATTACTAGGCTTGCGTTGACTATTAAGTTAAGTTTATTCTTCATTTTTAGCAAACTTATCTGTTCGGCTCCATTGACTTTTAGTTCCTTTAGCATCTCCATAGCATTTCTCGACGGCTATAGGTTGTAAGATTGCAGGTAACGGCTGGTAGTTGGTAACTTCTTCTTCTCTAAATAATTTTTTCTTCTTCTCTTCTTCTCTTCCTCTCTAAATTCTAGTGCTTCATCAATATTAGTGAAAGGAATTTTTTCTGATATTAACAATTGTTCTGCTATGTTTGTTTCGGAATTACTTAAAATAAAGGAGTTGACAATATTTGCTTTAGCCCAGTGGATTGCATAAGCTACGTTAACAATTTCTTCTTTTATTAATTTTAATTTGTAGATAATTTCAATTAAAATTTCTTCCTTATTTCCCTTTTTTTCTTTTACAATTTTGAAAATTTTATTTTTCATATTGGTTATTTCATTTATTTTCCCTATTGTCAATTGGTTGATTATGGTTTGTCTATTGTTGTTGGCCAAAACATTGTTAATTTTTTCGGTTAGAACTTCATGGTCATGCCGGTCTGGGCTGCCAGCAATCCATTTCCAAGCGCTCCCTAGAAAATCTAAGGACCTTTTGTGTTTCTTATTTGGCTTAAGTCTCGCTAGGTGGTTCTTGATTTGGAGGATTTCGTGGGATAGGATAAGTCTTGATAAGCTTCTAGATCGATTAAGTGAATAATCTTAAATTGTCCATTATGAATTCGTGCCGTACCAACGTCAATTTTGACTAATTGAGATTTTGAGTAGTCTAAGATCTGCGTTTCCGAGACAGTGGATGAAATAAGCAGCAGATATGTTCTTTGAAGAGAGAAATATCAAGTTTTAATGAGACTTTTGGAAACAACTTTCCCAGATTTTGTAAGAATCGTGGTATTTCTATTCTCAGCAACAATCTCTTTTCTATAACGGGGTGATAATTTGTTACCGATTCTTTTATTTATCCTAACAATAACAGTTTTGCCAATTTCGTATAATTTTGGCGGAGTTTTCTTTTTATTATGATACCCCAGATCTGCTATTTTTTTATGTTTTATTTTTCTCCTGTTTTCCTGTTGTTCCTTTTCAACTTGCTCTAAATCGTAATTTGGATTTCTAACAAAAACAAATCGACTGGTTTTCTCCCTGTCACTGAATGGATTGAATTATTATATTCATAAATGGATCTGTCTAGTAATTCGGAAAATGTAGTATGTGCTTTTTCGGATTTAAGGCAGCGTATTATCTCTGATAGAGTACTATGGAATCTCTCTATCTGGCCATTCACTGAGCTGGAGTATGGAGGTGTCTGGAAACTGCGCTGAGAGATTTCTCATTATCAAAGACAATTGTCTCTGGGGAACCGAATGAAATAATAAGCCCCCTTAATGGCTCTTTCATATCCTCCACTGCTCTAGATTTTATAATTCTCGTTTGGGCGTACATAGAAAATTTATCGATTCCGGTGAGAATTATCTGTTTATTCGTAAAGAATAAGTCAACGTGTAAGATCTACCCAGGGTATTGTTGCACTGGAGTAGCTTGCAACATAGGCTTGTCAGGGTGTCGATCGTACTTGTGCTCTTTGCATATCTTACATTTCCTTGCGAATTTATCTGTTTTAGATCTCATTTGAGGGAAATAACATTTCTGTAACAATTGAAGCTTATTTTCGCGAGCGTTGCGATGTGCGCGATTGTGCTCCTTAACGATTTCAGCTTCTTGTTCAGTTTCCGTACACAGGTCCTTAACCAATTCTCTAGAGAAACGAACCCTATACTGAGAGAAATGGTTGGGATAAATTTCCTGGATCTTACCCAAGATTGCTTCTTCTGTTTTCAAACCATTTGTGACTGAGGGATTGAGATAACATTTTAGAATACTAACGAGTTTTTCCGGGGAATATTGTGGTTCAACTATTATATGCCGGTGATATGTCGGAAAAACTATTTGGAATTGATAAGAGGGTGTTTCACCCAAATTTAAAATGATTTGATTTTTGAAAACGTTTAGGGTTTTTTTTGCAATTTGAATGAGGTTCTGTCCAGAACTTTCGTCACTATGCTGGGTGCTTGTAAGACATTTATTCATGAAGTTCCTTCTGTAACGCTAGCTCTGGAAAGGGCATCTGCTACTACATTAGTTCTACCAGGCTTATACTTTATCTCGAAGTTATATTCTTCGAGCATAGCCTTCCACCTCTTCATTTTTGCATTGCTATTCTTGCTGCTTAGTGCAAATGTCAAGGGCTGATGGTTTGCAGAGCCGTATAGGTAACTTCTAAGTGAAGTTAATGCCCAGATGATAGCTAACATATCTTTCTCGTTAGCGGCGAAGCTCTCTTCTGCCTTATTTTTTTATTTTATTTATTTATATATTTCCAAAGAATCTTTTACATTGGGCTTAAAAGCCTATAATTAATAGTAAAAGTTATAAAAAGTATAGTTAGACTTAAATTCAAATCAATTATAATTATTATTTATACTTTCAGTTTCAAGTATAACGTGTAAAGATTACAGCCTAGTATGTTACTTGTGTAGTTTGAAATATGGTCATATCGTCGGAGATTGTATACATATCGAGTTATATTATTGAAAGCCACAGTTAGATTTCTTTTCGTTTCTGAGTTGTGGCTAGTAAACAATTGGCACCCATATGTTATCATAGGAAGGATCAAAGTTTTTGCCAACCTAAGTCGAACGTGTTGAGGAGTAAATTGCTTCGAAAGTGAAAGATTCCGTAAGGATCCATATATTTTTCCAACAACAGTTTGAATATGGTCATCCCAGGTAAGGGTAGAATTAAATAGAATACCTAAGTTCATAGCTTTATCGACATATTCATACCAAGCGTCCTCGAAATAAATGTGATTGGTTTTCCACATTGCTCGAGTACTGCACCAAATGCGAAATTTGACGCGTTTGTGGTAAGATCAAATGGTTTAGAATAGTCCGGATAAGCCTAAATTATGTATTGAGAGATTAGGGACTGTTTTAATTTGTTGAATGATTCGACTGCTTCTGAGTCAAATTCCACAGATTGTTCGGAAGATTGAAACTTTGAGACGCGTCCATCCTCCCCTCTTAAAAGGGTCGTGAGGGGTTTTGCGATTTGCGCGTAGTCTCTAACGAAGCGTCTGTAGTACCCCGAAAGGCCAAGGAATGACCTAAATTGTTTCAGGGTTTTAGGTATTGAAAAGTCAAGAATATGTTAGATGCTACTTTTCCGGGATTAGTCTTAATACCGATTGTTGATGTTTGAGCAAATATTTATATATTATATATTAAACTTAAATATAGAAAACTTATTATAATATTGTTAACTCTTTGCTTTAATGCAAACGTAACTAAATACAAGTGTGAAGTTTCAAATAAATGTTTAGCAACACATGCAATGTAAGCAACATTTTGTACAGATATACAAACAGTAACAAACTGAAAATAAAACCGAATATTATAACGTCTTACAACACAGAACAGAAAACAAGTGGTTTTATTTCCTTACATTTTGTTAAATATATTTTATAAAGTGAAAAAATCTTAACTAATAAAATCGAAGGACATTTTCCAACCCAACCCAACACATTAACATACATTTTTTGGTCCATTCGAGCAGTGTAAAATAAATAAAATCAGCAACATTTGAATCAGATCTGTAAAAAAAAAAAAAGTTAATTAAATTCAAATTTAAAGACAATTTCAATTTTGAATACCATATCCGAGAGTGTAGAGTGTAGAGTGTCGAGGATTCAAGGATTCATCCCAGGAAGTCATCACACAGGAGTTCAACATTTTTATATTGCTGCCAATTTCCGCATCGTTTATCATAATACGCAGGTGAGTGCTGCAAATTTTCTTCTACTTCTTTATACCAAATTGATTTGCATATACATATACATATACATATACCATATATAATGTCGTACGGAAAGCTCCAATTAAATATACTTGCTGCGATTAAACAAGATAGGGCAAATTTTAATAAAGCAGATAAAGTTAGGCTAGGAAAAAGAAATTACCTGAAGATGCGTTTGGAAATGATGGAGAAGCAAATGACGACTGCGGAGCACTACCATCAGCAGATACTTGGTACAGGAAAGTTTGAAGCTGAGCTAAAAGTTGCGGATTTGGAGGCAGCATACGATAATATTCGCGAGGTCTATGCAGATTACAAAATGGAGGTACTGGATATAATCGATAAAGTAAAATCCGAGGAAGTGCCGAAAGTTAGCGGAACGCCATCGACCGCAACTGAAAACGGGGATGGCAGAACAACCGAACTCAGGTTGCCTGTTATCACCCTACCAACTTTCTCGGGTAGTTATGAGACGTGGAGATCATTTCACGATATGTTCGTTTCTCTAGTACATACCAACTCAACTCTGTCGGAAATCCAGAAGTTACCAGAAGTTGCAACCGATTTTAGCAAAGCCTTCGATAAAATCTCTCATCGGTTAATTATCTTTAAATTGTCTGCCCTCGGCTTTGAACCCATATTGTTAAAATGGATATCCTCTTACCTCGAAAACCGTTTTTACAGTGTTCGTTTTAGGTCAGCCCACTCCGCTCCATTTTTGGCCACCTCTGGAGTTCCACAAGGCAGCCATCTCGGTCCCCTTCTTTTTATATTAACCATAAATGATCTCGATATGATCATCAAACACTCGTCTGTCTCCCTTTACGCCGACGATACCAAATTTTTCAAAACCATTTCCTCTCCCCATGACTCTTTCCTCCTTCAACAAGATCTTGATAGTTTCTCGATCTGGTGCCTCAAAAATTCTTTGGAACTTAACATCGCCAAATGCCAATCCATCACCTTCTCACATAAGCGGAACCAATCTCCTCCCCGACTCTATCTTCTCCATAACCAACCTATCTCCTGCGTACAGTCTCTTCGCGACCTCGGCATTTTGTGTGACAGCGAGCTCAACTTCCGTTTACATATGGATGAGATAATCCTCAAAGCCAACTCTGCACTAGGTTTTGTAAAACGGTGGTCCAAAGAATTCACCAACCCATACGTGACCAGGTCCCTCTATATTACCTTTGTTCGCCCCCTCCTAGAGTACGCCAGTCAAGTATGGTCCCCATATCATCGTGTTCATATCTCGAGAATTGAAAGCATTCAGCGTCGTTTTCTTCGATTTGCTCTTCGAGGTATGCCCTGGGACGATCCTTTTAATCTGCCCCCCTATCAAAATCGTCTCAACCTTATCAACTTAAACACCCTCGAAGATCGCAGAGATGCAGCAGACTTTCTCTTCATTCATCGACTCCTTTCAGGTCACGTTGAATGCGCGTCCCTTCACAACTCCATTTTCCTCAACACTAACCCTCGTAATCTACGTACCCCTCGACTCTTCTATCTACCAACCCACCACACCTCCTATGGCGCGAACGAACCAATCTCCCGTATGCTACGTCAAATCAACTCAAACCCTACCGTCTTTGACTTTCACCGCACCACTTCCTACCTGAAATCTGTTCTCCTTCACCACTCCAACCAACCTTAGTTTTAAGTTTTAGTTTAAGTTTATTGTTTAAGTTACAGCTTGTATTAAGCCGAATAAATGGGGGCATTCGCCCCCACCAAAATTACACTATTTGAAGTGCAACGTTCGTGGTGAGGCCGAAAGGCTGCTGCAACACCTGGCCATTGACAAAGGCAATTACAACCGTGCTTGGGAAATCCTAACCGATCGTTATGACCACAAAAGGGTGTTAGTTAACACACAGTTAAAATTATTTTTCGGGCAAGTTACCATGAGCAGCGACTCAGCAGTCAACATTAAGAACATTTTAGATACCTCGCAGGAAATTATACACTCGTTAGACAATTTAGGGGTACCAGTGGGTTATTGGGATACCATTTTAATTTTTGTTATCCTGCAGAAGTTAACAAATACAAGCCAACAGCTGTGGGAAGAAAAATTAGGCAGCAACAAGGAATTGCCCAAAATAAAAGACTTTTTTGAATTTTTACAGTGTAGATTTCGAACGCTGGAAGCAGTTGAGCAGCATTCTACAGTAAAGACTGGCACAAAACCAAAATCTACAACTCAAGTTCTTCACACCCGGCAGGTACAAAAACGGCAAATAAATTGCAAGGTTTGTCAAAAGGGACAACATGCATTGAGGGAGTGCAGGAAATTTTTGGAAATGGATGTAGGCCAACGAAAACAAACTGTTTTCAATATTAAAGTCTGTGAAAACTGTTTGGCCTACAGCCATTTTAAAAATAAATGTCCAAGTCCGAAATGTTGTTATTACTGCAAACAGCGCCACAATTCCTTACTACACCCAATACCACAAAATCAGTCAAACCAGACTAATAACAACCCATCTTTCAACCCAAATACCTCTCAATTTGTTCCACACAACCCAAATTTTTCTCAATTCCAACAGCAAGCTCAAAATAAATGGCCTACGACTCCAAGCAATTACTGCATTCAAACCAACACACAACCAAACGATCCGAGGGAACCTGGCAATTTGAATCAAACTCAGGAACAGTCACAAATGGAAATCCAAAGTCCATCATACGCACACCAACTCGCAAGTCTTCCTGTCAACAGCTTTGGTTAAAGTGAAGGCAGCTGATGGAAACTTGATCACACTCAGAGCCCTCATAGACACTGGTTCCGAAGCTTCCTTTATAACAGAAGCAGCTGTACAACGCCTGAATCTGAAGACGAGATGGACACTTAGCCAAATTAGTGGGTTGGGGGAGGTCAGCAGTGTAGAAACAAACAAAATAGTCGATCTAAATTTCGCGTCCCTAGTATCGAAGTTTACAGGTCGAGTGCAAGCTCTTGTACTAAAGACACTGACTGGGCTCCTTCCGGCCCAATATACTAATACAGAAAAGTGGTCTTACCTCAATGGATTGCAGTTGGCAGATCCGACTTTTAACATTCCAGCGAAGGTTGACATATTGCTGGGTAGTGACATCTATGCAGATATAGTCATCGGGGAAGTCGTGAGGAGTAGTAAGTGCCCAGGTCCAATAGCACAACGGACGCAGTTGGGATGGATCTTATTAGGTAAGGTCCCGTCATCCAAATCACAGGTAATCCGTGCGTTCTTGAACCAAACCGACCTCAACACAACGATGAAGAAGTTTTGGGAGATTGAGGAAGAACCCTGTGGAACCTATAAAACAGAAGAAGATGAAAGTTGTGAAGAACATTTTAAACAG
Source organism: Volucella bombylans (assembly GCA_949129095.1). Classification (NCBI taxonomy): domain Eukaryota; kingdom Metazoa; phylum Arthropoda; class Insecta; order Diptera; family Syrphidae; genus Volucella; species Volucella bombylans. The sequence goes on along the minus strand of OX422144.1, from coordinate 42,962,858 downwards.
CATACAAAACGTTTACCTGATGGCCGTTACCAAGTTCGTCTGCCTTTTAAGGGTGGAAAGTATCCAAGCATGGGCCCAACACGAGAAGGTGCGGTCAGGCGTTTCTTGCAGTTGGAGAGGCGACTGCAAAGCAACACAACTCAACACAATGAATATGCCAAATGCATGGCTGAGTACCTCGAGCTGGGACACATGTCTCCAATTGATGAGTCCAATGAGGTGCTTAGATCACCATTACATTTTTTTATTCCCCATCACGCCGTCGTAAAGGAATCCAGTACCACTACAAGGTTGCGGGTGGTGTTTGACGCAACCTTTAAACCAATTTTTGGCTCTTCCTTGAACGACAAGTTGATGGTGGGACCTAAAATACAAACCAATGTAATCGACATTTTATTAAGATGGAGAAAATATAGGTTTACCTTCACTGGTGATGTAGAGAAAATGTACCGTCAAATCCGTGTCAACACAGCAGATGCAAATTACCAACTGATTGTATGGAGAGAAAATCCCAGCCAAGATTTACGGATTTATCGACTGAATACGGTAACTTTTGGTACGGCATCAGCCCCATATCTTGCAATCAGGGTCCTTTTGCAGCTATCACAGGACGAAGCATATAAATATCCTACGGCTACTACTGTCATCAGTGAAGAAACCTATGTTGACGATGTTATCAGTGGAGCTGATACTATTGCTGAAGCTCAACACAAACTCCATGAAGTAAGAAACCTTTTACAAACTGGTGGTTTCCAACTACGCAAGCAAGTCAGCAACTCTGTAGAGGTTTTGCAAAATATTCCAGCAGATCAGCGAGCAGTAGACTTCTCATTACCGTTTGTTGAAACAAGTGAAGTAAAGACGCTTGGCATCAAGTGGATGCCCATTCCGGATGTCTTCTCTTTCCAAGTCGTACAGGTGAAGGAAGTCGAAGTCACAAAACGATCCATCTTATCCTCAATAGCTAAGCTCTATGACCCAATGGGCTGGGTCTCACCCTGCACAATCAAAGCAAAAATAATTATGCAGCAGCTTTGGGGTAGAGGATTAGATTGGGATAAGCCGATTCCACCTGAACTGGAAAAGGAATGGGTAGCGTTTTGGAACGAGTTATCAGCACTTGAAGGAGTCCAGATTCGCCGTTGGATCAACACTGACAAAAACATCAAGAAGATTGAGGTCCATGGGTTTGGTGACGCGTCACAAAAAGCATACGCGGCAGCCGTTTACCTACGTGTACTGGATGGAAACGACAAAACACACATGCATCTGGTAATTTCAAAAACGAAAGTGGCTCCCTTAAAGATAATCGCACCGCTCCAACCTGAGTACGAGTTAGAGAAAATTTCCCACCTAGAGCGCTGGAAGAGAGTACAGACCCTGGCACAATCTTTCTGGAAGCAGTGGAGTAACGAGTACCTCGCCCGACTTCAACAACGACCGAAATGGGTTCGAGAAACAAACACAAAAATAAAGGAAGGCGACCTAGTACTAATCAAAGATGAACGGCTGCCTCCATTGAAATGGAGTCTAGGACGAATTCTTAAACTACACCCGGGATCCGATGATTTGGTACGAGTGGTAACGCTAAAAACCGAAACAACACAAATAAAACGACCCATATCAAAAATATGTCCACTACCGTGCAATTCCTTTAGTACAGGATTGCAATAAACACGACGGGTAAAAGAAAACGTTTAAAAAAAGAGTATCAAATCTTATCATAAATACATATTAATAAATCAACACACATATAATTAAGTCTTAATCTAGAAAGGAATCGATTGTGCTGCCAAATGGCCCCTCCTCGACCGTACTCATGCCATCGGCACTGCAGGAGCTCGAGGAGGCAATCGTTCCGGAAGGATTCAGTAAGTGAATCAACAACACAAGCCTTAACTTAAGCTTAAAATAAATTCAACACATATTCATTCAAAAAAAAACATTCATACCAACACTCCACATATGAACTCAACATAAACCAACACTCAAATTACAATAAAATTCTTAAAATCGTAAAAGACATCCAACTCATAATCAATAAATTCACTTATATTTTTTAAATTGATTTAATTTAGCTTACAAAACAAAACATATGCATTTTAAATCAATTCACTGCGTCAAGGAACAAGACGCAGCAACAATGTTCAAGACACAAAGCATACAGTCCACAAGTCTGCAACACAATGTATCTTTCACATCCCCCAGAAAATCATTCACAAAATTCAAATTCAAACCTACCAAATCATACAAATTTAATTTTCACACACAGCTAATAACTTAAAACCTAATTCAACACTTTATTTCCCTAAATATAAACAATAGTCAAACAAAAATAAATCACCCGAAACAAAATAAAAACAATCCATTTACAATCCACACCCATACATACACAAAACTACACAAGAAAACAAAAATTTGAAACAATGATAATATTGATAAAAATACAACAAAAATGAAATTAATAAATTCTACTCACCTGAATTCCATAACAATCCACATACGAGTACATATGTAAATCCAACAAAATTAAATGAATTAAACAATTAAGCACCTTTTTTTTTAAAAACAAAACAAGGAATACCTAGTCGATGGATGTCATACATTATTCAAAATTTTCTCTGTCACGTATGTATGTACATGTACTCACTCCCACTCACACTCTATCACTCCAACGATCGCGAAAACAATTAAATTACGCGAAATTAAACAATAAAAACAAAAAAACACTCACCTAATTCAAATCAAAAAATAAAACACCGACAAAAAAAAACCAAAACTGCGAAGTACAATTATAAAAACCGAAACAATTACAAAAAAACAACAACACCGAAGCACAACACCACGAATTAAAAATTTCAACTGAACGCGAATTCATCGTAACACAATTTCCGAAAGGGACGCAAATATGCACCGCGACACATTTATCATTATGAGTGCAAACGGCACAGCTGATATATGCAATGCAATTTGCAAATATTTTGCATACCATTTCTTTTATTGTTGTCACACTTTTACATATATTTTGTATTCATTTCACTAATCACATTTGTCTTTACATGGCGTGAGATGACACTATATACTTAAGAGAATACATATCAGGGTCGATAATGAGGCATCAATTTCAAGGCGAACATCTTGTGAAGATCGTAAAGAAGAAATCCGGCACATTAAGGTCAACCCACAAAATCAAAAGTGAAGATGAAAATTATTTATATATGTATCATCGTGAACATTGTTCACCGTGGGGGGAGAATGTTTGAGCAAATATTTATATATTATATATTAAACTTAAATATAGAAAACTTATTATAATATTGTTAACTCTTTGCTTTAATGCAAACGTAACTAAATACAAGTGTGAAGTTTCAAATAAATGTTTAGCAACACATGCAATGTAAGCAACATTTTGTACAGATATACAAACAGTAACAAACTGAAAATAAAACCGAATATTATAACGTCTTACAACACAGAACAGAAAACAAGTGGTTTTATTTCCTTACATTTTGTTAAATATATTTTATAAAGTGAAAAAATCTTAACTAATAAAATCGAAGGACATTTTCCAACCCAACCCAACACATTAACAGTTGATATTAGGACTCCTAAAAATTCGACCTCTTTTTCAAAAAATTTACACTTGCAGTTGGACCTTCATGTTTGCTTCGCGTAAAGTATTGAAAATGTCTTTAACGTAGCTAGCGTGTTGTGCTTCGTCCTCGCTATAGATGATAATGTGTCTATGTACACATGACAAAACTTCCCAATATACTGATTCAGTATATCGTCCAGAGTACGTTGGAGGATTGCCGGGGCATTCTTTAATCCGAACGATAATCTTACGAACTCATACTCATATTTTCCGTTATTAATGGAAAACGAAGTTTTTTCTACGTCGGACTCTTTCAAAGGGATTTGGTGAAATCCACTTTTTAAGTTGAGAACGGTGAAGAATCTACTTTTGCCCAGTTGAGCAATAACGTTGTTAATGTCCGGGATTGGATACCGATCACCTATGGTAACAGCATTTAGTTTCCTATAATCTATCACCATTCGCTACTGCTTAGTACCGGAAGAATCTGGCTTTTTCGGCACGACCCAAACGGGAGAGTTATAGGGTGACCGTGAAGGTCGTATGATGCCATCATCAAGTAATTTTCGAACCTGCTTTTCGACTTCTGATTTTAGAGACATCGGAAAGGGGTAGTGAATAGGTTCTTCTGTGGAAGTTCTTATCTCTGCAACAACCTTAGTGGTATACGTCAGCTTCTCTTCTGGTTCAGAGAATAAATTTTGGTTACTGCGAATTATCCGGTTTAACAACGGTTTTTGTTGTGAAGTGAGATGATCGATTTTTGCGTTAAGTGAATTTATGTTCAGGGAGTTAACAGACTGAGACTTGAATTGTTTAATTCGAATGTGGACCTTATTAAGAATGGACATATATCTATATTTTGTATACATTACTGCAGATAGCTCCATTAGGCTATCATTTCCCAGAATTCCATGAAATGTAGATAGAGAAAGTAAGAGGAAAAATTTAAACGGATGATTTTGCGTAAAATATTTGTTGGTTTGGAATCGGCTTAGCAACTATATCAGGTTTTATATAGTTTTTGCTAGACCCAGTATCGATACGAAATTTTAATTTTTCTCCACTTACTACCCTACACTCAAAATATGGAAGTGAAGAATCGCCTAACCTAAAAAATGAATGTCTGTACAATCATTAAGAGGAAAATTAATGTCGCTGGATGGCGGGTGATCGAAGAAATTGTAGGAGGGTTGAATGTATTCGTCGAGAGACAGTTGGGAAAATTCGTTTGCCATTTCAGGAGTTTGCTCAAGGTCCATTTCCGGATGGCTCGGCGGTATTTCACGAAGTTGATCGGTATTTGGGGGATGATTGTTTTGGTAAGCATGTTGTTGTTCCACAGTTGGCTCGATGTGAAAATTCTGCTGTGGGTTACCCATAGTTTCCTCTTGGATAAAGTTACTATGTTGAGGTCCACCATACTGTTGTCTGTCTTGCTGAAGAACAAATCGAGTGTCCCTGAGTTATCGGTTCTGTTTTTATTTACGGTCTGCTATTGTTTGGATGTTGTTGATTATTGGAGTTAATTGGAGTTTGCCTTGCATTATTGAAGGGGGTGTTTTGGTTGCCATGATTTCTATTAGTAAATGAATTAAAGGCGGGTTGTAAAGGCCTATGAGTGCTAAAGTTAGGGAATTGGTTGGTATTAGTTCGAAAGGGTTGTATGTGGCGTGGCTGTCCGTTCTAAGGGTTCTGGATCCGAGGTGCATAGTTCCTGTTCACTGGATTGGCAGGTGCTGGTGTAGTTGGCTTCCTTGCACTATTTTGGTTGTTATAAACTTGCTGTGTCCGGTAGTTTTGGTTTTCAAGCTTTTGGCATAGGCTTAAAACTTGGGCAGATCATTAGGCTCTCGAATACCAAGCAGTTTTGGTAAATCGCCTTTTAGTCCCCTGATAAATGTATCAAGGGCTTTATTCCTGCAGGTCTGCGTGAGAAGCTTCATTGCTTCTGCACCAACGTCCATACATGAGATATTATTAACGATAAGCGATAAGTGCTTGTATACCGTATTGTAGAATTCTTGAATGGTTTTGCTGCCTTGGACTAAGGACATCATTTGGAACTCTAAGGTTGCCAGATCGCGCTTGTCTGCATAATGCATTGCCAAGCAGTGTGAGATGCTGGTCCAGTTAAGTGGGGTGTTAAAGGACTCTAAAACAACATCGGCGTTCCCGATTATCTTATTTCTTATTATATTCAGAATCCCAAAGTATTTTGGGGTACCTTTCAAAGTCTCATAGATAGCAAGGATCCTGTCCACGCTCTTTTTCCACGAGCTGGAACTCACCGGGATCGCCCGAAAAGTTAAGTCAATTTATATATACAACCACAGCTTCACCCCGATACCGAGAATATATTAAACGCCCCTCGTATATTAATGTTCTGGTTCTATTGTCTGATCATGGCCTAAACCTATACATGGGTTTAGTATGTTCTGAATGAGTATTTTGACTTTCTACAACGCGTGTAGCGATAGACGTAATAAGGCAGTCTAACTCTGGGGCAGTCCGCGGGACGTTTGAGTCATTCTGTGACACACTTGACCGGAAGGAGGAATTTGGGTCTTGGGTTTGAGGTAAGGCAGATGTGAAATGGGTGCGGCTTACGAAGCAAGACCTGTACTTGGCTGAGTGGTCGAGCTTGTTCGTGGGACCGAAGAATGATTTGGCTGAGCATTTAGCTCTTCAATCTGACCTCTTGTTAGAACCAAGTTGTTTGGAGATGTTTAATTAAGTTATGGTTTATATGAAATAACTTTTACACAAGATTTACTTTACACTTTTTATAGTAAAAGGACAAATTAAGGCCGCTTTATAGTGCGTTAGAATTTTAAATTTTTCAAATAAAGGGTAATTATATTAAAAAGCAAAACAAAACAAAGAAAAATTTATAGATTTAAATGAAGGAAAATATGGGAAGAAAAAGAAAAATATTGTTTAATTTAGGTAACTGCTTATTTTATATTATATTATTAAAAAAAATTGTATTAAATAGCTCTTTTAATTCTTGACTAATATTTTCTACTTTGAATAAATTAATTTTTTAATTAATCTTTTCTATTCTTTGTTCACTTTCTTTTGTTTTCTATATTTCTTAGTTAAAACTTTTGTTTTTTCTTTCTTATAATTTTGTTTCCGCTGCCTACAATTTGTTGTTTCTTTTCTTTTTTATATATTTTAATAATGAAATAATTTTTTTAATTATTTTTTTCTATTCTTTGTTCACTTTCTTTTGTTTTATATATTTATTAGTTATAACTTTTGTTTTTCTTTCTTATAATTTTGTTTCCACTGCCTACAATTTTTTATTTCTTATAATCTAAATTTTGTTTCTTTTTTTTATGTATTTTAATAATAAAATAATTTGCAGTAATTAAATATATATATTAGATAAAAAGGGCTACTTCGGGGGCCTTAATTTCACCTCTGCACGATATGGGGGCCCGATAGCCGCGATTGGAATCTAAGTACTGCAGCTACTTGAGGCGACTGACTTGATACGTGTTTTACTTGCGAGAGGCACGGTAGCTGCTTGAGACGACTTACGGCTTAATATCGCGAAAGCTGCTTGAGGCGACTGTCTAAATAACACTTATTTTCTAGACACTATCAGGCCCCACGTTGGGCGCCAATTATATAACGCAAAGTTATTTTCATAAAAAAAAACTTTATTTAATTTTTGGGCAGAGTTACCCCTTACAAATAAAAACTTAGACTGAATTACAACGTTTCTTAATCTACCTTAAATACTATTCCACATGATCCAATCATGCACCCAGCAGTGAGTATGTTCCCATAGGCATTCTCTGGTTACCGTTACAGTACGTGATGAAATGTATGGCATTGTACAGGTGTCAAATGGTCCAGACGTTGTGTCAGCATTTGGTTTGATGGGAACAATAAATTGTTATTTGAGGAATTAAATATTTGCGTTCTTAACTTACACAAGGGGTTCTTTTACAAAATTTATTTTATTTTATTTTCATCTTATTATATATATTTAAATTTATTCTTGAATTCGGAAATTGTACATTCCATTATGTATACATAAGATAAGTTTATTTAAAAAAAAAAACAATTTTACGGTACGGGCAGTGGCTGAGTGCATGTAACAATTGATGAATAGCAGGTTGTGAATGAAAATTTTTTTGGTGTACTTTTTTATATTGTTGTAAGGGCATAACACCTACAGCAATTTAATTCGGTAAACAAATTCTGAATTTTCATTTCGCAGCCTTGCTCAATATCGTCGATGTTTTTGTTTTCTGTGTTTGGCTGTGATTATGACTGTGATTCAGGGTAGACGTAGCCAATATACGTGGGCTAAAAAGTAATCACTTTTCTGCGTATGTCCACGTCTGTAAGTACAGACCAGCTGTTTTGGCAAATTAGTGAAACACAGGTAGATCCCCGTTCACACCTCACAGATCATTCTGATCTGAAGCTACCTGGCTACGAACTAGTGCCATTATTCTTCTCTCACCGCGGTCTCGCCATTTACGTAATGTAGCTTACCAAACTCCACCACAATGTGATCCATGTTCCAATCCGGAATTCAACTTCATGTGGTTACTCCATCTCGGTAAGCAAATTATCCACTACCCCTTTATTTACAGAAGCCCCAAACTGGACAGCAATTCTACTTTTAACGAGTTTGATAAGCTGTCTGACACCATTCAAAGAATTTTATCCCTGTATCCTCATACTGAAATCGTTATGACGGGCGATTTCAATATATGTATATAATTCATTCTAGACAGACAACACCTGAAGGACGGCGTGTTGAGATCTTCGCTGCGGAAAACAAATCAATGCAGCTTGGCCCACACGAATACCAAACGTTGAGAGTCATACCGTTAACACCCTGGACTTGTTTTTAACTTCTAAAACTGATAAGTACACGGTTGATGTGCACTCCCTCTAGGCTCGTCGGACCATTGTGTCATATCAGATAATTTCTCGTACACCTACCACACAGTTAAAGAAAAGATTCCAAAACGAGCCGTATGACAATACGAGAAAGCCAATTGGAGCGGTCTTAACAGCTTTTTTAGGAATTTTAATTGGTCGATATGTTTCCTCGATAACGACGTGGATGCCACTGCTGATATGATTACAGACACAATTCTCTTTGGAATGAAATCTTCTATTCCTCATCGGATGAAGAGTATCAACCCAAAAGAAAAGGCATGGTACGATTCAAGCTGTAAAAAGACCGTTAGGGATAGAGAAATGTTTTTTCGGCCCTTCAAGACCAACCCGACAGAGGAAAATCGAAAAAAGTTCAAACGAGCCAGAAATGACTGCAACGCCTTTCTTAATTGAGGCAAAAAATTCACCAATGTCCCAAATGCAGTAAAAATGTTTGGTCTTTCGTCAAAAACGTAAGAAATTCTGCCTCATCCTCCATCCCAACACTCATTAACAATGACATTCCAGCTGTCAGCTCTTTGGACAAATCCAATCTGCTTTCTGCACACTTTGCGGCCAGCTGAACACTCCCAGATTGTGCTTTATCCCCGCCTACACTTGATTGTGTTGAATCCTGAATGGGACGAATCCACTTTTGCACTCGTGTAGTAGCAAAAGTACTTAAAGATCTTAATGTAGATAAATCCGCTGGTCCAGATGGTATATCTCCCTTCTTCTGAAGAGGTGTTCTTCCTCGCTGGCAAAACCACTGCGAAAGATTTTTCGTCAATCCTACAGTTTAGGACTCTTTACGTCCGTTCTTTCCAAGGTCATGGAAACACTGATAAACCGTCAACTAATGAAATATCTCGAAACTTCTTATTGACCGGCAATATGGTTTTCATATCAATAGGTCCACTGGTGATTTGATGGCATGTCTCACCGAAAAGTGGAACGAAAGCGTACATCAGTCTGGCGAAAGCAAGATAGTTGCACTTGATATTTCTAAGACATTTGACAGAGTTTGGCGTCAGACCCTTTTGTCGAAAATGCGTGCATTTGGGATGCAATGGATTAGAAATTACCTTTTGGAACGTTCAATTTAAGTTTTCTTGGACGGCTTCAAGTCTGATATTCACAAATCCAGGGCTCTGTTCTATCTCCGACACTCTTTTTAATTTTCATTAATGATCTCTTATCTGCTACTTCTAATCCATTATATTCCTTTGCTGATGACAGTACTCTCTGCTTTTCATATGCATTCCCGGACTTACGGCCCTGCTCTTCGGCTGTAGAACGAGAACTGCAGCGTTTGCTAAGCTCATTAAATTCCGATATCAACAGCATAACCAATTGGGGAAGGATCAACAGAATGGAATTTAAAGCTTCCAAAACACAATGCTATCGTTAAAGCGAAATTTAAATACCCAGTCATTATCCATGAATGGCACTTGCACCATCGAAACCGAAAAACTTTCCATTCTCGGTAACGCATACCGAGACGTCAACTTACGTTGGTATGACCACATATTTGATGTCGCCAAAAATGCTGCGAAATGTCTAGGTTTCCTCAAGCGATGCAAGAAATATTTTACCATCTCTGATCTGGCCTCGGCCCAAAATTGGAGTACAATGCCCACATCCGGTCAGGTGCTCCTACAACATCTCTGCACCTGCTGGATACGATTCAAAACAGTGCGATAAGACGTATAGATGATACTAATATCAGTCAATCAATTGACACCCTCGAACACAGACGTAATGTCTCCTGTCTCACTTTGTTTTATCGCTATTTCCACCACTGAAATGGCCAGTAGCATTCCGCCCATTCAAACTTTCAACCGTAACACCCATCTCGCTATGAATGCTTATCAGTATACCCTCAAGCCCATTTTCGGACGTACTCTAAAATATCGTGATTCATTCCTAAGCCGTACAACTCGCTTATGGAATGCCCTGCCGATCTCTGCAAACAATCACTTTAAGGGTACACAAACCCCTTGAGCGCGCGCTCATTATAAAAAAAAAATGGGAATAAGTTGATGTTCCTCTAATACAAACGAGTATATACATGTTGCTTTATATAAAATCCGGCAAATGTTCATGTTCATGAAACACTCTCGTTTTTAAAGATGGAAAATATTATGTTTAGTAACAGCTATCAAACGAAAATACGAGTAACATTGTGTTGTTTAAATTTCACGTTTATACGAGTATCATTAACTACAAAGCAGAATGTTAATTTATTCGGATATAAGAAATAACATATTTCCAAATAATATTTCATATTCTAATGTGATATGTGATATCCATGTTGGACGCTTGACAATAGTCGATAAATCAGGATCACGAAAATTGATCCTGATCAAAAGCAAGATCCTGTGTTGTTGTTTTAATGCATGTAAACCAATAATCTATACGGATTATGGGTGATAATAAGATACGGCTGTTATTTGTGGAAGAATTGACTGCGTTGGTTTATCCTGCACACTTTCGTTCTCTGCAGTCTTCACGTTTCGACAACGTGTGGGTATTGTTTAATTGTTTACTGAACAAGCAAGCAAGGAAAAAGTAAAAAAAAATATTCATGAAGAGATGGTGGCTGTTTACTCTGCAAAAGTGGTCAAGTGAGTTCAAGAGAGGCAGAGAGAGCATTGAAGACGACCCCCGCTCCGGCGCCCCGGCTACTGCTTGTACGGGAGAAAGCATCAAAGAAGTCGAAAAACTTGTTCTTGAGGATGCCCGAATAAAGGTGAAAATGATGGCAGAGATCACCAAGCTTTCAATTGGTACCATTCACACCATTCTTCATGACCATCTTAACCTTTCAAAGGTCAGTGCAAGGTGGGTGCCAGGAATGCTCACAGCGCCTCAGAAAAAAGTGAGAATCGCATGCTGTAGAGAGCTTTTGGAGATGTGTAGTGAGAACACGGACGGTGTTATGGATCGAATTGTTACTGGGGACGAAACATGGGTCCACCACTATGACCCTGAAAGCAAACAAGAGCCATGCAGTGGCATAAAAAAGGAACAGACCCCCCGAAGAAGTTCAAAGTCACTCCGAATAGCGAGTCACTCTATAGACGAGTGTTTCGCTACGCAAAAAAAATAGCCGAGCTCCAGCGGAGCTTTATAACGTTGTGGAATTTTTGGTTTTTTTATTTATTTTTTTCTTCCTTGCTTTTTTCCTTGTTCGTTTTTTATCGGGGAAGTTTTTCTTCTTTTTCCTAATTTCGATAGGTTTCGTGATTCCGGGTGAAAAATCACGTGGCGCCCTTTTGGTTACCCAGGTTTAGCTGCCGCGTAAAGCGCTACCTTGGAGGAACCCACAGCTGGGATAGCGGGATCCCAGAGAGAAGTGTTATCGTTTGGTTCGGGGCATCGCCGTATCGGTGCCGGGAATCAAACATAGCAATACCGACGGATCACAATGCGATGAAACAACGTTTTATATAACGTAGGTAAGAGGTTATTGTTCGATATTTACAACGGAAGCGTTCGCTGTGTTCCAAGCAAAAAAGACTTTTTGCAATGTAAAAACTATAATCTGTATCGACAAGCTTTCCAACATCAAAGAGATTTGAAATATGAACAACAAAAACACACTCATCGACCCAATACGGGACAAATTAATAGTAAAGAAAAACGCATTAAAAATTATATGGATCCATTTCCGAGCAATATTCAAAACAAAGGGAATGGGGATGATGCAGATACGGCAGCAAAACGAGCTTCAAATGAACCACGCTTTACATCAGCAATAAGGAAGGTGTTGAAAAATAAACGAACATTTTATTCATATATCTACCATTATTCCTCAATAAACCTAGGAGGCGAACCAGTTGTCAGCTACCCAAATAATACAATATATAATCAAAATGATCAAATGCTTCTTACATTTACGTCTTGGACATACTCAAATTCAGACCTGTAAAGTAATAATGTACGTTTGGACTGAATTCCAAATAAATTTATAAAAAAATTTAAAAAGAAACAAAAGACCAAATATGATACAATAGTTTTTGATAACATTAATAAGAACATTCAAATCGTTTCAAAACAATTTGAAGAAATGGTAAGTTTCTCTTAAAGGGATTCCCCCGTTTGACGGCCTGTGTTTTAAGCATTTGCTGGGAATTTTTTTGGCGTCTAAAGAAAAGATAGAATATTTAGTTTTTTATCATTCATTTATCACTATTTCAAGAGTATGTAAAACAAATCAAGTAAAAATCTTCATTTGAACGTAAGTTGTAGCACTCCGAAGACACCCTCTTTTTGAAAAAAAGGACACTTACTTCCTCCACGATTTCGGCTGATTGGCTTATCAAAAAGAAAAAACAGAACAGTGTTTTAAATTTTAATCTATAAGCCCAAATGTATCGAGTAAACTAGAATCATTTGAAAATATTGTTTTTGGCAGACTTCTGAAAAAAAAGTTACAAATTTCATGATTTTTTTTTAAGTTTTCGTTACGAAAAAAAATAGAAATACTCGGAACTTTAGGATGATTTTTGATCACTCTAAAAACGTCCTTCTATACTTGTATAGAAGGGTCTCAAGCACGTCAACTCAGTACTCCGAACATTTGCTTCTTCTAACTGCTGTATCTTTATAGCGACTTAAAATTTAAAAAAAAATCACTTTACCAGCATATTCTACGCATGTTAACCCTTAAACCCTACCCTGGGGTCCAGCGCGATGCATAAACTAATGTGAATGTTTTTTCAACTACAAACCACACGATGGCGCTATTCAAGCTAATCCCCTAATGTATCAGTAGGCGTCTTGTCATTAGTAATTTTTAATTGCGCGTGCGGTGCAGTCGTAATTATAACAACTTCCGGGTCCCCTAGACCCCAGGGTAGGAATACTGTAATATATTCGAGTTTTCGTGTTTTATTGTTTTTTAATTCATTCGATTGGTTAGTTGATTATGTAATAGAATTGTATAGAATTGTTACCTGGGTTTATTCTCCGTGTTTTAGTTTCAAATAGTACGTTTTAATAATATGGATGAAGATATCTGCCGATGGTTGCATGAAGACGATGATATGGAGGAAGATGTACATGACATTGTGGTGCCTGAAAATATTAGTGGCCTTGGAGACGATGTGTGTTTTGATGATACTGCGAAAATGCAAAGTCAATGTGTTTTGATGACACTGAGAAATGATAGTGTAAGTTATTGGGAACAAGGAATACGGTTCGAATGGGGTAAAATACGAAACAAAAAAGGAAAAAGGTCAAACAGAAAACCAAATATTCCCAAATTGTCGCGGAGCGAAATTGAAACACGTACGAACTTAACGGTGGTTTTGTAGACTTAATTTTAAGTGCGTACTTAATTTTGCGAGTTTTTTATTCCATCATGCGGTTGCCTGACTTTTCTTTCTCTACAACCTCTACGAGTAAGTCTTCCTTAATTTACAGAATCGTAGAGTAACTCACCTGAGAGAACCCTTATCCGGTCCTTGTAATTGTACGGCTCCTGGATAAAGTCTACATCTTAGTGATCTTTATTAAACCTCTGACTTAAATCTTCTGAGGTCTCTGACCTTTAAGCCTCTTTAGACGTCTCCACTAAGCTGCTAATTCCAAATGTTAAAATAGGAGGAAAAGAAATAATGTTGTAGTTTTTTTTATGGCGAAGGCCTACACCGAAAAATATGTTATGTAAATAATTTTTTTTCTCAAAATGTGTCGTTAAAGTATTCAGATTTGAATGAGCCTTTATTTTGTTCTTTGTTTTTCTTTTATAATTCTCTTATTTACATTGATATGTAGATGCGTAGAAGTATATATACAAAAACTAATTTTGTTGTAAATACTGAAAACGTTCAAAGTCAGCTTAACTCCAGGTTAAATATTATATGAATGCATACTCGTATTTATCTGTGCTATTTTGTTTAACATATTTTGTTTCTGATGTATTAATTTGTAAATTATTTACAAAATTTTGTACAATTAATAGCAAAATAGCCACAGAAGGTAAATTACTTGTCTTCCATTTTTAATCCAAATTTATGTAACAAATTGACCCTTGGGCATAATAAACAATGTAACCTGAGAGAAAAAATTCTTCTTTATTTTTTTTCCTTATCTAAAAGAGGGATAAATATTTGAAAAAAGTCTACCATGCAATATTTTGTGAAACAGTAACCCCTAATGTTAAGCCCAGAGGGAATCAAGAATTGAAGACCCCATTGGAAGTATGAAACACATAGACCATGAATAATAAGGAGGCGCCTAGCCTTATAGAAGTGTTGCATAGATAAAACGGAATTTTAGATTTGCGCCAACGGTACTGGAATTGGCTTTTAGCATGAATCTGGCATTATTTATAAAAAAAACATCGTTTAAGCAAATAGTCATATCAAATTTAAGAGGAGCAACATAATCAGATTTCGGAAGTTTGTAAGGTTTGTTTAATTTTAATATGTCCTGTAAGTACTCAAATTAAGCAGGAATAAGAAAGCGCACACCGTGCTCCTGAGAACTCTTGTCCAGCTGGATATTTCATTAAACCGGAAAATATTCCCTCGACCAGAGTTGTGAATTCTAAAAAATGCATTTTCAACTCTTCAGTTGTAGTGTTCACAACTGTCTCCTGTGGCCAGTTTTCCTGGGATAATTTCAAAAATGCTGGTCCATTGAACCATATGCGGTTAGATTTGAATTCTGTAGTCCTTTTCCATTTTGTGGCCTCATCAGCAACATTCATATTATTGGGAATCCATCGCCAGTCTGCGATATCGGCGAGCTCTAGTACTTCGCTCACCCTTACTGCTACTTACTGGCGATACCTCAGATGGTCAGATCGAAGCAAATTTTAAACTGTTTTACAGTCTGACAAAAAAAAATCGTAGGCTAAATATGATCCCGTGCGATCTGCTATAGACTTGGTAAGTCACACACCAAGGAGGGTTGCCTGCAACTCCAGGCTTTAGCTTCTATTAAGCTGCTTTCTACTGACATGAAATTTCTTACACACGCTACGGCAAACCTATTTTCACAAATATGTGCAGTTGCATTTGGAAGCCTAAGGTCGAAGTGACATAGCATCTTGGAATTCTTACTTTGAGAAGGAACTGCAAGTAGCGTTCAATGATGCTGTTAGGTATGATCGCCAGCTACGTAGGTATGATCGAATCTCTACACACTTGAAAGATTTTCTAGGCTGTACACTGCTACCGCACTGTACACTGCTACTGCAGTGTACAACATTTGATCATTCGAGCCGGTTAATCAATAACGTATTCCTTAAAAATAAAACTACGAAAGTGGAAGTTAAAAGTGCAAGCCCACTGTTTTATACTTAGATGAAGTATAAAATATAATTTTGGATTTAAAATGAAACGCAAGAGATAAAGACGTTACATTTTTTTATATTCTTCCGATTCAAATGACTGGCGATTAGTGTCGAGGAAACTTGTCTCATGAGATGAAGAAACCTCGGTGCCTCGGTGTCTTTTATATACATGTGTCAATGAACTCTTAAATATTCATATAATATGTAATGACACTTATGTGTTTGTACATTATGTTTATACCAATTAAAATTTATAATGCCCCATATATAAATTATGAAGTTAAAGCTGTGACTATTAACCTTATGGAGCTATAGGTGTATGCTTTCTCTCTTTTTAAGTCGGCCATTAATATAAGGTTTTTGACCTAGCATGACTAGCGACACTAGATGTGGCATATTGGTTTTGGGCGATGCTAGAGAGAGAAAGCATGCATCTTAACAATCTGGCCTTGCACATTTGACAGTTCAGGTGTTTTTGCTAGTTATTTTCTAATATTATGGTTGTGCTTTTATCTACGCGCTTACAATTTGTGTTTTCATGTTCGTCAAAACTAGTCGTCGAAGATATAAAAGTTGCATTTGCAACCAGCGTTATAGTTATATCTCGACGACCAGTCCAACGCGCAGGAAACCCTTTCATCGCCTCAAGTGTCAAATGTGCGCGGCCTTACAATAGGTACATTTTCGAATGCAAGATATGAGTGTAATTGAGTTTTTATGGTTTGTGTTGTTTTGTTGGGAACCAACACCCACAAATATACATATGTATATACATATAAAAAATCATTTGGTCCTTACGAGCCGGATAACATTCTCCTGAACATTTTAAACTTTTAAAAGAAAAAGTGCAAGTGCAAAGTTCAAGAACAAAGTGCAAGTGCACAAAGCACAAAAAAAAATATACATATATAAAAATCTACTGACTAGGTACATACATAGATTCCCTCGCGGTCGGTGTCTTGCCCTTTGTCTTTCTCCTTTTTAAACTTTAAATATTCTTTCGGTGGTTATACATGAATCGCATTTCCCGCGCCGTGTAAAAATTAATTTTCAACTTTAACCTCAACTGTCACCAGCTGGGCAAAGCTGACCAAAGGTCGTAAGTTGCTGTAATAAAATATTTGATTAAGTATCTTAATAAACTGTATCTCATAATAATTTAATAAATATTGTACTTGATATATACACACATATTGGGTTATAATTAACTTACATATAAAACATTTAAAAATGTCGAAATTGTCATCGGGTGCAGGTCAAAAAGGTGTTCTGGAGCAGATTCTTCATGACTACCCCAACTTCAAAAAGACGGGAGCATCACGTCGTACACACAGCTACCTTTCGGGTCGTCTTCTTGTTCTAGAAGGGAACTTCAAGAATGCGCTTGGACTTTAAATGAAGATTCGACGAGGAGAAGTTGAAGAAGGTCTGAAAGAGGAAGATTTTGATGAAATTTTCGATCTCTTACAGGAAACATATTTTACTTACCGAGGTGAGTTGACAATGCCAAGTCAGCATCTAAAAAGAAAATTGTGGAAGGTGAATCCACAGGTGCTTCTTGTAATGAGCTTTTATTAGCCCGAATTCAAATACCACATTTTGAGGTCTCGTACACGAAGTTGCGGGCTATCAAGACTAAGAAATCATTTTTTAACAAAAAATTAGTAACAAGACCTTTTTCTTTATTTTTTTATAAAACTTAAATCTAAAAAAAAACCTACAGACTACCTAAAAATAAATCTTAATCTACTTAACCTACTTACATCTAACACAAACATAGCCATACATATATATATATATATACAATATGTATATACATAATATATAAACATGCCAATCGGTGGTAGGGG
Source organism: Volucella bombylans (assembly GCA_949129095.1). Taxonomy (NCBI): domain Eukaryota; kingdom Metazoa; phylum Arthropoda; class Insecta; order Diptera; family Syrphidae; genus Volucella; species Volucella bombylans. Next base: position 42,945,190 of record OX422144.1, on the reverse strand, counting down.
TGGCAATCACTGGGTTGATTGGCACTATACCAATCTTCTGATTCCATGCCAATCATTGAGTTGATTGGCACTATGCTAATCCTTGGACATGTATTAAATTACAGGTTTTCATATAATATTTTCTATCAATTTTCCGTAGGTTGTTAGTGCATTTTTTTATCAATCAATAAAAAGTATAATCTCGACCTTTAAATACACACGAGTTTCTTATTTGAACTGTTTTTATCTTCCTTTTATTAGAATTACTTGAATAAAGCTTTAAAAGCTAAAAGATCAAATGTGGCAGTCATTGGATTGCCTAGTGGCAATAATTGGCAAACTGTGCCAATCATTGGCAAATAGAAATGAGTTCACTTTCTATTTATTTATAATATTTTTAATGAATTTATTACTCTTTTGTCAATTTTTATTGAAAAAAAAAAACATAATTATAAGTTTAAAAAAATATTTTTTTTCAATTCTCGAATTACTATGAGCCAAATAAGTGGTGAATATTCTTAAAGTACCAATGAGTGGGTGGTCAATTTATAATATTGGAATTAGGGTAACCTAATTATTTGCATCTTAGGGCATTAGTCGATCCTGGATCTGAAGCAACGTTTATTTCTGAGTGTTCATCGGCGAACACTCATTAAGGTATCTGGATTGGGAAAAATTAGCAGTGGTTCATGTCAGCGGTATGTAAGTCTTATCTTACAACACCTTTCGAGACAAATACCCCAGCCTATGTGTTCAAGTCCCTGACTGGTCTTTTGCCGTCCAAACCTTTAGTTCAGAAAAATTGGGAACATATTCAAGGTTTAAAGTGAACTGATCCACAATTTGATAAGCCTGCGACTGTTGATATTCTCCTGGGAGCCGAGGTTTACTCTGAATTTATTTTAGTATCCATTATACGCGGTGATGATGAAAGATCACCAATCACACAGGAATCAGAGTTAGGTTGGCTTATCCTTGGGAAGGTTATTTCACAAAATAAAGAACATGTCCATAGCTTTTTACAGGCTCTCGATAACGACACTCCGCTGCGAAGGTAACTAGGTGGCATATTGTTAAGGATATTTTAAACAAAAACACACCTTGCAGTGATATTGTACTTAACAATAATAACTCTACGATTTCTGACCTTTTGGAAGTAGCTAACTTATTTAACGACTTCTTCTCCAAAGTAGGCTCATTTCTTAGTGTATCAAATAATGATAATCCAACTTTGTATAATAAAAAGTGGAATCCACTTTTCAACCAGAAAGCTTCTACTTTAACGAATTTACTCCACTTGAAATTCATAAAATAATATCCACACTTAAAACATCAAATTCAACAGGATTCGATAATATATCAAGGTTTTTGTTAAAAAAAAATTATTTTCAGATCTCGGATGTTCTGTGCTATATCTTTAATTCTTCTGTGCATAATGGTGTTTTCCCCGATGCCCTAAAAACTGCACTCGTAATACCCCTTCACAAAAAAGGCAGTACTATATCATTAAACAATTACCGCCCCATCTCGCTGTTATCGGTTTTCTCTAAAGTTTTTGAAAGAGGAATGAAAACAAGAATGATTTCTTTCTTAGACAGGTCTCAGTTCTTTAGCGAATTCCAGTTTGGCTTCAGAAGAGGTAGGTCTACCGAAAGTGCGTTATTAAAACTGATTGGGAAAATATATAACAGCTTGAATACTTCTCAAATTCCATCTTGCCTATTCATTGACAAAACCAAGGCTTTTGATACAGTAAACCATACCATTTTTTTAAATAAACTTTTTAATGCTGGTTTCAGAGGTTTTATTTATGATTGGTTTACTTCCTACCTTGAAAACCGGAATCAAATAGTAAAAATTAATAATGCTTTTAGTTCTATAAGATACATGAATATTGGAGTCCCGCAAGGCTCAGTTCTGGGTCCTTTATTATTCCTTATGCGTGTTAGCACGCTATTCATCCAACCCTTTAAAGGCAGAATCACAGCATTTGCTGATGATACTGCAGTTACATATTCAAGCGATAACTACGTAAATTTGTATTTGGACGTTTAATAATGACTTGGATTTACTACGATGATGGTTTTATAAACATAAACTGGTAATCAGCAGTAAAACAAAGTTTATGATATTTAATCTCAAAGGCTTAATAAATGAAGATCTGCCCCTCTCCTTTATCACTCTCCGAGTTGCCTACGTTTTTGCTTAGTTGATTCAACTGCTCGAGGTCATGCTACCTTCAATGCAAATGTGAACTGTAGTGAAGATTGTTTTCGTATTGAAAGTGTCGATAGTTTCCAGTATTTAGGTATCATTTTGGATAACAAGCTCAATTGGAACGATCACGCGCTATACCTAAAACTGTATCTTAATAGGGTAGTCAGGCAAATGTATCATCTGAGCCTCTATTGCAATATTCAAGTTCTAGAAATGGTTTATAATGGCTTATTCAAATCTAAGTTGCAGTATGGTATTTCTTGCTGGGGTGGTGCGTATTTTAATAAAATAGAACCTTTATTAATTAAACAAAAGCATGTCTTAAGAATTATGTGTAAGGTAAATCGGAGAACGCCTAGTTTTGCACTATTCCAAAGCCTAGAAATTCTCCCATTAAGACATTTATATTGTTATAGAGTGCTAAAGATATTTTTCGATAATTCAGGTTTCTATGATGTTAGGTTTCATGAAAATTATAATTTGCATGTTAACATGAGGAACTTTGTAACTATCCCACCTATTTATAAAGCACACTTTTGGCGATTCTACGTTACAGCTCCCAGATTATTTAATTCTTTGCCAGAAAACCTTAGGTGTGAGAGGACAAAAACTGTATTTTTAAAAAATGTTAAAAAAATGGCTTTTCACTTTCAACCATTATGAAATAGATTCGATTCTCATTCCAATATTATAAATTGACTATAATTTACTTTTTTTTTCTATCGCATTTATATGTGAAATATCCTTTTACTTTACCCCATCAATATTATTTTATTTTGTTATTATGTTTTGAATTTTTCTTGTACTTTCGCCACTTGCCATAGGGCAACAGATTGTACATAGCTATTTCTTAGACAAATTCATTGAGCATTTATATTTGTTAAAAAAAATTATTTATATTTTGTCATAAAATAAAGATTAAAAAAAAAGGTCCTGGGAACTGGAAGAGTTGCCTTTCAACACTAAGGAAACTGCGGAAGAGAAAACTTCAGAAAAGAATCAATAATAAGATTGACAATAATAAGATTGACTGATGGTCGATATGAGGTATCGTTACCATTTAAAACCGGATGTAAGCCTGGGTTTGGTGCCTTTAGGTGCCCTACGTAGGTTTTATCAACTGGAAGGAAGATTCCAGGAAAACCCCACAAAACACAAGGAGCATTCCAAGTGCTTGCAGGAATGCAAGGAGTTTCGTCAGATGACAGAGGTTGACAGAAAGAATACCTTACTGGATACACCACACCACTTTTTTATTCTTCACCATGCGGTATTCAAGAAGTCAAGTAAAACCACGAAGCTTCGTCGCAATCTTGCATACTACAAACGTTTTGTACGAAACTGCCGGGCACAAGCTGGGAAAAAAGACAGAGGTCCATTAAAGGTAGATGCAATCGGCATAAGAATATTCGAAATTCCTCAAGGAGACACTGCAGTGGAGAAGGTAAGTTAACTTGAGCAAAAGATCTACCAAACGATGACCAACTACTTTTGCCACAAATGGAGCAAAGCATATCTGTCCAGGATGAAACAGCACCCGAAGGGGACAAGACGAAAACCGGGATCAAAATGCGGAGACTTAGTTATTTTCAAGGACGAAAGACTACCGCCATTGCAATCTCGATTCGGATGAATCATCGGCGCACAACCTGGAAAAGACGGACTTGCTCGAGTGGTTACGAAACGAACCGAAACCGGAGAACTTGAAAAGTCACTCGGAAAAATCTCACACAACACAACATTTGAACGATACAACACAATATTTAGAAGACACACACTTTAAATAAATTCACAATAAAAATCAAAGACATTTCTTTTCTTTTAAAAGCAATTTATTGCATTAAATAAATACAAATAATTACAAACTTACTTATCCTAGATTTCCCTACACAACACACATACATACAGTCCACTCTAAACCACACAAAATCATTCATCCTGGACAACGTTGCAGAGTTCCGAAATTCCAAAATGCCGACGGGAATTGGAGATTCAAAACCCCGACGGCATTTGAAGCTTCTCACTGAACACTCAACGTTGTCCACTCAAAACACAACATTTTACTGGTATCAATTGAAAAAAAAAACACATTTTAAAATTTAACAACACTTAAATATTACAATAAATGGTGATACAGACAAATTAAATTAATTTATAAATTACATTTATCAGAAAAAGCATGAAAGAATAATAAAAAAAAAGAAACTTACAGCAGATGAATGTTTACGTTGTGCGAATTCCAACAACAATTCAATAGGAAGGTGGATTCATGGTATTTTCTTAGGCATGTAAACACTACATACACTAAGGCAGGTAATTCGGCCATCATTAAAACACAAACCGTTCGCGAAAATTTCGTCGCAAATCATCGCACTGCACAACCAAAAAATGCGTACGCGGAGAACAGGTATCGTACAAAATAACACCACAAATTGTACCGAATTTGTTGGGGAAATAAATATAATGAACTTTTTATTTTTTTTCCATTTTGCAATTTCTTTCTTACGTTTAATTTTGTTTGCACTGCACTCGAATATCACTTTCGCGAAACCGAAAAAAATGTTTATAAATATATCCACACGCACGTATATACTAGTACGATTGTGTACTCACGTCGGTGTACACAACTCAAATGAATTAGAATTTCGGGAAGGAAGAGGAGCAGACAAAGATAAATAAATAAAAACACTTATCTTTTTATTAACACAAAAAAAAAGCTAGAAAAGGGACAACAAAAAGTAAACATGAACTAAACAAAAAACCGAAAAACACTCCCGACGCGATTTGACCCAGTTTTGGTCAACGATCAAAATCGTCCACCGGGCGGGAGCATGTTCGGAAACAATTACATTTATTTATTTAAAATTTAATTTAAATGTAACAACTAAATTCTTATGTAAACAAAGAAATGTAACGTAAGATTACGAAATGCAAATTTGTAGTAGAAATGTATGACAGTTTAATGTTAAAATATGGAAGTGATTTCCTGACAAATAAACTCTCTCTTTGCTGTAACTATTTAAGAAGAAAAGACGTGCTTTTTATTTAACCGCATTATTCTATCCGATTTACCCCACAAACAGAGTACTCAAAGAAAAACCCTACACACCCCAACACACATCATCTATTACTCATGCGCGCTATTCAGTTATGGAACTTTTTACCATCACATATTAAAACTTTAACAAATATCAAAAACCCGAAAACTGCACTCATAAGATATTATTCTTTGCAGCATTATTAAAAATAAAAATACTAATATAGGGTTTTCCAATAAAGACTTGGCAACTTTTTTTTTAAATAAAACGCAAACCATTTGAGATATTTCAAAAACTTTATTATCAGCTTGAAGTACAATCAAAACATTTATGAATGGAACTCGACTTCGTTCATATGGCTACCGCGGGCACGTTTGCAGCGGTCGATTCGTTGGACCCAATTTTCAACGACTTGGCCACACATTGCGGCCGAAACGGCCGTTATTTCGTGTTCAATGTTGGCGCTGAGCTCTTTGAACGTCGTCAGCGTGTTGGCATAAACCAATGACTTAACGTAGCCCCACAGAAAATAGTCAAGCGGCGTTAAATCGCACGACCGAGGCGGCCTATCGACTGGCCCATTTCTTGAGATAACACGCTCACCATACTTACTCTTCAATAAATCGATTGTAGCGTGTTCTGTGGGGCTTGTGGCATCATCCTGTTGAAACCACATGTCATCCAAGTCTATATCTTCCAATTCGGGCCTGTTCGTGAACACAGTGTTAACATAAACCTAATTTTATTATTTTGTGAAATTTTATTGAATTTGTAATAATTATTGTAACTGAGCTACAAATGAATTTGAATATAACTACTATTTCTAATGTAAACAAACAAACGTAACGTAAGGTTATATTTTGCTATTATATGACACTTATTGTAAAAATGGAAGTAATCTCCGGAAAAGAAGAATAAAAGATCTCTTTGCTGTAACCCTTGAAGAAGAAAAGACGTGTTATTTAGTTCAAAACGCATTTTCTACCCATTTCTTAACCCCACACGTATTGAACAAAGTTTTAAACCCTACACACTCCAACAGGACCAAAAGTAATCGGTGATCATGGCGCGAGAACGCTGACCATTCACAGTAACATGACGATCGTTATCGTCGATGAAAAAATATGGCCCAATAACGCCGCTGGCATGCATACCGCACCAAACAGTTATTTTATGTGGATGAAGTGGTGATTCATGAAGCACATGTGGATTTTCACCCGACCAATAACGCATATTTTGCTTATTGACGAAAGCATTGGGCCAAAAATGAGTTTCGTCACTGAATATCATATAATATTGCGATGAAATTCATCATCTTGGCGCATCTTCTCTAGAACTGAATCGGAGAACGTACGTCGCTTCAAATGGTCCATCGGCTTCAAGTCTTGAGTCAGCTTGATCTTGTATGGGTGTAAACGGAGATCCTTACGCAAAATACACCATAATGTGGTATGAGTGATGCCCAATTCTTGAGATCGCCGTGGAATTGACTGATTTGGATCGTTTGCTACGGACGCCTGAACGGCAGCGATATTATCGACACTTCGACCAACCCGTTATATCACTGACACGGCAACATCACACAACGAATTTGTAGACTCAAATTTTTACACTAAACTTGTTATTGCCTGTCTACGAGTACTAGGGCGAGAATTACGATCGAAAATTGGTGTTACCGCTCTTAAAGGTGCAGTCCCCGACTCCGAATTTCGGTAGAAAATTTTTATAATTTGCAAAAGTTGCTCGTTCGTGTACTATATATACCATGATGAAAATGTTGAGTTTACTGAATAAATTGACAGTGACAGTTTGATGATTAGTGAAAGAGTGCGTTCACAAATTAAATTTAAAGTTGTCAAGCCCCTATTAGAAAAAACACTTTTCATTTACTTGTACACCTCTCCCTAATATCTCTAACACTATCCTATCATCTCGCTATTTTCCACTTTTTTTTGCATCTTTTTCTTTTTCACTTTCTTCTTTTATTTATTCATAAACCATAATGATGCATTAAAGCATACGATTTATCTTAACTCTTTTTCCGTAAAGAAACACAGGGACAACTCGAAATAAAATACGATCTGTGTCGTAGCTCGGTTTTCAGAGTGTACTCCAACTGTCCCAGCGTTCGATTGAGATGGTTTGAATTCCTTTCGGTCGTTCTGGAGAAGTCGATAATATTTCAGAAAGCAGTTATTTTTTCCACAAACCGAGTCTGACTTGCAACTAGATTTCCGATGCCTTTCGAGACACTTACGATAAAGCCGATGCTTTATCACATTTTCCCACTTGACTGTTCGGCTTGATTGTTGAAAATGCTTACAGTCGGCTACTGAAGCGCAGATCCTAGCACAAATAAAACTCTTATTCTCTAGTTTAGCCTTCCTTATGATGAGCATTTACAATTCCTCTTACAAACTGGAAAGGGATACGTGTTAGGAATCTGCAATGAATGACTTGAAATCAATTTCAAAACGTTCTTTTTTCTTTAGAGCACAGTGTTTGTTGTACCTACATCGTGAAAATCGAAACGAATAAATAGCAGAATATTGGTTTGCTGAGCAAATATTCAAATATTTCACTTAAATTGGGTGGCCGTGGCTCAAGTGGTAGTGTGTTGGCTTCCAAATCGGAAGGTTCGGTGTTCGAATCCCAGCCTCGTCCGAAAGACATTCTTTTTTTCAGGCAACTTAATTCTCGTAAGACGAATGGTTGCCTCTAATACAATAACAAGTCCAATTACACTAATAAATTAGTATCCCCATTAAATGTTGGATGCCACCCATGGAGCGAAATAACCACTGAGCCCAAAAATTTTTCTTTCTCTCTCTGTCCCATTTTCCTAAAAACTTAACACGTGCTCAGACATTTTAAGTGTATTAATACCCACTTGAGTATTAAAAACTTATTTAAATCAAAACATGAGGTTCAGTGTACTCGCATAAACCGTGTACACTACTTACTTATTGCATACACTGAGTGCACTGTATATTCGGTGCACATCAAGTAAAAAAGTGAATTAATTTCTATTATGCACAATTATTTTCAAATCTGAAATAAAATTGGAGGTTAAAAAGATGATAAAATTGCTTTAAAAGAAAGTAATTATAGCTGTTTTCAATAATAGAAAAGAAAAGTCAATGAAACAACAAACCGGAAAGAGCTAACTTGTTTTCCACTTTTTTTCAATTTTCATTTATTTTTCATTTTCAAAATACAGTTTTTATCAATTTGTACATATTTCAGTTTTTTTAAAATTGAAACTTAGAAACATCATTTGGTTAACCGAAATCGGGTCAGACCCTATTGAACAGCGTTTGTCTGTTATTAACTGCTTAGCGAAGGAAAAAACACGCTCGGAAAATGCACTACTCGCTGATGTTGCTAATATTCTACAACTTATTTTAAACAGAAGTAGAAACTCTACCTCATGAATGTTCCACCACTGAAGAACCTTAAAATCGTCATAAAAGGTAACGTTTGTATTTTCATAATCACGAAGCTCGTTGTTTACTTTATCTTCAGAGTTGAGAATCACTAAATGTGGAATGAAGTCTTTAAATAATTTTTTTTCATCCGATGATAAGCCATGCATTCTTCATTTGATGGTTCTTCCAAAATTTCCACAACTTGTTCAGTTATTTCGGTTAAATTATTTAGCATTATATATACTTTCGCATTCTTCTTTTATAATTTGTTTTTCGTCTTCGTTGAACTGAATCAATTTATGAGAAAAATGCGATTTTATGAAAAATAGTTAAATTTTGTATAACAATGGAGTCCAAAAGCGTGCTTAGCTTCATCTTAAAATTTTGAATAATGTCAAAGTCATTAGGATCAACAACACATTTCTCTTTTAAATTATTAATATGAACAATCGTTAACTGAATCGTTGCATAGCCTTCACCTTCGAGTTGTTTTGAATTTTCTTCAAAAGGTTTTAAGATTTCAGTCAATGCACTAATTTGACTAATATTTATGTTCATAATTCTATGCAATTCGTTTTTTTCTTCCAAAATATTTGAAATTTCGACCCAGTTTTTTTTTCAATTGAGCTAAGGAGATAATATATACGAGTATATTGTATTCTATGTCGTAAATATACTACTTTTTAATGATGTTTCAGTTTGTACACGATTTTTTAAAGTATTTTACTAGTTTGGAACATACATATATTACATAAATCAGCTATTTATATATATTTAATATTTTCTTTTATAGCTTTCTAGCAAATGGTTAAGGCAAAATATATTATTTACTGAATGGAAAGCAGCTAACATATTTGCATCCCTATCCGTTACTATGGTTTGTTAAGCTCGCATTCGAATTCGTTTAGTAAAAGGCTAACTTTTGATTTGATTTTCTGTCCTACAGATTTTAGAAAACGTTTAAGAAACATTAATGAAAAAAAAATTTAAAAATTACTAACTGTACAGGAATCACATTTCATAGATTTCAACCCTAATAACCTTTTCTTTTTTTTTATAATTTACGCGCGTCTAAGGGGTTAGATACCGTTTTACTGTTGCCAGGGCGCGGGCGGAAAGATAGAAGGAGGAGAAAGGAAAATTGTTTTTGTAGTGGTTTGAAACTCAGGTGTGTTTGGTTTCTATGTTTGCTCTCCAGGGGTGGAAGTCCGAATAGGACGGAGAGTTTTTCTTCACTCAGAGTGATTCGAGGTACTCGTATATCACAGTATTTTTCTTTTCTGTGCTTGAAACTCTACAACAGCCAAATCTACGTGTCAGTGTTATGCCTTCACACGCAGAATTTTTCCTGCCATGGGCAGGATTCGAACCTGGACCCTCCGAGTGAGAAGCGTTTGCTACTACCACTACACCACGGCCACCTGGAATTTAATTTGCCTTCTTTAACAAAATGAATTGTTAAGGATATGTATGTACTTCTTAACACTTGTCCGTCCAAATATCAGATATTAGTCCAAATCCATTATCCTTTACACTATTAATTTCGAAATATTTACTATACAAATTCTATATAATACGAGAAATTGTTGTAGGATGAGGTAGAAGCTTCTCGATGTTTAGTCTTCAACAATTTTTAAATGCCTGCAATTCTCTATAAGCCATTTGTTAAAACCTGTACGCTTTTTTTCTTGTCGTTAATTTCTACATCTTTTTTGTTTGTTGGGCCAGCATTTTTAATTTTCTTTTATTATATTGCAAATTTGATGTGCTCTTTTGATTATATTTGTAGACACACAAACAAGTTCTGCATGGTACCAATTGATCAACTGGATGGCCATTTGCATTTTCTATTACGCCAAACATATCCCAAACCTTACTCTTGCCTTTTTTATTATTAATTTTATGTTCGCCATTTGCTATTTTGGCTTTTATAGTTGAATTCTTTGGTAAGCTAGTTTCACTAATCATTAAAACGTCTGATTCACAAGTTGACCCTTAAAAAAATTTAAATACCTATGTAAATATTTGACTATTTTTGAATACACCTTAAACACGAAAAATTTACTTTCCATTTTAGAAATTCTTATTAAAGATCAATTCAAAGAAAAAAAAAATTTGTAGCACTACCTACACTTATTAACTCTACACCGTACAAGTGATTATTTTGAATAAAACTGATGCACTTATTTGAACCAGTGCACTCGGTGTGCTTGATATAAGCGATGCGTTATAAATAGCTAAGATTGCACATGATTTGTTTGGCATTGCATTCACGTGTAGAGAAGGAAGCAAACAGTGTATTCGTTTTGTAATCAGTGTACAGTATTTGTGTTTTGCATTGCGGTACTTCATTTTAGTGTACTCTCTTTGTAGAATTGGAATAAATATAATACACTGAAGTACTGCACTCCTTTTAACAAAGCAAACGATTGTATATCTGCAGACCTCTAATAGGTACGAGTATCATGCAAAAATGTAAATCAAGTCAAAGCGGCAAAGAAGAGAAGTCTAAAAAAACAAATCGTAACGGTTTTCAAATGACGCCACCGAAGTGCCTGTTGGTGGCAGGGTCACCGGTAGTCCATGGTAGTCCAAGGACTTAAATCATAGTGCTGTGAGAGTTAAATGCCCCCAGGCCTTCGGTCCGGACCTGACTTGTTGAGGTACGTCCCCTTGTGGGAGCGTCATGGTGGCTGTGGTTTAAAACCGAAAATCTAAGAAGAGTCTTGCAGTTGATTTCGACTCCATGTAGAGTTGCAATAAGTACTGGGTTCTGGGACCCTAAGGACACCAATAAGTTAATAGGTAGGCCTCAATTCATACTAAGGGTAGTCCTCAACACAGTCCCGTTTTAGTGTCAAAGGAATGTCGGATAGCAATGGCAAGGCGTATCCTTACTCCTATGAAAGTATGGGCTTTCAGTGAACTTAAGCCTACACGGCAGGTGTTCATTTAAAACACATTGGAACACATAGTACAGAGCAACGTGGTGATGACTAGCTCTGGTCTTCCATACAGCAACTTAAGTATTTCAATCACTCGTCGATTATAATTAGGTTATATTATGATACTTCTAACTGCCTCTAGTGCATTACCTTTCAGAGCTTTATGTAACCGTGTAAATTAATTTTCCTCGTCAGTAAACCCATGTATTGCAGTTCTATACTTCTACTGAAACTGACAAAAGAGTGGCCACTTCGTGATTTTTTTTTAAGGACCTTAACACTTAAGAGGGTTGACTACTCTTAAAATGCCGGGCACGTATTAAGTTTTACGGAAAATTGATAGAGAGAGAGAGAGAGAGATATTTGGGCTGACTGGTTATTTCAATCCATGGGTGGCATCCAACATTTAATGAGGAGACTAAATTATTATTAGTTTAAATTGACTTGATGTTGTATTTAGGCAACCATTCACCTCACGAGATTTCAGTTGCCTGAAAAAATGTCTTCCGGTCACGGCTGGTATTGAACCCCTAACCGTTCGAATGGGAAGTCAATACACTACTACTTGAGCCACGGCCACCCACCCACTTCGTGAGGTGCACATCATAGTTCGACAGATCTCGGGATATCAATTGGCAGGCTGCTTCGAGCGCATTCGATATGAGGTTTCTGCGGTATGCGTCCAACACCTGACATTTGTTGGTGGATGCCTATCGGTGGTCTACGATTATATTGGTGTTGAGATGTAGCCCAGTATTTGCCGTGGAAGGCAGACAATTGAATTCGACTCTGTTATACCGGTAGCCCACTTTCTTAAGTTTTTTTTTTTCTGGTGCTGTCGGGAACTCTAGCTCTTGAGAATCTTCAGCTTCACTCAATATCTGATATTTTTTGTTTAAATATTCCGTGTCCCTTTCTTCATTAGTATGAGCTCCTCCTTTTTCCCGAATTTCCCTCAGCGTCCTTTCTTCCTCAATTCACTTGGATGATCTGATTGAGCCTTTGGATATTGGTGGTTGAGGTGCAGAAATTGGAACATTGTACTTGTATGGAAACATACCATCCCCAGAAATCTCCGTAAAGGTATATTGTTCGTATATGGGCTATGCAGATCTAGAACTGGTGGCCGCGGACATTAAGATGGGAGCAGATCAGATACTAACAACGTGTGTTAGAAATGCATTTGTGCGTTTGGAGGCAACATCGCAGTAGCCGGAGGCAAAGTTGACAAACCCATTAAATTCTACACTCCATTATCGCATGTGCTAATGCTAAATCATGGCATTATCAAATGATGTTGTGACAGGAGTGAGATTTCTATAGGTCGGTTCCCGCAAGATTTTTATAACAATTTGTAAAAGAGAATTGTTTGCTTAAGTTTCAGGAGTAGGAATAAATTCTCTCTTAAACCCAAAATCTCACGGGAACACGTTTTTGTAAAATGTGTTTGAAACGTCAAAAGTAAAGAAATTGCAAAACAGGAGTAAGATTTTTAGATTGGTTATTATTACTATTTTATTGATGTAGTATTCAATTAATGAGTTCTATTGAATTAGGCGAACAATTCGTTTCAATATTAAGCTCTTTGTGAATTTCCAAGACATCTTTTGAGTTAATTTGCATAAAATTTTTGCAATTCACACAAATTTAAACTTTAAAGAATTTGACTGTTCTTTTAGAATTTAATTGATTTTACGTTTTTTACAATTCTTGCCCAAAGAAAAATCTCGTGTAGAAATTTGTAAGAATTGGCAGGGTGGGGAAATGGATTACTCTTTCAAATGCGTTTTCTTTTACAACTTTTTACTCGCAGGAACAGGTTTTTGTACAAATTTGGATTTTTGGAACTGACCTTATACAGGGTGTCCCAATAATCAACGTCAAGCCGGAATCGGGTGATAGGTCAAGTGGTGTCGGTTATCACAAAATTATAAAAAAAAAATCTAAGCCATGTACTTTTAAAATTATTTGCATTCAAAAAAAATTTGAGAGATCTGACACCCTGTGACGATTTTTCAAGTGCTGTGACCGCAAATCCTTACTTTTCTTCGATTTTTCTTGTCACGTAACCCTGAGTAACTGAGTAACTCTTCTGTAAATTACGGTTTAAAATTGAAACATAACTATATCGGTTTTAACTAAAATATTGTTTTTTTGTCCATCCATGTATTTGAAAATCATTAATCACCCAACTTGAACTGACTGTTAGTTTTTAATGCATTTTATTTTCTTAATCACTAACTCTTACATACTAACAAAAAATGCTTAAATACTATCTTAAAATTACTTAACAATCTTATACTAACTTACTGGCCCACACAGGCACTCTAAGCTACTCTAAATTCTTATAACTATGTCTTTTGACTTTATGTACATTTTACTTAGAACTATTTATTTTGAATACTTAAGGCTAAGAAAAAATATTTGTTAACAAAAACTTAGCATATGGAAATTTTTTTATTTTTTATAAACACTTAATATCTAACTTAAAATAATCCTTAGCCTTCCTAACCTTGATACACAATACACACATAAACACACATAGACATTATACTCAATCATATACATATATCAGTATACACCTTTGTATACACTGATATATGTATATGTTTCTTAAATGCTAACCTAAACCTATGTAAGCTGGCCACCGCTATTCACAGAGCAAATAAAATGGTCAGCCCTGCCTCATTAGTGAGGCTGGTCCGTAATTGACGGAAAGGATGACGAAACATCTTCCCCATCATTCAACCACCAGAAATGCTGGTGCTGCCGAATGACATCCCTCTTATCGGGATTCCCCACCACCCTACTGAACCTGAGGCGATCCACACTGCCGTGTGCGACGTCTCTGCCATAGTTGAGTCGCCTGTCCCCAGCTGTCCGAGCGACATGGAAAATTAACGGGACCGCTGCTCTATCCTGGATCAACCCTATCTGATCTAGGTAGAGGAATGTTTCCGATGGAACGAAGCCGTCAGAGCGCACACTCTCGTGGTAAAGGTAATTGTGGTAGTAAGCCCCAGATATCAGGTTATTTGTCGAGGTCATTGCTCTTGCAATGTGCCTTCGAGTCAGCTTAATTACGAAGTTGTACACTCGTATTAGGTTCGCCCTGTTGTAAAGACCTCATTAGGATGAAATTTCTTGCACTCCGACTCTGGTGTTCTGCACAAGCGAACACAAGCCCTAAGGCAAGCCCTCTCAAACACCCGAATCTTTTCCATTAAGCTTGCTCGCACATTAAACCACACGGGACAACCAAATACCAGCATGGGCCTGATAAGTGCCATAAAATGAACTGACAGTATTGACAAAAAAATGTACTATGCCATTTTGGCAAGTAACTTTAAAAGATGGCGTATTTAGTTTGGATTCCAAATGCTAGACTAACGCTTAATTGAGGACAAAAACAAGTCCGGACTTCAACAAAAAGTTTATTCTTACCACCGATGCATCAAATTATTTTATTCAGAACGTACTTATACGGCAGACAGTTTACAGTCAGGACAGACCATAAGCCGCTAGTTTGGCTGAGTCGCGTAAAAGATCCGAATTTGAAACTACAGCGGTGGAAGATAATGTTAAACGAATACGACTTTAACATCGAGTATTTTAGTTGGAAGGAAAATTGCGTTGCGGATGGACTGGGTAGCTATATCGTACAAATTCAGGGTACAAAGAACAGCGAAAAATTTGATTTGAAGAATAATTTTGAAAAAAAAATTGTTGAATATTCTGCAGGATCTGACAAAGATGTTAATTTTGCGGAAATTTTCAACAACGAAGTAGCGTTCAACAGAAGCAATGTTAATAAAAATATAGCAATTACGAGTCCAGTTCCGCAAAATGACAATAATGATATTGTCTCTATGGATGCAACTATGCAACACAGCGCAATGGAAGACGAATCGTTTCACATATTCATAACCGAAAAGCCAATTAATCTTTTTAAAAATCAGGTGTATTTGTTTTATGGCACCGAAGAAAAAATCACTTTCAAAATAGTTCATAAAAAATTCAAAATTTCATTCAATTTGAAGAAGGAAAATCAGTTCTTTTGGACATTATGAAACGTATTTTTACTAATAAAGGGCTGCTTTGCATTTATTGCCACAATTTATCCTTATTTCTAGAATTTCAAACACTGTTTGTGAAATATTTTACAATCAATACAAAGTTAAAAGTACTGCGTTCCACTATTCGACTAAAAGACATAACTGACAAAAATTAACTTCTTACTATTATCAAAAATGAACACTTAAGTAAAAACCATCGGGGATTCAATGAAGTATTCCTTGAGCTCGGAAAGAGGTACTATTATCCAAAAATGGAAATTGAAATACAAAAATTTATTAACAATTGCGTTTTCTGCAATGTAACTAAGCACGATCGGCAACCTCTGCACATACCGATGCAAGTTACAGAAACACCAAAATGCTTTAATGACGTTGATCACGTCGATATTTGGTTTCCAGAACGAGGGGAAAATGTATTTCAGTACCATCGACAAATTTTCTAAGTATGTCACACTTCATCCCTTAGAGGATAGGAATTGGATTGCAATCTTAAGTGCGATTACAGAACGCGTACAATTCTTAGGCAAATCGAATAAAATAATAGCAGACGGTGAGACTTCCATTTTGCATTGCGCAGTTAAACAATTTTTAAAAGAGAATAAGATAGATTTTCATAGGACAACGGCATCCATCAAAATTGGTAACGCGGATATCGAAAGATTACATGGAACTCTAAATGAGCGCTTACGGTTATTAAATGCTTCTAAAGACAAATCAGACTTAATCGACAGAATTTTCAAAATTATCACTTCTTTGTTTGTTTGTTTGTTTATTTATATACATACTAACATAGTAAGAAATACTTATAAACCTGTGAGAGATTAACAGAAATGTAATATAAAATTTTATTACATTTAAATCATATCAAAATAAATTTAAGCAACAATTTAATTAAATTAAATTAAATTAAACAATATTATAAATAAATTTGAGATATTGAGATTAGGATTACAATAATAACAATAATTAAGTTGAATCATAAAGAGAATTAAGACTTATTTTGACATATTCGTATTCCGTTTAAAAAATTAAATTAAAATTCAAATAACAATTAAAATTGATGCTTGAAGTGGGTATAGGCTGAGGAATGATTTACTGCTCTGAAGGTAAAGTTGAAGCTCATTTCTAAAACGCTGAATGTCGTCTTGCTCTCATATACTACGGGGCAGTGAATTCCAAAGACGAATGGCAGCGACGAAAAATTACTTCTCAGATGTTAAACAAGTAAATCGCGGTAGTATTAAACAGGCAGACCTGTTAGATGCCGGAAACTGGATTTTTTCGTACAGATACGACGGCTGCTTGGTTTTAATTATTCTAAATAGAAAAACTTAAGGTAATTTGCAAAGGACATGTTTACCAGGTGTTGAACAAGATGTGAAACATGATCATATCTTCTGAGACAAAATACATATCGAATGGTGGTATTAAATGCATCTTGTAGCTTCCTTTTGCTCTCGGTGTCACATCCATGAAAAATTTCACATCCGTAGGTAAGTTGGGGAATAATTAGAGCCTTGGCCAGTAGCAATTTTGTTTTCAACGGTGTGAATTTTTGGATACTCCATAAATTGCGAAGCACACCATATGTTTTTCCGACTACAATATTAATATGATTGTTCCAAGATAAGGTTCTGTTGAAGACAACTCCTAGAATTTTAGAGGAATCAACAAATTCGATATATGCGTCGTTCAAAGCAAAACTCGGAAATTACGAAAGCTCTAGTTTAGTCTTGGAAATCACTACACACTTACATTTACTTGGGTTGAGAACCAAAGACCATTCTGAAACTAGTTTGAAGACCTTTAAGGTGACAACACAATCCTCAATAAGACCTAATGGACAACTTCGATATATCTGAATATCATCAGCATAAATGTGCTTGGATGAGTTCAGCACACAAGACACAATATCATTGATATAGAGTCAAAACAAGAGAGGACCTAAAATTTATCCTTGGGGAACGCCTTTAGTTACAGAAAGAAAGTCTGACATTGCACTATGTAT
Organism: Volucella bombylans; assembly: GCA_949129095.1. Classification (NCBI taxonomy): domain Eukaryota; kingdom Metazoa; phylum Arthropoda; class Insecta; order Diptera; family Syrphidae; genus Volucella; species Volucella bombylans. The sequence goes on along the minus strand of OX422144.1, from coordinate 42,927,499 downwards.
AAAAACAGTCTGCTTTCTTTCACTCAGATATGATGATAGGAGTTTAACCGCTGGAGTAGAAATGGAGAAATATCTAAGCTTTTTGAGAAGGAAGGAGTGATCTACCATGTCAAATGCCTTAGAAAAATCTAGCAAAACTAAAAACGTGACATGATCAATATCAAGTCCACCTCTTATATCTTCAATTGCCTTAAGCAAGGCAGTTGTGCAGCTGTGTTTAGCACGAAAGCCCGATTGAATTGAAGCTATCAGATTATTTCGCGTAAGAAAATTACCAAGATAAACAGCATGATGCGTTCGCATATCATTGAGAGAAAACGCAGAATTGATATTGGTCTAAACTCATCGCCTAAAGAATTTTTGGGGATTGGAATGACCTTTGCTAATTTCCATTGCAGCGGAAAAATTCCAGACATCAAAACAGTGTTTATAAGGTGTGTTATATACGGAAGTATTTTTAGCAGAACAGCCTTCACAAAAAGCGGATGAATACCATCAGCACCCATAGCATTCGATTTCACGGACAGAAAACTTTCAACAACATCTGCATCACTCACCCTTTCGAACCCAAAAGAAGATGTCGTGGAAAGGGCAGATTCTATGAACGAGGAATTAGCATTAGCATTGACATTTGAATACGCAGATAAAAACTTTCTATTTAGCTCATTGCGATCGACATCGCTAGAACAACTTAACTTTTGTTTACCGATTCCAAGCTCACGAATTAAGTTCCAAGTTTTTCGACCACCTGTAGCAGAGTTGAAACGCTCAGCAAAAAATTGCATTTTGGCAGTTCTTATCTCTCGAACGACGCTATTACGTAAGCTTTTATAGGCTTGATGAAATTCTGTTATTCTAAAACGTTTCCACTGGCGATAAGCCAAATCACGTTGCACCATAAGTTCACGAATCTCATTTGAAAACTAAATTTTGACATTGTCTTTAACAATACCCGTTTTGACATGAACGCGTGTATCAAAGAGAAGATTAATATTTTGATTTATGAAATCAATTTGGTCATCCGGTAAGAGCATACTAAAGACTAGGTTCCATTAAATGCTGCTAATGTGCTGTGCTAGAGAAGCCCTGTCAATGTTTTTAAAGTCCCTGTACGAGTAACTTGATGTACTTAAGTAGTCTCCTACATCGGAATCATAATTGAAAAACAATAAGTCATGCTTCGAGAAAGCAGGTGCGAAAATTTGGTCATAAAACAGTATTTTATCAGTATTATTAACAAAAATAACGTCTATTAATTGACTGGCAGAATTAGTGAAATGGGTAGGCACTTGGTTATTGACTGGTTTAAGACCGAACGATTCCATATTTTCTGTTAGGATGTCCTCACGCAACAAATTTCTATTCAAATCACCACAAATAATTAAATTATTTGAGTAGGTTGAGACATCATCCATTACTTCGAAAATAGGAGACAGGTCGATGTTTGAATTTGGCCTGTATACAACACCTAAACAAATATTCCTATCGCCACGTATAATTTGAACAAACAAATAATTAATGGGAGACTCTTTTGACGAGCGACATTTACGTTTACCCTTTCTAACATAAATTGCTACGCTACCACCAACACGATCACCTCTATCAGCTCTAAAAGTTAGTAACCCTTCACAGCGTATACATCATTTTTCACTTTAAGATCAAACCGTTTGATTTGCGTTTCTGAAACGCAAATTGCATCCACCTTTGAACCGATAAAAACATCACTAAACTCATCAAATTTTGGGTTTAAGTTTTGTGCATTTGAATGACAAACTTTAAAACCACCCCTGCGATTACATAGAACCGTTACCATAGGCCGCATTGTACCATAGCTGCCACTATAATTGGAACCCACTACGATATTATTCAAACTCATTTTTAAATAATGAGGAAAAACGAGAGCCGACCCAAGCATTCAACGAATTAGATATTATGATTATCATTCTTCCTTTTGAGCAACAATAATAGGATATAAAGGTATGTTAGAAGGGAAAAATCTCAAGCAAAAATCATAATTAAAATAAGAAAAAAATAAATAGAACAAAAATAAAAACAATAAACATACCAGCAAAATGACGCAAGAAAAAAAAATTCAACAAAAACAAAAATACTTGTTGATAAATACTCAGCAGTGTACATTATCATTTCGTCTTCTTTTTCGTCTGGCACCTAGAGTAATATGTTTAAATAAAACGAATATTTTTTTATATGACTTAACTCTTTTATTTCTTCTCAATGAATGAGCAACTAACCAAGCTTACATTCTAACTTAGCGTCATGATAACAGCGAACAAAAAAAAAAGGCAATTACGTGTAGTAAACAAATACTCGTAAGGCTTAAAGAATAGATTATAAGAATAGCATAAGAATAACAGCCGCACAACTTCAGCGTCAGTCACAAGTTGTTGCCATTCTATGCTATGCATGTAATTCGTGCATAAACAAATAACCAACCAAAAGAAATGATGAAAAAGTAACGCACGCATATTCCAGGCAACACCCGCTATGACTCGTTCAAGCAGCTTCTGCATCAATGATGCGTGGTAATGTTGCGTGGTGAAAACAACATGTTTTTGTTTTCGACAGATTGTTCCGATGTTGCGAACGTAACTCCTCCCACCCAAGAATTGGCGCAAATAGTTTGCACGTTTGTGTCAATGATTACACTGCTGTAAGCATGTGTGTACTGTGGGCTTTTTCTAAGCTTTGTCATTTAACAAATTAAATATACATTCTTCATTGAACATGTTTTGGTATTTTAAATTTTTTTTGTTTTTGCTTTCTTAGATTAGTGTTGCAACAGTTAATTTATATCTTACATCTATATACATATATATAATTACATTTTTTTGTATTGTTTCATTTGCTTATATCTTACAAATTTTTGGATTTCATTTTAATTACAGAATGAGCAATGAGATTTTTTTTTTCTTATATAAGTTAACAAATTATTCTACATAATACAGACAACTGTGCATCCAATTACTTTGCACGCGCATTCAACTTTCCCACACTATTCCCATGCTGCAATCCAACACCTGCAACCTGGACAAATCCAACAAACACCAGACACCTGCAAAGCGCAAAGCGTGAGAAACAACATGTTGCTGAGTTAGCATTAAAATAGTGTTTAAGATCTAGTTTTAAGAACATTTTGTTGAGTTGTAATCAAGTAGGCAGAATCGCTGCCAGTTTAGATAAAATTTTTTTTAAATAAAAATTTACATGTAAATTTTTAACTGGCGCCCGAGCAGGGACAGATATCTAATAATGCATTCTATTGTCGGTATCCTTAAGTAGTGCGAGTACATAGAATAAGGGAGTCAGTGTACTTAAGTAGTGCCAGAGCTCCGCGTAAACAGTGTCTGTCCCAGAACTCAAAATATTGAGCCAGTGTCCTAAAGTAGTGCCAGAGCCAAAACATAGAGCCAGTGTCCTAAAGTAGTGCCAGAGCTCCGAGTAAATATAAAAATAAAATAAGTGAAAATAAGTCAGAAGCATCGTACTGCTAGCAGGCCCTAAGAACACCTCTAGTAGACCGCGAATAAAGAGCGAGAGGCAGGTTCCTGAGTCATAAGTTTTGGACAAAAGGGAGCAATCCGCTCCGCCAACGTGGGAATGCAACTTATTTTAGTTTTGTAAGTTTATTAAAATAATAAAAAATTACATATTACTATAGGAATAAGGAATAAATTGAAAAAAAAAAATAAAAAAAATTGAATAAGAAGTTAACATCAAAGAAACTTAGACAATTTAACTTAGAAGGAAAATAACAAAAGTGTTAGATTTAAGAATAAAATAACCCATAAACCTAGAAAAAAAACCTCATAAATATAAAAATAAAATTATTTTGATAACCTAATTTGAAAAAAATTAAAATGCCAAACGATCAGCAACCCATTATCAGGCCATCAGTTTTAAATAGTAGTGTCACCACTCAACTTCAACCCGGTCCTTCCAATTCCAATATAGCCCAATCTACTCCTGAACTAACTTCACTTATTTCTTCTATCGTTGCAGAAGTATTACAAAATCAAGGTAGGCAACTGATTAATTCCATCATTAATCCAAACGCTGATAGATTTAGCGAAATGGATCAAACCATCGGTGCCCAATATGCCAATAATCTGTCTGACTTAGACAAAATACCGGACATCGTCCACAGTCTTCGCGATTTCCAGGGGCAACCAGGAGAATTTTCATCATGGAAAAAGAGCGTAGATCGTATTCTACAAATCTATAGGCCCTTGATAGGAACGCCTAAATATTACGGCATTTTGAGCGTGATTCGGAACAAGATTGTCGGAAACGCAGGTCTTGTATTAGAATCATATAATACTCCGCTCAACTGGGAATGTATTGCCCGATGCCTTACCCTCTGTGGCGACCTGTAACGAAGAGTCCCTATCATAGTGAGCGAACCACAGTGAGCGGACCAGAGTGACTGAGCGGAGAGCGTGGGCGGATAAACACAAGTCAGTCAACGTTCAGCTAGAGCACAGACCGGTTTGGTGATAACGTGTTTGATTATCTTGATAATTGCTGTGTGATGATAATTGCTGTGTGATATTGCGAATTAGTAAATAAACAATTATCGAGTATAACGTTGGCGACGAGGATAAACAGATTTAGCAAGTGCAAAAAAAAAAAATAAAAAAAAATAAAAAACACAGCGCGAATAGCGGCTGTTGGAAAAGTGAAGCGAAGGTAAGTGTGGAAATGCAGATTACATTCAATTGTAGATTAATTACATTAAATTGTAATTTTGACAAAGGTTTAACCCATGCTTTGGGAATTGTATCACATTCAATTGTGTCCAGAAAGTCATTGAGGTTCACATTAAATTGTGGTAAAGATAATAACGACCGATAATTAAAGGGGAAATTGAATCTGAGTTTTCCCCCAGGCGAGATAGAATGGCTGAGTCAGGCATAAAACCATTCCTGTGCGAAGCAATAGACAAAGTAGTGATTCGGTCTGAGTGGGATAAATGGTACCGCTCATTTTCTTTGTATCTCGAATCAGAAGAGATTACAGAAGGGAAAAAGAAAAAAAGTAAACTTCTGCATTTAGGTGGACCACAGTTGCAAGAAGTAATTTTTAATATTCCGGGTGCACTTGTAACGGAAGGAGATGTCTTCGGAGTTTTGGTACAGAAGTTAAATGAATATTTCTCACCACAGAGAAACTCGACTTTCGAGAGACACCTTTTTCGTTCTCTAAGACCAGATGAGGGAGAGACCCTAAACAAATTCATTTTGAGGTTGAGGAATCAGGCAGCGAAATGTTCATTCGGACAAACGGAAGAACAGAGTCGAGACATTAATTTGAAGGATAAGTTGATAGATGTTTGGTCACCAAAGGAGTTAAAAAGACGCTTACTAGAAAAAGAACATACACTAGGGGAAATTGTAGAGATGTGACAGGTCTAAGAAAAAATAAATAACCAGTCAGAGGTGATGTCTTTGATCCCAGCGTCAACTAATATTACGTCGAAGATTACAAGGAATCCCGCAGTAGCAGATCGCGATTGCTTAAGATGTGGTTGAATTGGTCATACGGCGAATAGTGACAGTTGCCCGGCGAGAAAGGCAAAGTGTAATAAATGCGCCTTTCTTGGTCATTTCGCAATGAAATGTAAGACCAAGGTAGGCAAACGGAAGAATGTTAGGGGCGATGAATCCGATATGAAGCGTCGCAGATTCGAACCATCAAAAATTCGCTTTGTTGAGGAAAATGTGGATAGTCATACTACTTGTGAGCGGTCCCGATTGTGTGCACATGACTGTTTCCAAGTAGACGACGATATCAGTTCGCCTTTAGAGGGGAAAATAGAGTGTTTCATCGGAGGCTTAAAATTATCGATGATAATTGACTCAGGGTCGCGTTTTAACCTACTAGGAGAAGGCGATTGGGTAAAACTTCGACGGAGCTCTTCGATATTGTGGAACATCCGCAGGGAATCCGAGAATCAATTTCGAGCATATGCGGGAAGGGAGCTTCTTGAAACACTAGTAGTATTTGAAGCCCCCACGAGCGTAGATAGAAGAACCGAAGTTGTAGCATCGTTTTACGTCATAAAAAATGGGGAACAATCATTGCTAGGGCGAGAAACGGCAATTAAATTGAAAGTACTGAAATTGGGTTTGGAGGTTAACCAAGTCCAAGAAATTCGACCACTCCCCAAAATTAAGGGCATTAAAGTACACCTGTCCATCGATAAGGTGGTAAAACCAGTACAACAGCCCTTGCGTCGAATTCCATCGGCACTGGAAGAGAGGGTGGATAATAAACTTAAGGAAGCGGTAGAACAGGACATAATTGAGGCAGTATGCGGCCCAAGCTCCTGGATATCTCCAATTGTTATTGTATTTAAGGAAACAGGGGATATTCGTCTATGTATAGACATGCGTTGTGCAAATGTCGCTATACGAAGAGAAAATTTTCCGTTGCCAACATTCGACTCATTCATGACCAAACTTAAAGGATCCCAATTTTTCTCCAGATTGGATTTGAAAAACGCGTACCATCAGTTAGAGCTGGATGAGGAGAGTCGTCACATAACAACTTTTATCACGCATAGGGGGATCTATCGCTATAAGAGGTTACTGTTTGGGGTGAATTCCGCACCAGAAATTGTTCAGCGAACGATGGAAAACATTTTAGCTTCCTGTAGGAATACGCTGAACTACTTAGATGATGTGATTGTCTTTGGAAGTACAGAGGACGAACATGACAGGGAATTGGAAAGAGTATTACTCGTTTTCCATGAAATGAACGTAACACTGAATGAGGAAAAATGCAGCTGGAAGGTAAAAGAGTTGAAATTTTTGGGCCATGTGTTGGCTACAACTGGCATCAGCGCAGATCCCGATAAAGTCAGAACAGTACTAGAGTTTCGACCAGCGAATACCAAGGACGAAACGAGGAGTTTTTTAGGACTGGTCACCAACCTTTGGAAGTTTATCCCTGACTTGGCAGATCTAACGGAGCCATTAAGATATTTAATAAAAAAGGATGTGAAATTTGATTGGGGGGAGAGCCAAGATAAAGCATTTCAGCGGTTAAAAGAAGCTCTTGCGAAAATACCAACTTTATCATATTTTAATGTCAGAAATAGAACGCGATTGGTGGCTGATGCGAGTCCAGTCGCTCTGGGTGCAGTGCTGCTGCAATTTAAGGCCAATGACGAAACCCTTCAGGTGATTTCTTTTGCAAGCAAGATCTTGTCCGAAGTAGAGAGACGGTACTCGCAAACAGAAAAGGAGAGCCTTGCCTTGGTCTGGGCGGTCGAGAGATTCTATTATTATTTGGCAGGGACCGAATTCGAGTTAGTCACAGACCACAAGCCACTCGAAGCGATATTTAAACCTACATCCAAACCGCCAGCGCGAATAGAAAGATGGGTCCTACGCCTGCAGTCATTCAAGTTCAAAGTTATCTACCAAGCGGGAAAGTACAATATCGCAGACTCACTTTCTCGTATGTGCAAAATCCAACAATCGGGCTCCTTCCGGAATTGATGGAGGCAGTGGAGATGGTGAAAAATGATGGTTGGGTCACAAAGACGAAAAGTAGATATTTTCCATTCCGACATGAGCTCTGTACACTGGGAACCATTCTTCTACGTGGCACTAGGATAGTCATACCAGAAGCGCTACGACCGCGAGTCCTGAGTTTGGCACACGAAGGTCACCCTGGGGAAACAGTGATGAAGCGGAGGGTACGCTCGAAAATATGGTGGCCATTGGTTGACAGAGATGTAGAAAATTATGTAAAGAATTGTCGTGAATGTCTTTTCGTATCTCGCCCGATGCAACCAGCACCGATGAAGCGACATAATTTTCCAGATGAGCCGTGGCAATGTGTGGCCATAGATTTACTAGGTCCCCTGCCGAACCATGATTACGTATTCGTCATCATTGACTATCATTCCAGGTACCAAGAGTCTAAGTTCTTAAGAAGAATATCGTCAACAGATATTATCGGGGTCTTGGACGAGATATTCTGTAGGTTAGGACACCCGGAATCAATTAGTTTATTAGTGATGAGTTCAAATCTTACTGTAAAACCAATAATATCGAGCTAATGACATCACCGCCCTACTGGCCGCAGGCGAATGGGGAGGTGGAAAACATGAACCGGTCGATTCTAAAGAGACTTAAAATAGCAAATGCTAAGGGTTCGGACTATAAGAAGGAGCTTCAAAAGTTTATGCTAATGTATAACGTTACACCTCATGGCACCACAGGAAAATCGCCATCAGAACTCTTGTTCAATAGGAGAATACGAGACAAGATCCCTTCTGTACAGGATATTAATGAGAATATCTTGAACTCAGAAGCACGGGATATGGATGCAATAGTTAAACAAAAAGGGAAAGAAAGAGGAGACAAGGATCGAGGAGCAAGAGAATGTGGAATAAAAGTAGGAGATAAAGTGTTCCTCCGCAACATGGCGGGCCAGAGCAAGTTGACACCTACTTTCGATTCAACCGAATTCGAAGTGATCGAACGGAAGCAGAATGAAGTAACGGTTCGAGGGGGTGGCAAGCTGGTTAGAAGAAACATAAGTCATGTAAAGAAAGTCCCGGCTTTCCCAACCACAGGAACAAGCGTAGAGATAGGGACAACCCCCGATGACAAGAACTCGAATGGGTCACCTCCAGCTGAGAATGGGGTCTCCGAGGAAGATACTCAACCGCCGAAGTCGGGATTGAAATTGAAACTCAAAAACATCGGAGGGATGTGGCGACCTGTAACGAAGAGTCCCTATCATAGTGAGCGAACCACAGTGAGCGGACCAAAGTGACTGAGCGGAGAGCGTGGGCGGATAAACACAAGTCAGTCAACGTTCAGCTAGAGCACAGACCGGTTTGGTGATAACGTGTTTGATTATCTTGATAATTGCTGTGTGATGATAATTGCTGTGTGATATTGCGAATTATTAAATAAACAATTATCGAGTATAACACCCTCCATTATGGCGATAAGAGAGATTTGGGTACGTTGGAGTACCAAATGACATCTCTTATCCAGAGAAATGCATCAGTCCAACAATTTTATCAGTCTCACCGTTCTCTTATTCTAAATAAAATATCCCTCATAGAAATTGGCAACGAATCACTAAATCTTTTAATGCAGACCTACCGAGACAACGCCCTGGACACGTTCATAAGGGGTTTGAATGACGATTTGCCCAGACTCCTCAGAATACGTGAACCGGTAGACTTGCCACAGGCTCTCCATTTATGCCTGAAATTAGAAAACCAAAATTACAGGTCACAGTATGCAATGGCTAACGATGGCATTCTTCTTCCTCCACAACATAAAAAACCTAATTCCAATAACCCGTCTGGTAGAGCGCCCTTCTACCCAGAGCTTGTACACATTCCTAGACAAGCCCAGCAGATTCAATCTCAGAGATCAGCACAGCTAGCCTCTTTACCAAGAATGCTGCCAACACAACACCAAGGAAACAATAGACAAATAAACCTAAACGACAACCACCACCAGAGCCAATGCACGCGTCAACCATTCGCACAAATTTGAACCAACCCCACCAGAGCAGTTGGCCACCAGCACCAAAAAGGCCGCCGATGCCACCATCACAACAGGTTCATCCATCAAAGATGCAGAGGAACTTCCACGTTAATACCTCAGCTCAGCCCGAGGAAATCAAACAGTATGAGCAAAGTTTGTCGAATGAGCATAAAGAAAATGAAGAAACGCTACAAGAATACGTTCAAGCCATACAACAACAAGAATATGGCGAAACTGAAGAACTAGTCGAGCTGACAGACGTTAATTTTTTAGACTAAGAGACTCTTCGCTGCCATATTTTCAATGAGCAACGAAGGGGGGACAAATTCTACGGATCCTTATTGACACTGGATCAAATAAAAACTACATACAGTCTTCCCTTATGGAAAATCCCCTACCTAATGAAACCTCTTTTTATGCCAACTCTATTGGAGGTAATATACTGATAACCCACCATACATTTGTTAACCTTTTCAATTTAGAAGATGTAAAAATAAAATTCTTTCTCATGCCCGAACTCAAATCCTTCCATGCTATTCTTGGAAATGACAGCCTCAAAAGTCTTTCCGCTGTAATCCATACCAAAGATAATTACATAGTCATCAAGAATCGTGTAAAAATACGTATTAAACAGTTAATATCCCAATCGGTTAATACCATAAATATCCGAACTGGTCATATGTCTCCACAACAAAGATCGTCCATTCAGAAAATTGTACGCGATTTCCCAAAACTTTTTGACGAGCCGGACGAAAAACTGACATACTCAACCATTGTTAAAGGTGAAATTAATACAACACCTGATTCACCCGTATATTCCTATCCTATTCTATCCCTACCCCATGTCCCTTAAGGACGAGGTCGAAAAATAAATAGAAAAGCTTCTCACCGACGGCATCATAAGACCTTCACGGTCCCCATACAACTCTCCTGTATGGATTGTTCCCAAGAACAACGATGCCTCTGGCGAAAAAAAATATAGACTCGTGATCGATTATAGGAAATTAAACAGCATAACTGTGGCTGATCGATATCCGATCCCACAGATAAATGAGATCCTCTCACAACTTGGCAAAAACAAATGGTTCACTGTGGTTGACCTGAAAAGTGGGTTTTATCAGATCCCCCTAAAAGCATCTGATATCGAAAAAAAGGCCTTCTCGGTCAACAATGGCAAGTACGAGTTCACGAGATTGCCATTTGGACTCAAAAATGCTCCCTCAATCTTCCAGAGAGCACACGACGATATTCTTGGCGAGCATATAGGGAAAATATGCTACGTTTACATATTTGATATCATCATCTTTAGTCGAGATGAGGCCACTCACGAACACGATGTCCGAACGATTTTCCACACATTACAGGCTGCAAATATGAAAGTGCAGTTAGATAAGTGTGAATTCTACAAGCAAGATGTAGAATTTCTAGGCTTTGTTATTTCATCCGAAGGGATAAAAACCAATCCGGAAAAAGTCAAGGCAATCCAAACCGTTCCATACCCTCAAACCCTGAAGGAACTTCGCTCTTTCCTTGGTCTGTCAGGATATTATCGCCGCTTTATAAAGGACTACGCCAAATTGGCAAAACCACTAACAGCCCTTCTAAGAGGGGAGGATGGACGTTTGTCCAAAAATCTTTCCAATAAAAAAAACTATTCATCTGAACGATTCAGCTAAGGAAGCATTCCAGAAAATCAAGAATTCTTTGACCTCAGAAGAGATTATACTAATGTATCCGGACTTCCAAAAAGATTTTGAGCTAGTGACAGACGCCTCAAACTATGCTATAGGCGCTGTATTATCCCAAAACAACAAGCCTATTACGTTTATTTCAAGGACATTAAGTAAGACTGAAGAGAGCTACGCAGCCAACGAGAAGGAGATGCTCGCTATAATATGGGCTCTCAACAGCCTCAGAAATTACCTTTACGGTTCAGCGAAAGTCATCATTCATACAGACCACTAACCCCTGACGTACTCCTTAAGTAATAAAAATAACAATACCAAATTAAAAAGATGGAAGGCCATACTCGAAGAGTACAACCACGAGCTTAGATATAAGCCCGGAAAAATGAACGCGGTTGCAGACGCACTTTCCAGACCCCCTATAAGATCCGAAATTAACTCCCTTACTCCAACCATACACAGTGATGAAACCTCATCGCATAACCTAATATGCAATGTCGACTCTCCCATTAATATATTCAAAAATCAGATTTTTCTAAATGTCGGGAATACGCCTAGTCAAAGATTTCAGATAGTGTTCCCAACATATCACCGTCACATCATTACAGAACCTCTTTACAATATTAATAAACTGACTGAAATTCTAAAAGAGCGATTAAACCCAACAGTAATAAACGGCATTAAAACTGAAAAATGAGTAATGGGTATGATCCAAGAAATTTATAAAGATTACTTTAGTAATTATCGTATTAGATTTTCTAGAACGTTTATCGAAGATGTGACTAGCGATCACAGACAAGAAGAAATCATCATACGAGTAAACACTCACCAACTCGCTCATATGAATGAACGAGAAAATAAGATACAGATTCTTGAAAAGTACTATTTCCCTGGCATGTCACGTAAAATCCAAAGAATAACAAAACTCTGCTCAGTCTGCAAGGAAAATAAGTATGACCGCCATCCTGACAAAATTGAAATACAAGCCACTCCTATACCAGAACATAAAGGCCAAATTATACACATAGACATTTTTTCTACAGAAGGAAACCTAGCACTGACCTCTGTCGACAAGTTCTCTAAATATGCTCAGGTGAAACGAATTCAATCAAAAGCTATAGAAGATATTAGGTAACCCCTCAGGGAAAGTATTTTTGCTTACGGTATCCCAAAGACAATAGTGTTTGACAACGAAAAATCTTTTAATTCTCTTGCAATAACTTTCATGCTTGAAAACGAGTTTGGTATCCAGATATTTAAAACACCCCCATACACAAGTGCATCAAATGGCCAAGTAGAAAGATTTCACTCAACATTGGCAGAAATCATGCGATGCTTAAAGAATGAAAATTTGCACAGATCCTTCACGGAACTTTTAGAGGCAGCTGTAAATGCCTACAACTTTTCTATTCATTCAGTTACCAAAAAGAAACCAGTAGACTTATTTTTCAGTAGAAATATTGGCTCAGATCCCTTGAAAATCGAAAAAACTATGCTCGGAAAACAAGAAAAGACTTAAATCAAAGCATGACAGCGACCTAGCTTACAATATAGGCAGACCTAAAATTAAGGACTATTCACCCGGAAATATTATATACGTTAAGAAAAACAAACGAACTCACCCCCAAATACAACAAAGAAATTGTTAAGGAAAACAAAAAAACCACAGTACTAACCCAATCCGGCAGAGAGGTCCACAAGTAGCACATAAAATCTTAATGCATACACCCACATCTCTTTTCTTTTAGATTCTTTTTATCCGCATGCTTGGCTAACGTACAGATACTGGTCTATACGAACTCACGACTAGTAGCGATTAACATCGGAACATCCAGACTACAGACTGGGACGTTTAAAATAATACATGAGATTGACCTTTCGAAACATTTACAAGCCATAGACACTTTAGAAACATATGTGAAGGCAAGTTTCCGAACCTCCCATTCCAGTTACCAACTCCTTACTAAAGAAATAGCCTTAATCCGATCCCACATTAAACGTTTACTTCCAAATAATCCCAGAACCAAACGATCCTTAGACTTTCTAGGTAGTGCCTGGAAGTGGATAGCTGGTAATCCAGATAGTCACGACTTTCAAATAGTACAAGAGAAAATAAGTAATGTTTTGGAAAACAACAATAGACAAGTTATCATAAATAAGTTAATTCTTGATAAAGTAAATGAGGTAACAAATGCAACAAACGAAATAAATAAACACCTTAAATCAAATGATAAATTGTTAGAAGAATTATTGTTTAGTATTAAGTATAAATTAGATTTGTTAAAAGAAGAAGTAACGAATATAGGATACGCCTTACACTGGGCAAAAGTAAATGTAATAAATTCGTATATTTTATCAAATATTGAAGTAAGCACTATAGAAAAAATTATAGAAAATAAAGAAATACCATTTAAGAATATTGAAGAGGCCATTTGCCAAAATTAAAATCGCATTTAATGATAACATGTTACTCTATATTATAAGTTTACCTTACACTGAAGAAGAAATTTGTGAAACTATTCTGCTAAAAGTAATAAAGCAAAGAAAATCTATAATTAAAATCGATTATAATGAAATAATTAAATGTAAGAACGAAATATATGTACCCAATGTAAGACAATACATGACAATATTGTTAACATTAGTAACACAACATGTATTCCCAAATTAATAAAAAGTATTCAAGCAAGCTGTACTGCCATCAACAGTCAACACGTCCACACGTTTGATGAAATATCATCCGACATCCTTCTTCTCAATGAATACGATGGGATAATCAGGATAAATGACAACCTACAAATACAATAACGCCAGCATTCGAATAGGGAAATTCATATTCAAATCAGTCGAAGTTACTAATTTCAAACCATTACCCGCCATCCTTCAATCCGCCTCAACGAACCCTGAAATAGAAGAAAAACTCTCACTAGAAATGATAAAGGACCTACACAATAATAATACCCAACAAATCCAGACGTTGAAAATAAACTACAGAACCAGCACCATGTTCAATGTAGGATTACTCTTTCTCCTGGCCATAATCATATTGGTCATCCTCCTGAAAATCATAAGAAACAAGAAATCTGCAAATAACCCTATCATCAAAGCGAAAATAGTTACAGTTAAAAGCTCGACGTCCCAATCGAGTCCAAAGACATCTCGAATTAACCAGATTCCATTTCTTTGAGTGAACGAGGACGGAGGAGTTAACAAATTAACCTACATAATCCAGACAACCGCGCATCCAATTACTTTGCACGCGCATTCATATTTCCCATACCTGGACCTGGACAAATCCAACAAACACTAGACACCTGCAAAGCGCAAAGCGTGAAAAACAACATGCTGCTGAGTTAGCATGTTGAGTTGGAATCAAGTAGGCAGAATCGCTGCCAATTTAAATAAAGTTTTTTTTTAATAAAAATTTATATGTAAATTTTTAATTTATATCAATTAAAACATTTAAAATTATCAAAAATTACTTAACAACTAAATTACAAAATTCTAAAACTAAGAGCTTACTCGTAAATACCTAAATAATGCTGACCAGCTAGCTACCTGTCGTGGGAGCGGATGTGATTATCTGAAGCGGTGTCATATTGTCTTTTAATGGATACAGTGTTGCTTGCTGCTTGTTGTTTGTTGTTTATGCTGACGTCTGATGAATACAGTGTTGTTTGTGCTTGTTGCTTGTTGGTTATGCTGACGATGTTGTTTGGACTGTTGCCGGTGAAACGAAGGTATCATATATCGAACTTCTGTCGTTGACTTGTAATGCTGTTTATGCTGACGAATCGAATGATGAGTTTGTGTGAACTTATGCTGTGTTAACTCCTCCCGTCTTAAGTTCCAACGTCCTCGTTGGACATTCAAAAATAAGGAATTTGGTTAAAGCTCATAATTTTGGGTGATTCGGGATATTTTATCTCTTTGGGTATTTCCTCTGTTTTTGATCCTGTTGGTATGTGAACTGAAATTGGTAATGCGGGTGATCTTGGCTTAACGCATCTGTTTTTAAGCGCGAGGATGGCGACAGCTATTATTATGAACGTTGTTATGCCAAAATTTGCCGTCAGGCCTAGCTGATTCCTCGTCCTCAAGAGTTTTATTTCCTGCGTATTATTAGCATGAAGGTCCTTCATTGTTTCTAAAGTGAGGATTTCTTCGAACGCATTCTGGGAAGTAACGGGCTGTAATATGGCTGGTAAAGGTTTGTATCCGGGGATTTCTTTTGAAGTAAAGTTTTTACCATCTATCATGATACTTTCGTTTATGAAATGAATGACAAATGTTCCGGAGAGATTTGTACTGACGTTGTTGACAATGATGGAACCATTGTATTGATTTAGCAGGAGGGTTCCTGGTTCTATTACTTCTATCGCTGGTACGTGCTGGTTACTAGTTTTAGAGCAGGATGCTTGCTGGCTTCTTAAAAGTCTAGGTATACAAGTTGTTTCAGTTATATCTATTACCTTATTACTATTACATAATCTTAAACTACCGTAATCTAAACAATTTTCTCTTAAACCATAAATTCTATCATTACAATTTAATATATTTTCGTATGGGATTTTATAAATTGATTTCTGTAACTTAACAGGCTTAATCAATAAGACTTGACATTGTTTAACATCGGTGATCGGAACACCTATAATATAGATTATTGATGAGTTACTAGATGCAATTTTTATTGTAGCAAATTCAATTGCTTCTTCAATGTTTATATATTGTATTTTATTTTTTTCAAATGTTTCTTTTATAATGTTTAGTTCCTTATCATCTAAAATAAATGAATTTATTAGGCCAGTTTTTGCCCAGTGTACAGCATATTCTGAGTTAATTATTTCTTCTTTTATTATTTCTAACTGGAATTTCAAATTTATTGCCAGTTGGTTTCTAAAGGTATCGCTATTTTGTTCGTATCTCAAAATTTGGTTAGTTACGTTATTGAGTTTGTTTATTCTTTCTAATACTACTTTGTTTAAAATTACTTGTTTATTGTTATTCTCAAGAACATTATTTATTTTGTCTGTTAGGATAATTAGATCATCGTGGTCTGGATTCCCAGCAATCCATTTCCACGTTTTGCCTATAAAATCCAAGGATCTTTTGGCATTTTGTTTAGGTTTGAGTCTATTTAGGTGGGTTTGGATTTGGGAAAGTTCATGGATAAGGAAGGGATAAATAGGGTCTCTGTTGGTCACTCGTGAATTTATGGTTGCCTTAATTTCATTAACTTTTTCCTGATATTCATATAATGCAATTACGTGTATTAATCGGAATGTTCCTGTCTGTATTCGTGCGTTTCCCATGTGCCATGCTATTGCCTGCGAATTTGAGTAATCCAAAATTTGAATGCTGCCGAGGCATGGAGTCAGGAAGAATCTGTAAGGATAAATGCTAACTTTTAATGAGGTTTTTGTGGATTACCTTTCCAGATTGTGTTAGGACTGTTGTTGTTTTGTCCTCCTTAACTGTTTCCTTCTTGAACCTGAGAGACAGTTTAGTTCCTAAACGTTTGTTAATCTTGACGTAGATAGTCTCACCGGGCTTGTAAGTTTTAATTGTCTGTTTACTCCTGTTGTGAAAAGTTAGATCTTGGGCTTGTTTTGCTTTCAATCGTTCAACGTTTTCCTGCCTGGCTTTTTCGTAAGTTTCAGGGTTAATGCTTACGGTACGGCCAACGAACACTTCTATTGGTCGTTTCTTTGTAGTTGAGTGGATTGAATAATTGTACTCGTATACCGAACGATCAAGTAACTCCTCAAAAGATCTGTGTATATTATCAGTTTTGAGGCAACGCATGATTTCGGATAGCGTTGAGTGGAACCGTTCCACTTGCCCATTGACTGTGCTCGTATAAGGGGGAGTCGTGTAGACCTCTATTCCTAACTGATCTTGGAGCAGGAATCGAATGAATGCTGAGTTGAAAGATTTTTCGTTGTCGAAAACGACGACTTTAGGGAAGGCAAAGGCGAAAAGGATTTGTCGTAAAGGTTCTCTCACATCCTCTGTGGCTTTAGACTTCAGAATTCGGGTTTGGGCATATTTCGAGAATTTGTCCACAGCAATCAGAACTAAATTCTTCTCGGTAGAGTAGATATCTATGTGGATACTGTGACCGGCATATTGAGGGATTGGCGTAGGTTGTAATTCTGGCCTATTGGGATGGCGATCGTACTTATATTCCTTACAAACTGAACATTGTCGGACTATCTTATCCACTTCGGATCTCATTTTCGGGAAGTAGAAATGTTGGATTATTTGGTTTTTATTTTCTAAACTATTTCGATGAGCTCTTTTGTGTTCCTTTAATATTTCTTGTTCTCGTTCTATTGGATCTGTAATATCTTTCACTAGTGTTTGTGTAAACCTAGATTTATAGGACCTGAAATGGAGTGGGTAGATTTTTTGAATCTGTCCCATGATGGGTTCTGAAACGTATAGGCCATTTATAACACTAGGGTTTAAATATCTTTTTAAAATACGGATAAGATCTTCTTCAGTGTAATTTTTTCTAATGATGGTGTGACGATGGTAGGTCGGGAAAGGGATTTCAAACTTATAACTTTCTTCATCTCCAGTGGATAACATTATCTGACTTTTGAAAGCATTTATGGGTGCTTCCACAGCTGGTATTAGTTCATGCGATGAACTTTCATCACTGTGTATAGTGGGTGTCATTGAGTTAATCTGAGTTATTCTTGAAAGCGCATCAGCCACTACATTGCTCCGTCCGGGTTTATACTGGAGCTCATAGTTGTACTCCTCTAGAATAGCTTTCCAGCGCTTCATTTTGGAGTTATGGTTTTTAGAACTCAATGCATAAGTCAGCGGCTGATGGTCTGTAAAAATTCGAACCTTTGCTGTACCGTAAAGGTAATTACGTAGCGTGTTGAGGGACCATATTATGGCGAGCATTTCCTTCTCATTTGCCGCATAATTTTCCTCGGTCTTACTCAATGTGCGAGAAATGAATGTTATTGGCCGATTGTCTTGAGATAAAGACAGCGCCTAAAGCTACATTTGAAGCATCGGTTGTCAGTTCGAATGGTTTTTGGAAATTTGGATATGATAGAATTAAATCTTGTGATACTAATGTGTTTTTAATTTTTTTGAATGCTTCTAAACCTTCAGAATTCAGAGTAATGGATGTCTTTTGATATTCCGTTTTCGAGATTCGTTCGGAAGGCTTGCTTTGGTGATTTGCAGCTGCTGTTTTAATCGTTGAAGCGTCCATAGGTTCCGGCTTCGGTTGAGGTTTTGTAACGATTTGAGGGATTCCATTTGGTTGAGGGAAGTGTGGTTGATAATCGTATCGGGGGAACTGTGCATTTTGTTGGTTTCGGTCCCCCTGCGGTTGAGTTGTCCAGGTTGGTCTTTGTTGAGGAACTTGCTAAAATTGTGGTTGCAGATATTTCAAGTGAGGATAAAATTGCTGGATAGGAGTGTGTGGATTGGGTTTACGTATTGGCTGCTGAGGTGGTAAGCCGTTATTAGGCTTCTTTACCGAATTTTGATTGTTGTTAGCATATGCGGCACGAAAGTTTTGGTTCTCAAGCTTAAGGCACAAGTGCAAAGCTTGAGGGAGGTCTGCTGGTTCACGGATACCCTACAATCTAGGCAGATCGCCTTTGAGCCCTCTTACAAATGTGTTTAGCGCTTTGTCCCTATACACTTGTGTGAGAAGGTTCGTAGACTCTTGAGAGACTTCCATACACGCAATTTTGTTTAAGATTAACGTCAAATGATTGTATACGGCTTGATAAAATTTTTCAGTTTCAGTTTTTATGCATTTTTATTTTTTACCTTAAATTACTCTTATATGCTAAACAAAAAACTGCACTGCCAGTTATTTTATTACGGATCACCGATAGTATCCCGTAATATTTAGGGGTCCCTCTGAGGTGTTCGTAAATATGCAGGATCCGATCCACGCTTTTCTTCCACGAAGAAAACTCTATCGGGTTCCCTGAGAATTCCCTCAGACTTTTTACTATGTCGGGAATCCTTTCCAAATCGGATAGGTTCCCTGGCAGTTCGGGTCGGATTTCCTGATCCCGTCCTGTTGCAATGTCGGCATTTGGGTTAAGGATAGAGTTAATGACTTGTCTGCCTTCATTCTGAAAGACTCTATTTACTATTTCCGTCACGAGGACAACTAATTCTGGGGTTAGGTTTTGGGTAGGTCTGGAAGGATTAGGTTGGGCTTGTTCTGGGTTAGACATGTTTGTATTATTGGAGAAACCGAGTTCAAAATGAGATAACGAGTTAAAAATATGAAAAGGATGAGTTCAAATAGTGGCACAAAATAATAAAGAATGATTTCTTAAAATTAAATTTCAAAAACGATAGATATCTAATATTATTCGTTGATTCAATTAGTATTAAAATATATTATTATATTAATTTTATATGAATGGATTTCTTTTCATTTTGATTTGCATGTGTTTTAATTTCTTAAAACTATGTATGTATTAAATTTTCACTTTTCTTAAACAATATCAACTTAATTTATCTTAATCTGACTTACAATAATATCGAAAGCATCTCCACACTGGCGCTGTTGAATTCTCCTTTTTGTCCGTTGGTTTGCTTAGATCCCCCGGTGACTCAGGTTCAAACTCTCGCACTAAAGGGTGTGGCTCACTAAGGGTGTTCTTAATACCGTCTTAACGAGACTTTCGTTTTAACCGGTAACCGAATGTTCTGAACGCACTTGAACTTCTTGAGGACTTTTGGCGATTTATGTACTCTTCCGCACACGCACTTGAACTACTTTAGGTCGTTTGACGATTTATAAGTTCGTCACGCACTTGAACTTTTTGAGGACTTTTGGCGGTCAATATCGAACTTATTCGGTCGAACACTACTACAAAACATTCGCGATACCGGTCCCTGCTCGGGCGCCAATTAAAATATTTAAAATTAAATTATTTTAAAAAAACTTTATTTTGGCAGCGTAACGGCCTTATCAAAAATTACTTAACAACTAAATTACAAAATTCTAAAACTAAGAGCTTAAATATCTAAATAATGCTGCCCAGCTAGCTACCTGTCGTGGGAGCGGATGTTATTATCTGAAGCGGTGTCATATTGTCATTTAATGGATACAGTGTTGCTTGCTGCTTGTTGTTTGTTGTTTATGCTGACGTCTGATGAATACAGTGTTGTTTGTGCTTGTTGCTTGTTGGTTATGCTGACGATGTTGTTTGGACTGTTGCCGGTGAAACGAAGGTATCATGTATCGAACTTCTGTCGTTGACTTGTAATGTTTATGCTGACGAATCGAATGATGAGTTTGTGTGAACTTATGCTGTGTTAACTTATCTAAATACATACATACTCGTACATATGTTTTTTTTTTTATTTATTTCAAGTTTGAACGAACCGCTTTAGCTTTGGTTAATCTTTTTATTTCGATTTGAGTAGTCCCGACCTGTATACCCTGTCAAAATGAATATTTGGTGTATGATTCTGGTACTTATATTTTCTTTTTATAATTTGTCTATCGCGTTTGTAACCATTTTATCTCTAAAATAAGTTGTGCCTTTCTCTTTTACTTCTTTAATTATATATTTCGGTAAATGTTTTATCGTGTGAAAACCTAAATTTGTAACTAATTCCCTATCTTCGCATTCTGGATTTTCGATGCGTGTTTTATTTATTTGATCTATTTATCTCTCTTTGTTTTGATGGAGTCGTTGTTTAAGATTTTCCCATTCTGAGTTTGATAAAACAGAATGTAAAAGATCATTTGGCTTGTATTTGGTATCGAATGAATCGTATCATTATACAATTCGGCAGCCTTAAAAACTAATGGTACATTTCCAATATCCCTATTTTCTTTGTTAAGTTTGAGCAACCGAATATGATCATTAAGCGTTGAATGGAATCGCTCTATTACAGAATTGCCTGTATGCGTATTTGGAGACGTGAAAGGATAACGTATATTCTGCTCATTTAAATAATTTTTTATAAACGCTGTATTGAATTCGTTATCAGCTACGATTTTTGACGGTTTTCCTAGTATTGAAAATGTCTGTTTTAATAAATCTACTATTGTAATTGAATTTCGATCAGATATATGGTGAATAGATACGTGCCTAGTTAAATCATCTACACAGGTTAAAAACATATTGTTTTTATTTAAGAACCATATACAATATCTATATGTATTATTTCATTGGGTTTGTTAGCTGTGTCCGACATCATTAGTTTATGTTTATTAGGGCTTCTGTCATATTTACACATATTGCACAAGATGCAGTTGTTGATGTACTTGTGAACTTCTAATCTTAAATTTAAGAAATAAAATAATTCTTTAAGTTCTAAATAAGTTTCTTTTATACCTCGATGATTTTTGCGTAAGTGGGTTTCTTCAATAAGTTGGAGTAGTTTTTCTTTGTCAGTTATATCTTTTAAACATTTCATACATCTCAAAATTTTCATATATGGTACATTTGAAAAATATTTATCAATGTTTTTTGAAACGCGTTGAATATATTATCGGAAAGGCAATAAACTCCTACTGTCCCTTTAATAGGTAAAAGTTCTTTCTTTTAAGACATAGTCCTCGTTGTATTCATGAAGTGAAATAATAGATCTTCTTTTTCTTTTGTATAAGCATTTATTTGAATAGTGTTTGAATCTCGCTTCTGTAGCACTAACTGATTTTTGTATATATTTAAGGGAGCTTCGGCTATGTATACGTGGTCATTTAAATTTTCTATACCGCTGTGTATTGTAGCAACATCAGACATCACTTTTGTCAATGCAGTTGATTTCTAAGCGGCTAAGAAAATCTGGCACGCAATTCTCATTTCCTTTAACATATTGTCGAATTCGTTGAGCTTAATCTTCCAACGCTGAAGCTTAGAATTAGGTTATTTTAAAGAATCTAACCAAACCAAAGGTCGGTGGTCCATTTGGATCTTAAATTTACGGCCGAAAAAGTATGGCCTAAAATACTTCGTGGCCCATACTATTGAGAGAAGCTCCTGCTTTATAGTGCTATAGTTTCTTTCATGAGAGTTTAGGGTCCTGGAAGCAAAAGCTATTGGATGATGGTTTTGTGACAGGACGGTAGGGGCCGCGTTACTAGCATCCGTTGTTAAAGTGAACGTTTTTTCGAAATTTGGATATGCCAGAATTGGGGAAGTACATATGAGCTCTTTTAGTTTATTAAAAGACTCTATATACTGTCTATCTCTGGTATTAATTTTAGCATTCTTTTTTAAGGAGCTTGGTCATTGACAGAGTAATCCCTAATAAATTTTCGGTAAAAACCCGTAAGGCCCAAGAACGATTTTATTTCCTTTACTGATTTGGGTACATTAATTTCTTTATAGCATCGATTTTGTTTGGATTAGGCTTAATACCTTCATTTGTGACTAAATGTCCCAAATATTCCGTCTCGTGCTTAAGAAAATTACATTTGTCGATTTTTACTTTCAGGTTATAATGAAGAAGTCTCTTAAATATTTTACTGAGAGAATCGATATGCTCTTGGAGAGATGTTAAAAAGATTAGAATGTCATCTAAATAGACTACACATATTTTATTTATGTAGTCTTGTAAGACTTCGTTCATCATCCTTTGAAAAGATGCGGGGGCATTTTTATGCCCAAACGGTATACGTGTGAATTCGTAGTGGCCGTCCACAGTTGAGAAAGCTGTTTTATGTCCTTCTTTTTTATCAATGGGGATTTGACGAAACCCCTTCGCAAGGTCTGGGGTTGAAAAATATTGCGCATTTCCCAGTTTAGAAAATATATTCTCCATATTAGGGATTGGAAACTTGTCTTCTATCGATATATTGTTGAGTTTACGATAGTCAATTACTATGCGCCACTTTTGCTCACCCGAATTGTCAAGCTTCTTAGGAACAATCCAAATTGGAGCATTGTATGGACTGTTGGATTTAACGATAATTTCGGAATTAAGCATTTCTGCAATTTGTTTATCAACCTCTACTTAATGCGCCTCTGGATATCTGCATGCTTTAGATAATACAGGGATATCACTTTTAGTAGGAATTTTATGAGTGTATTTAATTACTGATGAAAGACTGCTGCCATCAACATAAAAAACTTGTCTAAATTGTTTTATAGTGGCCCTTAAGTACCTTACTTCTTCTTAATTTAAATGATTTAGTTTCGATTTGGTTATTATTATATGTACATTTGAATTCTCAAAATTAATATCTATTATGCCGGCCGCCAAGCCATAAACCTCCTTTTCGTTTAATGGATACTCTAAGTTGTCAAAAATTAATGGCATAGTAGTGTCTGTCGTTCGTAATAAGCTGCGAATTTTGAAAATCAATTCGCGCTTGCAAAGGTTTTAGAATGTTACACCCAATTATGCCATCAAAATCGCAACACAAATCTGCTTCAAGCAGTTCAATTTTGGTTGAAGGCCTATTAAATTCCTTAAATAATGGAATTGTTATTTTGGGGTCTGCAGTAACTATTGAATTAATTGCTTTTAGTTTTTTTGTGCTAGTGAGTTTTGTTCGGAATGAAGAATGAAATATGCCTTTCTGAATAAGTGACGTGCTTGCAACAGAATCTATCAATATTTTAATTGGAATTGACCTTGTTTTAACTATTATGAAAGGAAGAGTTCGGGGCTTGTTGAATAAAAATTCTCTGATTGAGGAATATCTTGGTTTTCTGTAATAGTGTGCATGTATTACGAGTAAAATTTTGCATATTTCCTGAATGTCCGAGAACGTCCTGAATTGGTATTATAATGTTGACTGTTTCTTGAATGTCTTCGCATGGCGTTTCCTGAATATAGTGCGTTTGGGTCTTGAAAATTTCGTGGATTACCTTGAGCATTTTCTGGGTTGGAGTATCGAAATTTTGCTGAGCTATTGGGCCCCAGCCCAATTATCAAGGCTTCGCCCTTTAATGACGTTGTCTAATAATGAACGGGGGCAGAGCAAAGTACTGGTCTTATCGTAAACATCTTCAGATGACGCTACCGAAGGTTGCTATGATTTGATCAGTCACAAGCTGCCGGTCATAGGTCTTGTTGGCGGCTGGACCACCGGTAGTCCCTACCAGGACTTAAATCACGGTACCATGGGAGTCAGGAGCCCCCCGGATCTCGGTCCGGGCCTGACTTGTTAGAGGTAGGCCCCCTTGTGGGAGCGTCATGGTGGCTGTGGTTTAAACCCAAAATCGCGGGTAAGAGTCTTCCTATGGTTTTCCTTGGTTTTCCTTTTGGTTTTCCTTGGTTTTCCTTTGGTTGACTCAATGTGGAGTTGCAATAAGTGCTGGGTGCTGTGACCCTAAGAACAGTAAGAGGTTTTAGGTCGGCCTCGACTCATACCAAGGGTGGAACTTGTGCCGGCAACACAGTTCCGAATTGGTATCAAAAATGGATATCATTGTGAGCGATGGCAAGGCGTATCCTTGCTCCCATGGATGTATGGGCATCCCGTAAGTTTAAGCCCACATCGCAGGTACTTACGTTAAAAACATGAGACATCTGAGCTATTGGGTCCTGTGCTATTACATTTGCGTCTCCAGTATTCGGAGCTGTTGTTTGTTAAACCTCCTAGGTAAGAATTCCTATTTAAAAAATGGTGGTTTTGCTTCCACGTGCCTGCACTGTTAATCGTATTATTGCTAACAAAATTTTTTTTGTGTCAATTAAAATTGTTTTTGCTTCCATCAATGTAGATGGATTACTTGCATTTAAAATGAGTTTAGGTTCACTCGGAAGTTTATTTATAATAAGTTTTAGTACCATCAATTCATTTTTACCGCCGTTATGCCGGGCAGGGACATCTGTACTCAACCTTGTTTTAATATTTAATTTTGTTAATAAATTTGAAGTTTGCTCGTAAAATTCTTCAACAGAGTTCCTATAGTTCAACATTTTTATATCATTTATAATACTCTCTATATTTTGCTTAATACTACAATTTGATACTAGTACTGATTTAATTTCTGGCCAATTTGTTGGATTGTTATGATTTATTAATACTAAATTCGCCCGTTCTTTAATTTTTTGTCTAATTCTCATTTTAAATATTTATTTTAAAGTTAGAGGAAGGTTGATTGCATGTATATAAATGCAATCAATATGCTTAATAAATATTTCTAATTCTTCCGGCAATCCGGTGTAATCAGGAACTCGGCTTAAAAGATCAACTAAATTCATTTCTGCCATACCTGTGCTTGTTTTTTTTTTCTTCCCAACACGTTTAATCGAATTGGGTCTGGTTACTGTTCGGTTTTCTCTTCTTGTCCTTCGCATGTTTTACTGTATTAGTTGATTTTACTCAAAGATTGTTTAAGATTAAAGAGATGTATCATCGAATCAATAGTTGTGATCACTGTCTAGTCACTATTATTCTGTCAACTTCATAGAAATAAATCTTTTAACTATTACGACTCCAATATTTCACTTTAAATATGATTTATTTTATAGTAGATATGCATATCAGTTTAAATAATTTTTGTTTTCACAAGCTTCATTTATTATCAGTATTTTCCGATTTTGCGGTTTTTCCCGACTGCGCCAGTAATATGTTTAAATAAAACGAATATTTTTTTATGACACTCTTTTATTTCTTGTAACCAAGCTTACATTCTAACTTAGCGTCATGATAACAGCGAACAAAAAAGAGAAAAGGCAATTAGGTGTAGTAAACAAATAAGGCTTAAAGAATAGATGATAAGAATAGCATAAGATTAGCCTATTAACAGCCGCACAATTTCAGCGTCAGTCACAAGTCACAAGTTGTTGCCATCCTATGCTATGCATATAATTCGTGCACAAACAAATAACCAACCAAAAGAAAGGATGAAAAAGCAACGCGCGCTTATTCCAGGCAACACCCGCTATAACTCAAGCAGCTTCTGCATCAATGATGCGTAGTAATGCTGGGTGGTGAAAACAACATGTTTTTGTTTTCGACAGGTTGTTCCGATGTTGCGAACGTAACTCTAGTAGCAATAGCATCCAGCACTCTTTCACTCTCCACCAGCATCGATTCTACATCTGCACTCTCCCTTACGTAAACGGAGCCAAAATGATTGTATACATTAAACAGCTGGTTACTGCGTTTGAGACGCATCGCTTGCTGATACAGCGAACGGTATTTCCTTGTGAGACTCCCGAACATGTAAATATTGTTGTTATTTTCAGATTTGATGTCCACATCTTGGAGACAAAGCTGTCTGTGATTCTTGCAAAAGAGAGAAACTGCTTGCAAGACGGTATTTCTTTCGTGCGGCGAGTAGAATTTGACTATGATGGGAGGGTCAAATAACTATTTATAATAATCCTATTACATTCTACGACAAAGCTTAGGCCGACATTCAAAGAACGGAAAGAAAGAACAATATTAAATATAAATAAAAACACAGCTACTGACCTTGATTTATGTCTCAATATTGTTAAATACAGAACGGTTATTAAGAGTAAGCCAAAATACAAAAAACTTAATAACTTTTTAGCCCAAGGGAACCATGTAACAGACACGTCCACAAAACGGAACGCTATATACTATAGTTAAAACGAAGATATAAATTTCAAAACACTTAAACTTCATAAATTGTTAAATGTTTACCGTGTCTTTTTTCCCCATCTCCTTGTTAGAATCTTGTGGTATATTTAGTTTTGTTTTCTTTAAAATCTTCCCGTTTGTCATTTATAATTCCTACGTTACTACTACGTTGTTTGATTTTTGTTGCTCGAGTACGCTAATTTTTGATTTCTGTCAGTTATTCAAAATAGGTACTTTTAAATC
Source organism: Volucella bombylans (assembly GCA_949129095.1). Classification (NCBI taxonomy): domain Eukaryota; kingdom Metazoa; phylum Arthropoda; class Insecta; order Diptera; family Syrphidae; genus Volucella; species Volucella bombylans. The sequence goes on along the minus strand of OX422144.1, from coordinate 42,900,500 downwards.
ATAGTAACAGGAAACACGTCTGTCACTTCAGTGAAAACAATCAATCCGAATTATTTTACGAAAGAATTCACTTAGCTTGTTTGTCCGCTTTTACACAGAGCATGAGTGTATTGCGCATGTTTTGGTTATTTTCTTTTGAACTGTCTTTCAGTGATGGGCACATTTTTACACGAAGCCTTTTCCCCTTCTTTGGTTTTTCATTTTATTTGACAGCTCGCTTTCATTTTATCTTTGGCGCTCAGGGTTTCATAATTGAAAATGAGACCGCTTGTTAATTCTTTGGTCAATTTAAGTTCATCCGCCATACTGAAATGTTGTGCTCGTAACAACAGCCAAAGAAATAATGAAGGAAATGCGAAAAAGAAAGAAGAAGGAGAATCTTCTGCGAAGATAAAGTTAGAGCGCAGCTTTCCTATAATTTGGAGCAACGGTTAGCAACCACGCCACGCTTAAGAAAAGCGCCCGCATTATAACGCTGTGTTGTTTGTCTGTTTGTTTGGCGTTACTAAGCGTTACTTCTGTTTGAACTCGAGCGAGCTTCGGATGACATTCTAAGATCAAATATATTTTTTAGTTTGTAATTAAACCTCTTCTTTTTTTATTCAATAAGACGATTAAGACCCAAACATCTTAATCGTTACTATATAAATGGTACATAAGTTCAGTAACGACATAAGTTATACATACGAGTATATAAATAAATAAATCATTTATTTCTAATTTCTACAATTTTTCTTTTTTTCAATTTTATAAAATTTAAAACGGATTTCACTTTCAATTAAAAATTAAATATAACTTCACTCATATAGTTATGTCAAATTAAGATATTTATATATCAAATTATTTTTATTCATTTCAGGAACAAAAGAATACTAACCTTGTTGAGATTTTGCTTAGATGTCTGTTAGTTTGACTGTCATATGTCAGTTTATATTTAATAGTCATGTAGACTTTTTGTCCAATCGTGAATATGCGAAAAAATTTTGGAGTTGTCCGGACGTTCACAAATATTTGGCTTCAATGCATCAATGTTTCCTGTCGAGCGTTGGCTCTGACTTAAGCGTCGGAAGATTTTCCTTTATATCCGGGTGTATACAAATTTTCAGAATTATTCATTATGCGCTGAGTGCTTGATCCAATTGACAAATGATTAACATTAAGCGTATTCACAATTCAACAATTATTTGAGTAAAATGTTTTGATAATTTCAGCATGTTGTTGCGATGTTAGATCCACTAAAAATTTTTATTGAACACTATGTTAAAATATGATTTTTAAAACCGAATTATTTTATTTTCGCCCTTTCATAAGCACTCCTCTTCTTGCATTTCGACACTATATTGTATTGCTTATTAGTTCACACCCGCTGATATTCGTAACATTTTCAGTCGTCGTCACCTTTCGCTTCTACTTCCCGTACATCGTACAGCGATATACTTTTGTACAATATATTGTAAAATGTTTGTGTGGGTACAAATGGTAGAACTTATTCTTTCACTACAAATCCCTTAATTCAGTACAGTTACAATTCACTATTTAATTGTTTCTCTCAATACAATCCAATTTCTCAACCGCTTATACTTTTCTTATCTTTTACTTAAACCACTTAATTACTTCTCCTAATTAACACTTCAAATTTCACTTTGGATGCTGGTATTTATACTCGAATGACATACTTCGAGAACAATCCTCGCCATCCGTTGATAGTCATACCGCCAACACCCTGGACTTGTTTTTAACTTCTCACCCTGATAAGTACACCATTGATGTGCTCTCCCCTCTAGGCTCGTCGGACCATTGTGTCATATCAGCTAATTTCTCGTACACCGACCACACAGTTAGAGAAAAAATTCCTAAAAGAACCGTATGGCAATACGAGAAAGCCAACTGGAGCGGTCTTAACAGCTTCTTTAGGAATTTTAACTGGTCGTTATGCTTCCTCGATAACGACGTGGATGCCGCTGCTGATATGATTACAGACACCATTCTCTTTGGAATGAGATCCTTTATTCCTCATCGGATGAAGAGTATCAAACCAAAAGAAAAGGCATGGTACGACTCGAGCTGTAAAGAGGCCGTCAGGGTTAGAGAAATGTTTTTTCGGTCTTACAAGACCAACCCGACAGAGGAAAACCGAAAAAAGTTCAAACGAGCCAGAAATGACTGCAACGCCTTTCTTAAGCGTGTGAAATTCCTATACGACCAAAAACTGAGGCAAAAAATACTGCAATGTCCCAAAGGCAGTAAAAATTTTTGGTCGTTCGTCAAAAACATTAGAAATTCCGCCTCATCCTCCATCCCAACGCTCATTTACAATGACATTCCAGCTGTCAGCTCTTTGGATAAGGCCAATCTGCTTGCTGCACACTTTGCGGCCAGCTCAACACTCCCAGATTGTGCTTTGTCTCCGCCTACACTTGAGTGCGTCGAATCTTCAATGGGACGAATCTACTTTCGCACTCGTGTAGTAGCAAGAGTACTTAAAGATCTCAACATACATAAATCCGCTGGTCCAGATGGTATATCTCCCCTTCTTCTGAAGAGGTGTTCTTCCTCGCTGGCAAAACCACTGCGTAAGCTTTTCCATCAATCCTACACTTTAGGACTCTTCCCGAGCAGATGGAAAACAGCATTTGTCCAGCCCGTCCCTAAAAAAGGCGAATCATCTTCTCTCTCCTCCTACAGACCCATTGCACTTACGTCCCTTCTTTCCAAGGTCATGGAAACACTGATAAATCGTCAGCTCATGAAATATCTCGAAACACGAAAACTTCTCAATGACCGGCAGTACGGTTTTCGTAGCAACAGGTCCACTGGTGATTTGATGGCATGTCTCACCGAAAAGTGGAACCAAAGCGTACATCAATCTGGCGAAAGCAAGATAGTTGCACTTGATATTTCTAAGGCATTTGACAGAGTTTGGCATCAGGCTCTTTTGTCGAAAATGCGTGCATTTGGGATCGACGACTCTCTTCTTCAATGGATTAGAAATTACCTTTCGGAACGTTCAATTCAAGTTGTCTTGGACGGTTTCAAGTCTGATATTCACAAAATAAATGCTGGTGTGCCCCAGGGCTCTGTTCTGTCACCGACACTCTTTTTAATTTTCATTAACGATCTCTTGTCTGCTACTTCTAATCCAATATATTCCTTTGCTGATGACAGTACTCTCTGCTTTTCATATTCGTTCCCGGACTCACGGCCCTGCTCTTCGGCTGTAGTACGAGAACGGCAGCGTATGCTAAGCTCATTAAATTCCGATATCAACAGCATAACCAATTGGGGAACTATCAATAGAGTGGAATTTAATGCTTCCAAAACACAATGCTGTCTGCTGTCTTTAAAGCGAAATTTAAACACCCAGCCATTATCTATGAATGGCACTTGCATCGTCGAAACCGAAAAACTTTCCATTCTCGGTATGTGTGTTAATGACAACTTACGTTGGAATGACCACATATTTGATGTCGCCAAAAATGCTGCGAAATGTCTAGGTTTCCTCAAGCGATGTAAGAAATATTTTACCCCCTCTGATCTGGCCTCAATATATAAGGCATTCATCCGCCCAAAATTGGAGTACAACTCCCACATCTGGTCAGGTGCTCCTAAAACATCTCTGCACCTGCTAGATAGGATTCAAAACCGTGCGATAAAACTTATTGACGATACTAATATCAGTCAATCAATGGACACCCTCGAACACCGACGAAATGTCTCGTGTCTCACTTTGTTTTATCGCTACTTCCACCACCAGTGCTCCACTGAAATCGCCAGTAGCATTCCGCCCATTCAAACTTTCAACCGTAACACCCGTCTCGCTATGAATGCTCATCAGTATACCCTCAAGCCCATTTTCGGACGTACTCTAAAATATCGTGATTCGTTCCTAAGCCGTACATCTCGCTTATGGAATGCCCTGCCGATCTCTGTATTTCCTGGTCGTTATAACTTGCAAACATTTAAAAACAATGTACATCGGTACCTCTCTTTTCTTCCTCCCTAAATTTCCTTTGCCCGCGCTGTGTACAATCACTTTAAGGGTACTCAAACCCCTTGAGCGCGCGCTCATTATAAAAAAAAAAAAAAAAATCCAGCGTCCCATACAATTTCCAATTTGCTAGAAAATTCGATTCCACTCTCCAGTCGAGACTTTGTTATTCCAGTATCGAAATCTTCTGGTCTTTGAATCTAGATGTCGCTGCTCACATTTAAGTGGTTATCACATTGCTCCCTCCCTACAGTTGTTCGTCCCGAACAACTTCGTCATTCAGCATCCCGATGAAATGACACATTCTATCCAAATGGACCACTTTCAATTTTCCTCGATCTCCACGCTGGATCCGGTAGACAACGTCATTAATGCGGGTTATCACCTTGTATGGACCTTCCCAGTTCTGTTGCAATTTTGGTGATTTGCCTTTCTTACGCTGAGGATTATACAGCCAAACCAAATCTCCTTCGTTGAAACCGGAAGATTTCGCCTTGATATCGCACCTAGTTTTCATGCGGCTGCTTGCTAGCTTCATCTTTTCTCTGGTGTCTTCATGCAATTTACGAATCCTGCTGCGTAAGTCATTCACGTACTCGTTCACCTCTTTGGGCTGCGTCGGTGGGGATCTGAATTTTGCTTCACTTGGCAACCGAATTGTTTGACCAAATATGATCTCGGATGGTGTGTGCCCTGTTGAGCTATGGACCGCGTTTCGGTAGGCCATTAAGAAGAGGGGTATGTGTCGATCCCAATCCCGCTGGCAGTTGCTGACAATCTTAGATAGATGCTCATTCAAGATCCGATTGAATCGCTCGACCATTCCATCAGATTGAGGATGTAGTGGCGTTGTCCTTGTCTTATTCCCAAATATTGGCATATTTCCTGGAAGACTTTTGATTCAAAGTTTCGCCCTTAATAAGAGTGTAGCTCTGGGTCCCCAAATCTGCTCACCCAGTTTTTGACTATCTGTTCGGCTACGGTCTTAGCCTCTTGATTTGGGATGGCAAACACTTCCGGCCACTTACTGAATTAATCCATGACTACGAGAGTATATCCGTTTCCATTAAAGGTTTCGGGAAACGGCCCAGCGATGTCGATGGCTATTCGTTCGAAAGGTGCTCCGATATTGTATTGTTGCATTTGTCCATGTGGCTTTACTTTTGGACCCTTGGTAGCTGCACATCTTATGCACTTTTTGCACCAATTCTCGACATCTTGTTTAGCGCTTAGCCAATAGAAACGTTCCCTTACCTTTTCCAACGTCTTGTTTATTCCCAAATGGCCTCCTGAGATTCCGTCATGTATTTCATGGAGCACTTGGTTGACTCTGGACCGTGGCACAATTAGCTGCATACGAGATGTTGTCCCATCTGCACTTTCCCATTTTCTCTTCAGCAATCCATCTTGCACAAAAAGCTTGGTCTTTCCTCGTGTTCCTTCCAGGCCAATATTGGTTCGATGTCATTGTCTGCCTGTTGGGAGGAACGGATTTCGTCTATACTCCAACCCTCTATTGGCTCAGTCCTGATCGTTTGGATAGTTGCCTATTCTTTCGCTTCTTTACCACTGACTACTTCTGCTGGGAGGCTTTCGTTGCATTGTTTTACCTGTGAGACTGGTATAATTACCCTGGAGTCGACTCCTGCTACAGACTTCTGCCCCGCGAAGTAAGCATTTCCTAACTGATGGCTTCTAGAAATTTGACCGGTTTCTTGGTAGCCGTTTCTGCCGGTTTTTCTTTCTATTTGCCTGTAACCCCAGTGCAGGCAGCCTTCTCGTCGTACCGGTTCTTTACAATGCCCTTGCAAATGTCCTACTTTATCGCAGTTCCAGCAGCGCAATCTTCGTCTCTCCCGCGGGATATTTCGTTGCATGGTAGTTGGTCTTGAGCAGGAGCATTCACCAGATACTATTTCCCTTACGAAATGCATTCCTTTGGAAGCCTGATTGGATGCTTCCATCGCCAGAGCGAAAGCAAGTGCTTCAGCAAGGGTTCTTTTCGCGGCCATCCTTAATGCTGATTGTAGCTTCAAATCTGCAATTCCCCAGATGAATGCGTCCTTTGCCATTTCGTCGATTATTTCTTGGCCTGCAGTGGGATATGACAAATGTGCCAGTCTACTCACGTCTGCTTGGAGCTGTGTTTCTCCTTTTTGCTGCGTTCGGCTTTGCAATTGGACCTTGTAGACCTCCTGCATGTGGCTATCCCCAAACCGTTTCTCGATAGCCTGTACTAAAGTCACATAATCTTTATGCTTTTCGATGTCTACTGTTTGCAACAATTCTGCTGCAGGACCGTGCAAGGCCATTGTTAGGGCAAAGCACTTTTCCTCATTGTCCCAATCGTTTGCACAGGCAGCATTTCAAACTGCTTCTTATAAGTAGACCATGAGGTCTGGCCATCGAATGAGGGAGGCTTCAAATCTTTTCTCCTTGGACCGCTTAAAGAACATTCTCGCAGTTTCTGTTTTCGCACTGTGTCGAGCTCTTTTGCCAGTTGCTGAACTTTGCTGTCCATTTCTTCGAATTTTTCGCCAACATTCTTCCCTATTGTATCAAATTTGTCATCAACGTTCTTCTCTATTCTATCAAATTTGTCATCAACGTTGTTCTCTATTCTTTCAAATTTGTCATCGATTTCTTCGAATTTTTGCTGGAGAGTGTTATTTTGTTCTTCCAGTTTTTGTTCTAGACTATTCTTTTGTTCGTCGAATTTTTGTTCAATGCTGCTCTTCTGCTCGTCTGGATTTTTCTTTTGTTCATCCAACTTTTGTTCGAGACTATTCTTTTGTTCATCCTGCTTTTGCTCGAGACTATTCTTTTGTTGTTCCAGATTTTTCTTTTGTTCATCCATTTTTAACAAGAGGAGTTGCATCATCGCAGCCATATCACTGCCGGTACTTGTCTGTTCATCCTCGTCAACATCAAAGGAGTATGCATCAGGATCATGTCCTTCGTTGTTCAAAGGCTCCTGAAGTCGGAGCACCAGGTCACTTTTTCCTCCACTGGCGCTGAGGCTTCTCTTGTTCAACTCGGATTTGAGTTGGACGAGGGTCAACTGCAATAGTTTTCGACCCATTCTAGCTTTTTCAAATAGTCAGAAAACACTTTTTTTTTTACACAAAATAAGTCCTATCCCACTTCTGACACCAATGTAAAATGTTTGTGTGGGTACAAATAATAGAACTTATTCTTTTCAATACAAATCCCTTTATTCAGTACAGTTACAATTCACTATTTAATTCTTTCTCTCAGTACAATCCAATTTCTCAACCACGTATACTTTTCTTATCTTTTACTTAAACCACTTAATTACTTCTCCTAATTAACACTTCAAATTTCACTTTAGAACTGATTTGCATACCTTTGGGATGCTGGTATTTATACTCGAATGACATACTTCGAGAACAATCCTCGCCATCCAGCGTCCCATACAATTTCCAATTTGCTAGAAAATTCGATTCCACTCTCCAGTCGAGACTTTGTTATTCCAGTATCGAAATCTTCTGGTCTTTGAATCTAGATGTCGCTGCTCACATTTAAGTGGTTATCACAATATGTTAAAGTTGGACGTGTATAATAAACAAGCAAACAAGCAATATCTTCTTTATGACTATCAAATATGAAGTGATAGATTACAGCCTAAAATATACATAAGACAAATCGTGTAAAAATCACCAATGCCACCAATCAATATTGCCACCTAAAAACTAAATTCGTTGTGAGCAGATCGATACTGAAAACGTTCAAAGTCAGCTTAACTCCATGTTAAATATTATATGAATGCATACTCGTATTTGTCTGTGCTATTTTGTTTAACATATTTTGTTTCCGATGTATTAATTTGTAAATTATTTACAAAATTTTGTACAATTAATAGCAAAATAGCCACAGAAGGTAAATACTTGTCTTTCATTTTCTAATCCAAATTTATGTAACAAATTGACCCTTGGGCATAATAAACAATGTAACCTGAGAGAAAAAATTCTTCTTTATTTTTTTTTCCTTATCTAAAAGAGGGATAAATATTTGAAAAAAGTCTACCATGCAATATTTTGTGAAACAGTAACCCCTAATGTTAAGCCCAGAGGGAATCAAGAATTGAAGACCCCATTGGAAGTATGAAACACATAGACCATGAATAATAAGGAGGCGCCTAGCCTTATAGAAATGTTGCATAGATAAAACGGAATTTTAGATTTGCGCCAACGGTGCTGGAATTGGCTTTTAGCATGAATCTGGCATTATTTATAAAAAAAAACATCGTTTAATATAGTCATATCAAATTTAAAAGGAGCACGATAATCAGATTTCGGAAGTTTGTAAGGTTTGTTTAATTTTGTTCTTGACATTTTAAGGTTATTAGGTAGCATGTTGTAAATAAACTATTTTACCTTTTATTTCATGTTTCAGAAAAGCAGTTTTTCGTATGCACGGAGGTGAAAACTGTAAAGATTTTTTCATTTTATAAATTGGAGAAAAACATAAAGGATATTTTTTTAAACTGCATACGATATCAGTCATATGACTTACTCGACTGTTACAGCGAGCAATCACAGAGGTTAAAGATTCTTTCGTACGCACATTTGCGTTGTTTAAAGTGTATATAGAAAATGTCAAAAGTAAATTGAGTATTGCATATATCGATAGCCGATTTAAAAGAAGATTTTCATAAATATTTTAAAAGGAGTCACACGCAAACACTTATATGTATACCGAAAACTAGTTTTCCAACGCCATTTAATGTATAATTGAAAACTACGAGTACAAAGATAAATTGTTCCACATTCCACATTCCACGTTCGGCTGTAGCTGAAAACCTTTTGCTAATTGGCGAATTTAAACTAACTAGTTCATTGTTGACAAGTTACAATTCCTTTATTTTGGTATGATTATGAGTTAAAAATATATCATTTCAAAGGTACACTTACTATCAGTTACTATCAGTTGACTAACCTCTGCTCTACTAAAATTTAAGTTTTGAATTAGGATAAAATACAATATGTAGCGCACACTTGGAACCTCTTGGATATCAGAAGAAAAAATCCCGAGAAAAACAAAGGCCCGTTCAGCTTTACTTCCTATGTCCTGTAAGTACTCAAATTAAGCAGGAATAAGAAAGCGACACCATGCTCCTGAGAACTCTTGTCCAGCTGGATATTTTATTAAACCGGAAAATATTCCCTCGACCAGAGTTGTGAATTCTAAAGAAATGCATTTTCAACTCTTCAGTTGTAGTGTTCACAACTGTCTCTTGTAGCCAGTTTTCCTGGGATAATTTCAAAAATGCTGGTCCAATGAACCATATGTGGTTGGATTTGAATTCTGTAGTCCTTTTCCATTTTGTGGCCTCATCAGCAACATTCATATTATTGGGAATCCATCGCCAGTCTGCAATATCGGCGAGCTCTAGTACTTCGCTCACCCTTACTGCTACTTACTGGCGATACCTCAGATGGTCAGATCGAAGCAAATTTTAAACTGTTTTACAGTCTGACAAAAAAAATCGTAGGCTAAATATGATCCCGTGCGACTCTGCTATAGACTTAGTAAGACACACACCAAGGAGGGTTGCCTGCAACTCCAGGCTTTAGCTTCTATTAAGCTGCTTTCTACTGACAAGAAATTTCTTACGCACGCTACGGCAAACCCATTTTTACAAATATGTGCAGTTGCATTTCGAAACCTAAGGTCGAAGTGACATAGCATCTTGCGATTCTTACTTTGAGAATGAACTGCCAGCAGCTTTCAATGGTACTGTTAGGTATGATCGCCAGCTACGTAGGTATGATCGAATCTCTACACACTCGAAAGATTTTCTAGGCTGTACACTGCAGCAGCATATGAACACTCGAAATGGTATATTCATGTACAGAATTATTTTCGAGTTCACTTATTATTCTTTGCAGCATTATTAAAAATAAGAATACTAATAGAAATAACACTTTTCATTTACTTGTACACCTCTCCCTAATATCTCTAACACTATCCTATCATCTCGCTATTTTCCACTTTTTTCCCATCTTTTTTCTTTTTCACTTTCTACTTTTATTTATTCATATACCATAATGATGCATTAAAGCATACGATTTATCTTAACTCTTTTTCCGTAAAGAAACACAGGGACAATTCGAAATAAAATACGATCTGTGTCGTAGCTCGGTTTTCAGAGTGTACTCCAACTGTCCCAGCGTTCGATTGAGATGGTTTGAATTCCTTTTGATCTTTCTGGAGAAGTGGATAATATTTCAGAAAGCAGTTATTTTTTCCACAAACCGAGTCTGAATTGCAACTAGATTTCCGATGCTTTACGGGACACTTACGATAAAGCCGATGCTTCATCACATTTTCCCACTTGACTGTTCGGCTTGATTGTTGAAAATGCTTACAGTCGGCTACTGAAGCGCAGATCCTAGCACAAATAAAACTCTTATTCTCTAGTTTAGCCTTCTTTATGATGAGCATTTACAATTCCTCTTACAAACTGGAAAGGGATACGTGTTAGGAATCTGCAATGAATGACTTGAAATCAGTTTCAAAACGTTCTTTTGTCTTTAGAGCACAGTGTTTGTTGTACCTACATCGTGAAAATCGAAACGAATAAATAGCAAAATATTGGTTTGCTGGTGGCCGTGGCTCAAGTGGTAGTGTGTTGGCTTCCAAATCGGAAGGTTCGGTGTTCGAATCCCAGCCTCGTCCGAAAGACATTCTTTTTTTCTGGCAACTTAATTCCCGTAAGACGAATGGTTGCCTCTAATACAATAACAAGTCCAATTACACTAATAAATTAGTCTCCCCATTAAATGTTGGATGCCACCCATGGAGCGAAATAACCACTGAGCCCAAAAATCTTTCTTTCTCTCTCTGTCCCATTTTCCTAAAAACTTAACACGTGCTCAGGCATTTTAAGTGTATTAATACCCACTTGAGTATTAAAAACTTATTTAAATCAAAACATGAGGTTCAGTGTACTCGCATAAACCGTGTACACTACTTACTTATTGCACTTACACTGAGTGCACTGTATATTCGGTGCACATCAAGTAAAAAACTGAATTAATTTCTATTATGCACAATTATTTTCAAATCTGAAATATTATACGTACAAAATTGGAGGTTAAAAAGATGATAAAATTGCTTTAAAAGAAAGAAAGTTTTCAATAATAGAAAATAAAAGTCAATGAAACAACAAACCGGAAAGAGCTGACTTGTTTTCCACTTTTTTTAAATTTTCATTTATTTTTCATTTTCAAAATACAGTTTTTATCAATTTGTACACCTTTTTTTAGTTTTTTTTAAAATTGAAACTTAGAAACATAATTTGGTTAACCGAAATCGGGTCAGACCCTATTGAACAGCGTTTGTCTGTTATTAACTGCTTAGCGGAGGAAAAAACACGCTCGGAAGATGCACTACTGATGTTGCTAATATTCTACAACTTATTTTAAACAGAAGTAGAAACTCTATCTCATGAATATTCCACCACTGAAGAACCTTAAAATCGTCATAAAAGGTAACGTTTGTATTTTCATAATCACGAAGCTCGTTGTTTACTTTATCTTCAGAGTTGAGAATCACTAAATGTGGAATGAAGTCTTTAAATAATTTTTTTTCATCCGATGATAAGCCCTACATTCTTCATTTGATGGTTCTTCCAAAATTTCCACAACTTGTTCAGTTATTTCGGTTAAATTATTTACCATTATACGAGTATATACTTTCGCATTCTTCTTTTATAATTTGTTTTTCGTCTTCGTTGAACTGAATCAATTTATGAGAAAAATGCGATTTTATGGAAAATAGTTAAATTTTGTATAACAATGGAGTCCAAAAGCGTGCTTAGCTTCATCTTAAAATTTTGAATAATGTCAAAGTCATTAGGATCAACAACACATTTCTCTTTTAAATTATGAATATGAACAATAATTAATTACGGTTCAAAATTGAAACATAACTATATCGGTTATTACTAAAATATTGCTTTTTTGTCCATCCATGTATCTGAAAATCATTAATCACCCAACTTGAACTGACTGTACGACAAAAAAATGTGCCATTTTGGCAAGCGACTTTAAAAGATGGCGTATTTAGTCCAAAATGGTATGACACTTGCTAGACTAACGCTTAATTTAGGACAAAAAAAAATATTTTGTTCATGAAACCCGATTCATAGTTAATTCTTTTTATAAGTTGAAATGAGTACCAAGTGTGAGCGAGATAGACAGTGATGCCGTGATTGAGACGGATAAACACGCCTTTTCGACTTGTGTGAGTGAAACAGATAGAGATGCCACTCTTGTCATTTAATTGCATTTTTTTCCATCACAGAGCACACAGAACACTACGTTCTCTTGGCGTATACTCTCAGGATCACATTATATATTCGTAACTATTGTTTCTTGCGCGACTAAACGCCATCTACCGATTTTGTATCTTACAACAAAAATTCAAACTGTTTGCCTCCAGCGGCAATGCAAGCTCTACATCTTCTTACAAATGATGTGGTAATAAGACGGTCATATCTTTTGGAGTTGATGTCTTCAACGGCTTCTGCAATTTTTTGGCGCAGCTCGTTTAAATTTTCTATCGGCTTGGAATAATTTTTTTCTTTTACTGCTCCCCAGTAAAAAAAATCGAGTAGTTTTAAATCAAGTGAACGGGCTGGCGACGAAATTGTACCAGACCGCCCTATCCACCTGTTGGAGTATTCCCGATCGAGGAACTCTCTCTGCAGAAGCTTGAATAGGCCAATAATTCTACCATAAAAAAAACGGTACTGTGATCTATCTTTCCGCATCAAATGTGGATTTTCCACATTTGTAACCGTCCCTTTTAAAAGTTGATTCGTCCGACCATAGAATTTTTTCGAAGAATCTCGGATCTTCTCTGAACCTATGCACTCTTTGACAAAATTGGACTCTTTCTGGATAATCTCGGGGTAGCAGGCTTTGGACTCGCTGTACATGGTACGGATGGAGGTGGGTTTTTCTTAGAATTTGGTGTGCTGTACTTCTGGGTACTCCTATACTGAAGTACTAGGGTCTTGTGCCACTGCTTGTCAGACTTCGTCCTCGTACGGCATGACGGGTCTTCCCTCAATGACCATTAGATTTGGAAAGCGACCCTCTGAGAATGACCGGTGCACATTTACAAACACTCGATGATCCGGATGACGCTGAGCATTTGGGTACCTCTCATGATAAAGTCTGGCTGCAGCACTAGCATTACACCTGCATTCCCATAAATGAGCTGCACGTTAACATATTCCTGAGCAGTGTATCGAGATGGCATGATGGCATTCGCAATACACAATCACGGGATCAACGATCAACATTAGTCCAGAAGAAGTCCAGGTCCGGCAGAAACGGTCAGATAGCAAATCAAAGTCGCAATGCAATGAAGTCCAATGAAGAAAGCCAAAATTGTAAGAACGAAATCAACACGAATACAGAATAATGCGCTGTAAGCGAAGCGAAGAAGTAACGTACGGCAGTACTGCACGATGTGCCTATGCCTCACTACTTAACAAGGATGGCATCTCTATCTGTTTCACTCATACTAGTCGAAATGGCATATTTATACGTCTCAATCACTGCCTCACTGTCTATCTCGCTCACACTTGGTACTCATTTTAACTTATTAAAAAGAATTAACTATGAATCGGGTTTCTTTAACAAAATATTTTTTTTTGTCCACAATTAAACGTTAGTCTAGCAAGTGTCATACCATTTTTGAATCCAGACTAAATACGCCATCTTTTAAAGTTACTTGCCAAAATGGCATAGTACATTTTTTTGTCAGTACAGTCAGTTCAACTTGGATGATTAATGATTTTCAGATACATGGGTGGACAAAAAAGCTATATTTTAGTTAAAACTGATATAGCTATGTTTCAATTTTGGACCGTAGTTTACAGACGAGTTACTCAGGGTTACGTGACAACAAAAAATCGATGAAAAGTAAGTATTTGCGGTCACAGCACTTGAAAGATCGTCACTTTTTTTTAAAAGTACATGACTTCGATTTTTTTTAATTTTGTGATAACCTACACCACTTGACCTATCACCCGTTTCCGGCTTGACGTTGATTTTTGGGACACCCTGTATGCAGCAGCAATTTTCGCGCGACTTTGTGATGAAACAGTCTCATGATTTTAAGCAAACGTCATAGTGTGCGATGGGGATAGTGGTTGCAAACTAGTAGGATTGGTCGAGGTCGTGGCGGCAGTCAGGTCTCTACACGTATTGTTTGTATTGACTGCCCACGTCTTACATAAAAATGGTACATAAACATTGAACAAAGCTGTCTACCCCAGCACAAAAAAAGTGGTTCCAGGTGTTGTATTGGTCACAGTGGACCATATTTTCTGCAGAATTTGGTTCATCACAGCTACAAATCCTCCCTCTGTGGATTGCTGCAGTAGCTGGATTGCGCTCACATTGCTCACAATTGGATTTGCAAGATGTTGCAACACATTCGACTGCAACTAGAGACCTTTTTCTAACTGTCAAATTAAATCAAACTGGTTCCTTGTTGACAGGTTATAAATCCTTTATTTTGAAATGATTAAGAGTTAAAAATATATTCTATAATTTCAAAGGTTATTTTTTGATACATTTGCTAAGTTTTCTCAGTGTAAGCCCTAATAAGGTTTTAAGTTTTCAATTAGTATAAAAAACGATATGTAGTGCACACTTAACGCCTCGTGGAGATCAAAAGAAAAATGCCGGGAAGAGTAATACATACATATATACAATATGTAGTCGAGTTTGGAGTTATGTGGCTCCACCGTTAAATAGCTTTTTTATTTTCCGTGAATTCAAAAGCAATACCACTCCTTCACATATGGATTTTTAGTTACAATTAACATTCTAAATGAGATAATAATAGGCTCTATACGCTATACTCGTATATTGCGTATAGTAGACTGATTTATGCTTTCCAGTTTCAGGAACAAATTGAGTGTTTTGAATTCTCAATGGTTATAATTCTCATGCATAAAAATATACCATTTTATTGCGAACATTGCTTTTATAGTATATATGAATACTATAAGATGCTCGAAATACTCAAAGTAATCGATAGGCATTATCTGCAATGCTAGGAAAGCGAGTTCACATTTCTAAGCCAAACGGGGCGCGGGGGCACCAGTCATAGACTTTGGACTAATTGAAGGTGACTGGCACAGTTATTTATTATATCTTGATGTGGGGCGAGTTCGGTATTAAGACCATCAACTAACAATAATAACGTTTGGAGTTAAAATTTGAGAAAATAACACTTTCTTCAAGGAATGCCAAAATTAAAATAAAATTAAAAAAAGAGATACGATGTATCGACGAAACTTGAATCAAGTTTTGGAAAGAATACATACCATGCATCTCGATGACAAAAATGGAGTACCAAATCGACAGACAATGTAACATAGGTATACAAAAGAGACAAGCCATGGTCCAATACGGAATACGTAAAATCAAGGAAGTACTCATGCATATAGTGTAGCTTAATGTGTTTAGAAATACAAATGAAGAGTTCTTCCGAAAGTCACATACATATGTATATGGGTGCTGGTTCACAAATAAAAATAAAAGGATTTATGAAAAAATTGTCCTATGAAAGGCTTAACGGGTGTAAAGGCTCAGATTTACGGGAAACGGTAAACGAATCAACACTTAACAGAGCTCTTGAAAAGATTGACTCCTCTGTCGTCCATTTCGCACAACCGAATTTTGATTTCAACTATGCAATTATCAAGACACATAATTTCTAAAGCATCTTTAAATATGATAAATAAAAGTAACAAGCTTCTTACCAAAGATATGTCGAAAATGTTTGGCAATATGTACATACTCGTATAACGGAAGGAATGCTTCAAATTGATGTCCAGCAAACTAATAAGTTAGACAGATATTCATCAAAGCACATTATTATTGGTACTATTTATAGATGACAATTTTTGTTTAGGAACCTTGAGATATTGAGTGAAAAATAATCGAGATAAGAGCATTACTTTTTGTGTATGAAACATTGAATAATGATGTCAGCGAAGTCCTCAGTGGCGTTATACTATGGTTCTTAAGATGGGATTCTTTCCACTGGCTACAAGTTACATCTTAAAAGCCGTCTATATGAATGGGGAAGGTTTATCAGGAAAATTAGCATTGACTGAAGCTCTACGATGTAAAACTAGATCAAACAGTAAATGGATAGGTGTCAATCAATAGAGAAATGCAAAACTTTTGTGAAAAGTGATGATATTTTCACTTTAGTCTAAAATATAAATTGTAAGGCTAGTAATGCAATGCAGTACCTGCCAAATGCCCACCCTGGCTCTGCTTGTAAATAGTCTTTTCACCCTACTGTGCGACGCAAAAGGAAGGGTAATGTGTTTATTTATGAAATTTTTCATCACGTTTTCGAATAATTGCGGCTGTATTTCACCAGTAACAACTCTGGTATTATCTTTTAGTGCATGGCTCCAAAAGAAAAAGTCTAATGATATTAGATCGCATGATGTCGACGGCCACTCGACGGAGTCTCCATGTCGGGAATTCACACGTTCGGGAAATCTGTCAGGCAATAGAGCCATTGTTTCACCAGCTCTAATTATCAATCGGTAAACGGATTTTGTTGATTTCTATTCATTAACTACGCAAAACAAAAGAGGCACCACCAAAGATTTACTTCAGAACACACTCCAACGAGATGACCCATAGCATGAACTGTTCACATGCACCTACATAGCATGAATTGCTCACATGCACCTATTCCCACGAAATATGAGTGCACCTGCACACGCCAGACATAATTCCAAGAAGTCAACCCTAAAGCCACCAAGCCAACCCAATAAACGGGACGATTGTCCCCTAAAAGAAAAACTTTTGTTTTTTTTTAACTTCCCCTACGTAACTGGCGCCCGAGCAAATAAATAAATCGCCTGTAGTAAATAAATCACCATACGTAGTGAATACCGCGACCAAAGAAAAAAATAATATAATCACCATAAGTAGTGAGTAAATTCGACTTAAAGTGGTAAGTGCGTGAACTAGCAAAAAGAACACCACACCTAGTACCGTGACTTAAAGATATCACCATAAGTACAGTAACTGCCCAGCAGCAAAAAGGAGACAGCAAACGCTGCCAGCCGCTCCGGAAATGAAATATCTAATAACGTATGTAATTTTAAGTTTTTAAGTAAAAAGGAAACATAGTTTCTAAATGGCTAGATTTAGTTAAGAAAAATACAAAACGTCGTTTTATCTATTTCTTTATTATTTTTTTTTTTTTGAGAATAAAAACAGTAAAAGGGAAACATAGTTTCTAACAAAAGAGACAAAAAACATATAAAATAAATTTAATTTTAAGTTTTTAAGTAAAAAGGAAACATAGTTTCTAAATGCCTAGATTTAGTTAAGAAAAATACAAAACGTCGTTTTATCTATTTCTTTATTTTTTTTTTTTTTTTTGAGAATAAAAACAGTAAAAGAGAAACATAGTTTCTAACAAAAGAGATAAAAAACATACAAAATAAATTAAACAAATAGAGTAAACCAACTAGCATTTAAGGAAAAAATACATTTAAGTGAAAATAAATATTTATTCAAGTGTCAATCTTTACCTCCTTTATCTAAAAATTGTAATACGAAAGAAAATACCCCCTTATATCAAGTTCATAAAAAATAAGTTTATTTTTTTTTTCCTTTCCTTCGTAAAATCAGATACGCGTTACATAAAAATGGCGAATCATAACAATCTCATCCGCCCCCCTGTACTTGCTTTACCCGAACAACCCCAACAAAAACAACAACCTCCACATCCTCAGCAAGAACCGCTTCAAAGTGGATCCCGACAAACTATTCCTTCTGCCGACCTCGTAAATACTATTACAAATATAGTCAAAACTCTTATGAATCCTAATTCTGATCTTTCCATCGGGCAAGATCAAACTATTAATCCCCAACTAGGTAATCTCGCGGACCTAGAAAAAATTCCTGACATCGTAAGATGTCTACGAGAATTATCAAGGAGAGTTATCCAAATATATGATACAGGTCAAAGACTTGGAAAATACTACTGAACAAGAAGAGGAGATCATCAAAGAAAATTAACCGTGCACACAGGAATTCCAAAGAAAATACAGCTCAACTTCTGCAGAAATTTTACTTCCCTAAAATGAAATCCCGAATACAAGATATAATCAAACAATGCCAAATTTGTAAAGAACAGAAATATGAACGCCATCCAAACAAACCAGAAATCAAAGAAACCCCTATCCCTCAGTACCCCGGACAAATTGTGCACTTCGATATCTACTCAACCGACAAAAATCTGGTCCTAACAGCAATAGACAAATTTTCTAAATTTGCACAAACAAGAATCATAAAATCAAAAGCCATCGAAGATATTCGAGAACCGCTAAGACAATTAATCTTTGCATTCGGCGTTCCTAAGCTTGTCGTTTTCGACAATGAAAAGTCACTTAACTCAAATACCATTTGTTTCATGCTAAAAGAACAACTCGGAATAGAAATCTATAAAACTCCCCCATATAGCAGCTCAGTCAACGGCCAAATAGAACGCTTCCACTCCACTTTGTCAAAAATCATGGGGTGTCTTAAAGCCAAAAAATCCCATAGATCATTCGTAGAATTGCTAGACCGCGCAGTCTACGAATACAATTTCTCCATACATTCTGTTACTAAGCAAAGACCTATAGAAACCTTTTTCGGTAGAAATGTAAGCACAAACCCAGACCAATATGAAAAAGCTAGGCAAGAAAATATCGAAAAACTTCAGGAAAAACAGGCAAAAGATAGACAACAACATAACAAGAATAGACATCCGATTAAAAACTATACCCCAGGTGAAGTGATATACGTCAAAATTAATAAGCGACTAGGCACGAAACTCTCAGCTAGATTTAAAAAAGAAATAGTTAAGGAAGATAGATCAACCTCCATTTTAACTGAATCAGGCAAAGTTATTCATAAAAATAATATTAGGAACTGATTATCCATTTCAGATTTCTCCTTGCCACAAGTTTCGCAGAAGTCAAAATCCTGGACTACTGGAACCCTTAAAATAATTTCATTAGATATTGGAACAGCGAAAATCCAAACGGGTACATTTAAATTAATACATGTAATAGATCTAAACGCCTACGAAGAAACGATTAAGGTTATAGAGAACCAAAAAGAAAGTCACCCCCATAAGAACAACCCCCAGCTTTCTATCCTATCCTTCCAAATTTCTCAAATCCGAAAGCAATTAATAACGCTAAAGCCAAAAACAAGAGTACCAAGGTCTCTTAACTTCATCGGGAGCGCTTGGAAGTGGCTTGCCGGAAGCCCCGATCATGAAGACTTTCAAATCATAAAATCACATGTCCACAATTTACTAAAAAACAATAACAAGCAAGTTATAATAACCGAATTGCATACTGAAAGAATAAATAGACTTACGAATATAAAAAACCAAGTATTTAATATTGTTAAAACAGAAAGTAACGTAGAAAATAATTTTTTTTTTAGCACAAAAAACAAACTAGATATAATTAAGGAGGAAGTAATAAATTTAGAATATGATATGTTAAGGGCAAGAAATAAAATTATAAACTCATTTATTTTGTCAAATACCGAACTGAAAATTGTAAGAAAAAAATTTGAAGATAGTAACATTCCATTCATGACTTTAGAAGAGGCAATTGAATTTGCCTCAAGCCTAGAAACTCTCCTTTATATAATAAGCATACTACAACAGAAACCTTTTTATGTAAAAAACTTCTCATAAAACCAGTTAAATATAATAAAAAGATTATAAAATTAAATTTTGATAACACTTTGTATTGTAATAACTATTTTTATGGTATCAAGCAAGAATGTCAATCTTTTAATGATTTAACGATTTGTAACAGAAACCAAATAATAAATTTACATGACGATACCTGTATTCCAAATTTGCTAAAAAGCAGACCTTCGAATTGCGACGAGGCCAACCATCAACACATCCCAACAATAGAAGGGATTCATCCTGGAACCATTTTCCTAAACCAGTTCAACGGATCCATCATTGTTGACAACAACACAGTAAATCTCACCGGAACCTTCATCCTGCAGTACCATAACGCATCCCTTTCCATAAACGGGAGAAGCTATAGTTCTACGGAAATACCTTATTCGAAACCACTACCAGCAATCCTCCAGCCAAATTCTTCAATAAAAACATATGAGGAACTTCTTACCATCGAAATGGTTAAAGAATTACACGTCAACAATACGGCACAGCTAGCCGAATTAGAAGTAGAAGCACAATTGCATGCCATTACTAACTATAGCCTTATAACCATCTTAATGTTAGCCGTTGCAATCATCGTAACCAAGCAAGCTTTTATGCAGAAGAAGAAGATAAAAATCCGCAACACAATAACAATCCCTGAAGCAACACTACAAGAGCTAAACGTAGACCATCAGCAGATTATAGGAAAAGCGGAACCCGCCAAAAGTAATGAAGTACCAATCCTTTACATGGTGTCGAGTGAGGACACTCGAATTTAAAGAGGGAGGTGTTAACACCGAAAACGTTTATTCTGCATAATACTTCAGAACACACTCCAACGAGATGACCCATAGCATGAACTGTTCACATGCACCTACATAGCATGAACTGTTCACATGCACCTATTCCCACGAAATATGAGTGCACCTGCACACTCCAGACATAATTCCAAGAAGTCGACCCTAAAGCCACCAAGCCAACCCATCAGCAATTTCACCTGTGCAATCGAAGGTATAAATAATTGTATTAGATTTAAGTAGCTTCAGTTTGTGATTACCGATCCTAATAAACGGGGCGATTGTCCCCTAAATGAAAAACTTTTGTTTTTTTTAACTTCCCCTACGTGTCCCCACGTAACTTATAGCTTGCATGTCTGCGAGTATTTATCAATACTTGGTTACTCCAATTTTACCATTGCCTCCAACTAAGTAGGCAGAGAAAGCCTATAACTAATGCAAAATTTCCTGTACTTGTTTTCTCAGTCTAATTCCAAGCGTTGTCGCTAAGTGCTACTTTCTGTAATTGTTTTCTTCGGCAACGTTATTAATTCTGATTACCATGCCCGGTTCTCGGCATCATATGGATATCGAAAAGGCAGTAAGAACGGTAAATTTACTTCAGGAGGGAGAGTCTCAAAGATCTGCCGCAATTCGTATCGGTGCATCGCGGCGAGCTATCCGAGACGTCTGGGAATGCTTCCGAAAAACCGGGAGTGTATCAAGGAGACCTGGATCAGATAGAATCAGAGTCACAAATACGCAATAAGGCCAGTACGTAAGAATAATTGCACGTCGGGAGCATACAATAACCTCCCGGGTGTTACAAAATCAACTGCGGCAATGTACTGGCACTCAAGTAAGTGATCAAACCGTACGTAATCAACTCCACGAAGATGGCCAACGGTCCAGAGTGCCCACCATTCGACCGAAACTGACAAGGGCACATCGGGCAGCCCACTTAAGTTACGCACTTGAGCATTCGGATTGGACTATGGACAACTGGAGGAACTGACTGTTTTGGGTACATTTTTTTTCAAATGATAGCTTAAAAACTTAGTGGGCTCTATTTTCTTTTCTGTAGTTTACATTTTGAAAATCATTTATAACGCTTAATTAATTGAAATCGAATTGTAAAACAAAAATCGTCATTATATAAATATAATAATTGTTATATTTTATATTTATATTCTATATTCATATTTTAAAAGTCAGTCAAATACGAGTTTTTTTTTTTTAATTTTCACTTTTTTGCTCTTTCTTACTATAATCAAAAAAGACCAAGGGAAATAAATTCACTTACGAGTACGCTCAATCTAAATAAAATTATACATGCTCATACGTATGTATTGTATATACATATCTATAAAATACAGCATTTCAAAACTAACCAAAATATATTAGCAAAAGCAACTTAGTCCTTTGCAATTTTAATTAAATAATCCAATAGATGTAACAAAAAAGCAAAAGCGAAACCACAGAATTGCACAAACAGGTAGATACATGCTCGTACAATACATACTCGTATGTATAAAAGCAAATCCCCAAAATCACGTTGGGAATTTGGTATGTAGCTGATGGAATTTAGCTTAAATCCTTGACCACTTTCGTTGATTTATATAAATTGTATGCTACACTACATGTTATGTGTATCAAGTAAAACCTTATTAGATTTATTTATTGTAGAAAAAATAAATCTAAGCTATTCGGTTACCTTTCAAAAAGATATTATTCGAGTCATGGCTTTAATTATTTCATTACAAAATTCTCGTACAATATATAATAAAACGTACAGTTTTTGTTCTCATTGTAAATTTACTATTTTCTCTATATATGTATGCTATATGTATACGTCTGATTCTTGTGTCTACAATATAACATTCGAGTGGTTAGTACTATATTTATGATTTTATAAGAATAAAATAAATACCATGAAAATATAAGCCACTTACGTGATTATATAGTTTTGTTTTAAATAAATAAAATTGGGCATGGAAATGACTGACTGAAATATTAAAGGCATTCCTATCAATAAGAGTTGTAACCTGGATTTATTGTGTACTATTTATTGGTTAACTGCGGCTAAAGTATTATTGTGTGGTAATAAAACAATTTTTCATAAAATAATCCTTGATGTTTTCGCATTTGGACGGGTTACCATTTTTTCAAATTCTAAACAAGACTTTTGTGAAGACATTTGCCTGAATTAATTTCGCAAAAGATTTTTCTATAATACTCGTATATTGAGAATTTATTGAATGCGGATATTTCAAATCACATCTCTTTTTTTATAATTGGCGCAAGCACAAGGGATTTCGTGTACCTTTAAGAAGTTTGCAGTTTGCACATAGCGTTGGCGAGGAGAAGTTAGTGGGTGGAAAAAGAGAGATACCGATGTGCTTTTGTTTTAAATGTTTGCAAGTTATAGTGACTAGGAAATAAAGAGCCCTGCAGGACATGCTAACGAATCACGATATTTCATAGTACGTCCGAAATTGGGCTTCAGGGTATACTGATGAGCATTCATAGCGAGACGCGTGTTACGGTTAAAAGTTTGAAGGGGTGTTGTGGAGACATTGGTGTTTAATTAGTAGAAGACAGGTTTACTCAGGTGTAATTCCATTTTACTTGCAAATTCGGTGGAGCACTGAATGACTGTGTAATATTGTCATCACCTATGAGTTTTACAGCACGGTTTTGCATCCTATCTAGCAAGTGTAAAGAGGTCTTAGGAGCACCTGACCAGATGTGAGTATTTTACTCCAATTTTGGGCGGATAAATGCCTGATATATTGCTGTCAGGTCACAGAGGGTGAAATATTTATTGCATCGCTTGAGGAAACCTAGCATTTCGCAGCATTTTTAGCGATATCGAATATGTGGTCATTCCACCGTATTGCGGTAAATTTTCCCGCAACAAGTTTGGCTCTCTTTTCCCGTGCAAATCCCTTCGGTCCCTCTTTTCTTTGAGTGGGAACACCGAGCTCTGGCGGAGGTGTAGGGTAGCCATAGTCCCATCAGCCAGTCGTCCACCAACCCCAGACCTCGGAAAACAACCCACATAGGTTCACGGGAGGAACCACAGCGTGCGACAGAAGGTCCACCAGGAACACCGTTTTCGGAGCCCATAGATAGACGGGAGACTCGCAACGGGCAGCATCAGACAGGACGTCTGAAAGTCACCGACGGGTGGGGACAGACGGTCCTTTCAATCCAGACACCCCAACACGATGATGACAGGTGGGGGGGACGATCCTTGAAACATACACCCCAACGAAAGCCAACAAAAGGAGGCTTAAAGAATACCCCATCCTGCTACCGATGTGGGTGCGGACACCGGCATCACATCTCACAACTGATGTGGGTGAAGAGACGACGATCTCTTTTATAGCAACACCCCAACGAGGGAGCAACGAAGGAGCAACAGTGATGTGTAGGCGTACGGCCAAGCACTAAGACAGCCTCCACCGAGGGAACAGACAAACACACAAACATGCAACAAACCATCAACAACCAGCAAACAACGATGGTAATAAAAAATAAAATTACAAACTGGCTGACAGGCTGACAGGCCAGAGGGCAGAAGGGCCCAACTACAAAAAAAATTAATAAATAATTGTAAGGAGTGACACGCTATTGGTCAGTCCCCACCACACCCCAAATCTGAACGCCGATCCACCGGAATAGTTAGGGATCCGCGGTTAAAAATATAAAAATTATAATTTTCACAGGCACTAAACTTGGCTTTTGTGAGGGGCGGCGATCCAACGGGATGATTGGATCGAGATACAATCCCTTCTGGATTGTATCTACACCTTTTTCTTTCGTCCCGACACTCCAGTTACCGTCCCATCGCATTTCCTTTCTCCTTCGCGATCGTTTTTAATTTTAACAAACAATTTTTATTAGGGTAATAGGATGAGGGAAAATTACCTGAGTAGCAGAAAGGAAATAAACTCTGCTTTTCGCAATTTCTTTTGTAGAATATAAGAGTAGGCATAGCTAGGATCCACAGCTTCCATAAACTCGCTCAGTGGAGTTCCCAGTCATTACTGGAAGTGGGAGCAAACTCCGAGACTGAGGAGTTGAGTGTGAATGTAGAAAATGGTATGTGTGAGACGCCTAGTCGGACACGGGTGCACACACTAGCAAAGCTTGCTAGTGTTGTAGCTAGAAATCGCGTCGTTGGGTCCACTAGTGCTGAACGGAAGTCACTTTGGTGACGACCAGCGACTAGCTAGGGTCAACTTGGTTTTTTTTATGTGTATAGTATAGTGAAAGTGTAGCGTAGAAAAAAGAAATAGGAAAAAAATTGAGACTCCGGTGGGCCGCGCGTGCAAAAAATCCCGAGAAAAGCCGGGACACGCGACCCGTTAGTTACGTTTATGCTGTGCGGGACTGTTAAATAGCGGGTCACTCTATCGACGAGTGTACCGCTAAGTGAATTAAAAATAAATCGTCGAGCTCCACCAGAGCTTTATAACGTTGTGGAATTTTTGGGTTTTTTATTTTTTTTAGCCTTGCTTTTTTTCTTTGTTCGTTTTTTATCGGGGAAGTTTTTCTTCTTTTTCCTAATTTCGTGACGGTTACGTGATTCCTAAGAAAAATCATGTGGAACCCTTTTAGTTCGCCCAGGTTTAGCTGCCGTCCAAGCGCTACCTGGAGGAACCCACAGCTGGGATAGCGGGATCCCAGTGAGAAGTGTTATCGTTTGGTTCGGGGCATCGCCGTATCGGTGCCGGGAACCAAACATAGCAAACGTAAATTTGACACACATACTGAGAATGGAAAGTTTTTCGGTTTCGAAGATGCAAGTGCCATTCATGGATAATGGCTGGGTATTTAGTTTTCGCTTTAACGAAAGCAGATAGCATAGTGTTTTGAAGCATTAAGCTCTACTCTGTTGGAGATTCAATATTTAGTGATGCTGTTTATATCGGAATTTAATAAGATTAGCATACGCTGCCGTTCTCGTTCTACAGCCGAAGAGCAGGGCCGTGAGTCAGGGAACGAATATGAAAAGCAGAAAGTACTCTCGTAAGCAAAGGAATAAATTGGATTAGAAGTAGCTGACAAGAGATCATTGATGAAAATTAAAAAGTATGTCGGAGACAGAACGGTGCCATGTGGCTCACCAGCATTTATTTTATAAATATTAGACTGAAAACCATCCAAGACAAATTCTATTGAACATTCCTAAAGGTAGTTTCTAATCCATTGAAGAAGAAAGGCGACAATCCCAAATGCACGCATTCTCGAGAAAAGAGCCTGATTCCAAACCCTGTTCAATGCCTCAGAAATATCAAGTGCAACTATCTTGCTTCCGTCAGATTGATGTAGACTTTGGTTCCACTTTCCGATGAGTTATGCCATCAAATCACCAGTGGACCTGTTGCTACGAAAACAGTATTGCTGGTTATTGAGAAGTTTTCGTGTTTGGAGATATTTCATGAGCTGATGATTTATGAGCGTTTCCATGAGCTTGGAAAGAGAGAGATGAAAATACGCCTTTTTTAGGGATGGGCTGGAAAAATGCTGTCTGCATCTGCTCGGAAAGTGTCTTAAAGGGTAGAATTGATGAAAAAGCTCACACAGTGGTAAAAACACCTGTTCAGAAGACAGAGAGATATACCATCTGGACCACCGGATTTATGAATGTTAAGATCTTCAAGAACTCTTGCTACTACACGAGAGCGAAAGTGGATTTGGCCCATTGATAACAATCTGGAAGTGTTGGCCTGGCCGCAAAGTGTACAGGAAGCAGATTGGTTTTTCCCAAAGAGCTGACAGCTGAAATGTCATTGTAAATGAGCGTTGGGATGGAGTATGATGAAAAATTTCTAAATTTTTTGACAAAAAGCCAAAAATATTTACTACCTTTGGGACATTTTAGTATTTTTTGCCTCAGTTTTGGTCGTAATGAATTTTCACGCGAAAGACGTTGCTGTCATTCCTTGCGCGCTTGAACATTTTTCGGTTTTCCTCTCTCGGGTTGGTGTTATATGACCGAAAAATCATTTCTCTAACCCTGACAGCCTCTTTAGAGCTAGAGTCGTACCATGCCCTTCTTAATTCGATAAGGGATAAAGGATATCATTCTAAGGAGAATAGTGTCTGTGCCACCACACCACGGCATACGATAAATTAGCTGATATAAAACAATGGTCCTACGAGCCTAGAGGGTAGAGCACATCAACGGTGTACTTATCAGCGTGAGAAGTTAAAAACAAGTCCAGGATGTTGGGCATGACCATGACTATGACTATATGGTGCAGTGGATTGGTAGATAAAAGAGACGGGGGCAACGTACATTTCGAGGTATAGTTTAAAAGAAAATGGAGTTGTAAAGAGACGTGCAATCGACGGAGCCTGAGAGGAGTGGGTGAATGAAAAGAATGTCAGCTGCTTCCCTTCGTTCCTCAAAGGTATTCGGGTTAGTGAGTTTGAGACGGTCTCGATAGGGAGGTAAGATTAGAGGATCGTTTCAAGGTAGAATTCAAAGAGCAAATCGAAGAAAACGGCGCTGGATGCTCTCCAAACGGGATACATGAACTCGGTGAAAGGGCACCACGCTTGACTAGCGTATTCGAGAACGTGTGTAATGTATAGTGATCTGGTAACGATCGCTGGTATCGCTGGTAGAGAACGTTATAAAGCTGATCGAATTGAGGGTTTGACCCGAGATAGTTGGAATATTCAACAAAAGAATTGGATCGAAGGAAAACTGCCCATAATTTGTTTCTCTTCTTACGTAAAGAGCGAAGTCTACGATTATACCACGGGGGCTCGTAGAAGGAGTTTTATTGCGCGGAAAGGGGACATAGAAAAAATGGAATTGAATAATTCTCTGTAGAAAATAGAGAGACGACAATTAAGAGACATATTGGCCAAATTAAAGGAATACTTACTAAGATATACGTTAATTTTGCGGAAATTCGCTTTATGAAAGTCGTAAGAAGTGAAAGCTGCAGATGGGGTGGGGCGGAAAGGTGAGTGGTGGAAAAGAGAAAGAAGAAGTGGTGGATGAAAGTCATCAATGGTCTATAGTGAAAGGGGACAGAACGAGACGGAGAAGTTTATGGGGTTAGTGGTGAAAATTATGTCTAATTGCCTACTCATATAGACCCACTAACTTGGCGTAAGCTAGAGTCTGTAAGCTTATCCAAAGAAAGAGAGGTATTCTTTACGATAATACCATCCAGGGGATCAGATAAATTAATTATTTGATCAATTGACCATGGCGATTGTTTTAGTTTTTCCCTCATAGCAAACTGAGTCGAATTTCTCACGCAGATACGCTAGAAGGAGACGTATATTCTCATACGTCTTTTTTTCTCTAAGCCTAGAAAGTGCATAACGACATTCTGTTGTGTCAAAAGTTTGTTGAGTTAATTTAACTGCGGGAGACAGAAGGGGGTCAAATGGTGCTAGTTGACGAAGATGCTGAGGGCGAAGCAGCGGTAATTAGAGGGGCATTAGAAACATTTTCAAATGAGGGATTTATAACATGAGAACTAATGAAATTTGGGAAATAATTAGGGAAAGGCGTGTGTGTTAAGGGTTAAATGCTGGGAGCTTGAGTTATAAGGGTTAAGTCGAAAGGGAGACGTTGACGTTGGGTCTTGGTTTGGGGTGGAATAGAAGGAGTTGGTGTATGTGTGAGAGGCTTAAAATTAGGAAAAATTTTGGTCTTAAAGCTCCATTTGGAGCTGGAATTGTTGTGAAAAGAGGAAGTGGGTCTTGGCAAATTGGGTTTACTTGCCAACTTCTTAGCTGGTTTAAGTAAGACGGATTGCTTGACTTTATCCTGCTTCTTGGTTGTATTTTCCAACCATGTCCAGAAACGCATCTTTCTAAGATGGGTGGATTATGGAATAACCATTCATGTTTGGCCGAAAAATTGAGCTTGAAACTGCTCTTGCTTCTGTGATGAGATGAGATGTTGGAAGCAAATTGCAGTGGCTAACGATGGTGAAATATTCCTTTCCGAAGAAATTCGAGATTCAAACAACATCAGCGTTTGGGGAGGCGCCTTTGATTAGAAGCGTAGTGACCAATTGATTCTTCGAAGCAAGCTTATCAAGTCTACGTTGCCATTCGGAAGGTGTCCAAGTTGAATTAAAGTTATTAATAAGCGATTGGCGGAGCTGACATAGATTTGTTCTCTGTTGTCAAGTTGGAAGAAACTTCGCAGGAATCAGTAAGTTGGACCGTCCGCAGATGACTTGTATGTGGGGGTAAGCGTGGGGGAATCCACTTCAGGTTCCATTAATTTAGCCATGAGCGATGTATTATATGGAACATCCTGGTAATGCTACAGGAAGTTTAGTGTTTCAACGATTTTGCTGTTTATTTTTGCGATGTGATGTTTAATATCGCATACGAGGGATCGAGTAGCAGTAAGTTCATGACCGGCATCGTTCACTTTTTCGAAGATAACTTCGAGCATAGATTCAGATTGTTTAGGAGAGAGTTGTTTGTGTGACGAGGACTGCAAATGAATTTGTCGTGAAGGAGCTTATCAACTCGCACGTTTTTTTATTGGATATAATGTGGGCAGAATACTTAACACTTTATCCAGGTGACGTAAGAGAGTTTCTTCATTCCGAGATCTCCTGGAGTCTAACTCGATTACACCAGCAATTTTTTTATCCATGTGCTTTACTTTGGATTTTATTAGATGCGCCGAGTTCTGCACCGAGTAGCGTAACTCTTATACACTTTTAACACGACTTTCAATATCCGGAATTTTGTCCGTAATCTTTTTCGCTAGGCGTCTTATTAGGAGTCATTTGGATCGCTTAGGCATTTTATTGCCAAACAAGCGAAAGGGAGATACACTTGCACTCATCACAGAAGAAAATGAGATTATCGTAGATAAGCACTGCATATCTTCAAATCATGCTGTTTTCCCACAGATGCTCTTGCAAACTACCCAGTCTGCATTGTTGTCATCGATTACACAATTGGCAATTCCGCAAGACATGTTTAAGATTTTAAATGGGTGATGTTGCATTAAACGTTGTTTCACGGTCGAGTAGATAGGTCAGTGAGGGTATAAATATATGTAGGTCGAATTATTGTTTAATTAATTTTTTTTTGATTGCAATTTACTATAGATAGGGGCTTTGCATTGAAATCTTCCAGCAGACAAAAAAAAATTTATAAATTCGAGCACGGGGGTTAAGAACCGGAAAATGCAATTTGACGAGTATTAGAACTGAAAATTAAACAGGTAAATAGGGAGAACAAGAAAAACACGTCTAACTGGTTTGAGTCTGTTTTGAACTCCAACTAACAACGTCTGGAATTCACGCTGTCTCATTTACAAACTGCGTTAAGTTCCTTCGGGTGTATGTCCAGAATGTCGCAGCCACCCAGAACTGCGTATAATGAAATCGCCCGTAATGACGATTTCACTATGGCAATACAAGGACACAATTCTTTGTATGGAGTCAGACAAACTCAATCAAACTCGTTAAAGGTCGTTGCTGTCCAGTTTGGGGCTTCTGTAAATAAAATAGTGGATAATTTGCTTACAGAATTGGAATTTTAACCACATGAAATTGAATTCCGGATTGGAGCAGGGACTACCTGTTTATTCACTAAGTGCCAAAACTTACTACGTAGACGTATGCAGAAAAGTGATTACTTTTTAGCCCGCGTATATTTGGTATGTCCGTTCTAACCGTCGATTCTAAGCAGGGCTGCTAAGTGAAAATTCTGACTTTGGTTTACTGAATCAAATTGTTCTAAGTGATATACCCTTACAGCAATAGGAAACAGTGCACCAATAAAATTCACTCGCAACCCGCTATCCATTAGTTGTTACATACACTCAGTCATTGCTTTTGCTGTATGACAGTGTGTATAGCAGCGGCAGCGGCCGAGTGCAAGAAACAGCACTATGACCAGGGGCAGGAGATGTGGTATGCCCGCACTATAATATAATTTAAAATATTGTTAAATTATTTTTGAAAAAAAAAATCAACTTCATTCCAAAGAATCTAAATTAAGACTAAATTATTAGAAATGATGAACTTAAGATCAAAACTTTTCTTAATGCCATTGCATCACAAATTGAAGAAGCGATTGCGTGGGAAAGTTTTGGTTGGATGTTTCATTATGTGTCGTTCACTCCTCCCTCCTTAAGTGAGGATGTCCGCATTCTCAGAAAAACAGAATCTTTAATGCGGCTGGTGAAGAAGTTCCTTTCGCTTCTATCGTTGTTGTAATGCTCACTGGATATTTTTATTTATTTATTCTATAATTTTATATAATACAGTATTTCTTACATAATTCATTTTACCCGCAAAGCGCCGTGCTTATCGGCAGGTGGCTATATTCAATAATACATAATTTAACAGTGAACTTTCAAATTTCAATTAGAAAAAGTTTATTTAAAAAAAATAGAAATTAATAGGTATAATATTTAAAGAAAGAGAGAAAAAAAAATAATAATAATAATTAATTTGCATCAATAGGAAATAAAAGTGTATCAACAAACTTGGTATAAATCAAGCAATAATTTTTTTATAAGTTTTTTTCTTTTTTTATAATTTTGCAATTCTTTTATATTTTGCGGTATTGTATTAACTATTTTAGGCACTACATAACGAAGTTCTTTTGTACCATATACATTGTAAGTCTCTGGTATCTCTAACATTCCTTGGGCTCGTCTTCGTGTGTTTTGATTGTGCTGGATAAGTTTCAAAAATCGTTGGTCGTTCATATATATTACAAGCCTTCATCTGAAGATGAATTAAATCCTCTGAGATTTTTTTATTAAACGTTGCTGTATGGCTGTAATTTTATCTGTATGGGTTTTTGCCGCAGTCCGCCAACCCAGGATGCCGTATCTAATGCGCGACTCTGCGAGCGAGTAATACACCTGCTTCATCACATTATAATTACAAAGTCTTTTCAAATATACCATCTCAAAAATAGCACTCTTAAGTTGAAGACGCAGTGTATTAATGTGTTCACTCCAAAGGAAGTGTTCATCAATTGTTATTCCTAGATATTTCGCCCGCTGCACAAGTTTAATCTCCTGGTTCCCTGCCGACAAAGGACAATTTTCGTTTCGGTGAAGAATTTTAATTTCTTCGCTCCGCTTAGATGGTGTGGGAATGTGCATCGCTTTCGTTTTTTGCGTGTTAATTATGAGTCCATTATCATGACACCACTTCGAAACGGCATCAAACTCACTCTGAGGATTTTTAACGGCCGTATTAAGATCTATATGTTTGACAACGATGGCTATATCGTCCGCAAATGCATACGCAGTACTATTTTTGAAGACCCGTAACAGTTCGTTAGTAAAAAGAATGTATAAGATAGGACCTAGTTTGGATCCTTGGGGAACACCGGTTGCATTTGTAGAATTCAAACAGCCTAATAATAACAAAAATAAGAACTGCTAGGATGATTATCAGGGAAGCTGTTAGCCCAAAGTTGCTTAGGTAACCTGTCTGGTATTCTTGTTCAATTAGCCTTATACGTTCAGTATCGTTAAGATGAAGTTCATACATTAATTGCAGTGTTAAGATCTCCTCATAAGTTTTAAGAGTGAAATCAGGCTGAACAACTGGAGGAAGCGGCTTTGTGCCAGAGAGTTCGTTAGACGTTTAGCACTGCTTGTTTATTGTTATTGTTGAATTGCTGTATTGAATTATGAATGTGCCTGTTAGATTCACCATGTTTTGTATTAATTTGTATTATTCCATTAAATTTATTTAACAACAGAGTTCCTGAGAAGTTTTCTTCCCTGATCGGGATGTGCTAACTGTTCATGTCTGTGCTATTTGATGGTCGACTTCTAAGCAGAGTTTCACTAATGTCTACAATTTGGTAGATGATATAAGATATTAATGTTATTTTTGTAAACTATTCTGCCTGATTCTGTAATGACGCTTTTAGATTGATCTTTTTTAACTATTTCTTTTTTGTATTTAGAAGATAATTTAGACCCTAAGCGCTTATTGATTTTGACCAAAATTATCTCACCCTGTCTGTAAGTTTTTATAGGCTGTCTTTTTTTATTTAGATAACTGAGGTTAGCTTCATGTTTTTCTCTTAGCCTGGTTATGTTATCTTGCCTAGCCTGTTCGTGGGTTTCGGGATTTACGCTTATGTTTCGACCAAAAAACACCTCAGGTGGTCGTTTACCGGTTTTTTGGGGGCCTGGAAAGGGCATCTGCTACTATATTCATCTTACCAGGTTCGTACTTCAGTTCATAATTATTCTCTTGCAGTATAACCTTCCAACTTTTTAGCTAGCTGTTATTATTTTTACTACTCAAAGCGTAGGTCAGTGGTTGATGATCTGTGAATTTGCCGTGCCATACAAATAATTCCTTAATGAATTTAAGGCCCAGATATTGGCAAGCATTTCTCGCTCATTGGTAGCATAATGCTCTTCTGCTTTATTTAAAGTCGGGGATATAAAGTTAATGGGTCTGTCGTTCTGTGCCAACACTGCTAAAATCGCGTAAGTCGTTAGTTGGAATTCTTTGCCATAATCAGGGTAAGAAGCAAATCGTTCGACACTAACGATTTTTTTTTATTTTCTTAAATTTATTGAGACAAACAGGAGTTTTAGTTGAAGTATTCTTGGAAATTCGACGTGCTTCCCCTTTTAAGAGGGCTGTTGGGGGGTTTCACAAAATTCGTGTATCCCTTGATGAAGCGAGAATACCCTGAAATACCGGGAAAATATTGAAGATCTTTCAATGTTTTAGGGCAGGGAAATTCTACTATCGCGTTTACCTTTGCTGGGTTCGTTTTGATTCCATTTGCGGAAATAACGAATCCTAAGAATTCCACTTCTTCTTTAAAAAATGAACAATTCTCTAACAGAACCTTTAAATTAGCATTTTCTAATGTTCCTTAAATTCTTAAAGTGCGTAGGTTCGTCTTCGCCGATGACCACAATGTCGTCAATATAGACGAAGCATATTTTGCCGATGTATTCCCGTAAAATATCGTCTAGCGCTCTTTGAAAGATGGCAGGTGCATTTTTCAGACCAAAATTAAGGCGTGTAAACTCATATTTGCCGTTGTTCAGCGGTATTTGATGAAAGCCGCTTTTAGGGTCAATTACCCAGAATAACTTACCCTGGCCTAGTTGTTCTGAAATTGTGATGGTGTTCAATTTCCCATAATCGACGACCATTCTAAAGTTTTTTTTTTTTGTTTAATAGATATGAAATGGAATACTATTTAGTTTGCTTATGTTATATACATATATATATATGTATGTAACTCACTTTTTCACAATTACACTAGTTTCACATCTTAAAATTATTAGTATTTAGCAGGGATCTGGGATACATTGAAAGTGATCCCGAATATTTTTTTTTCTTTGATGTTTTCAATGTAAAACACGAAAATTTGTTTTTTTTTATCATGAAATGTTTGTTTCCATATTTTCTTACATGTTTTTTTTATGAAAAATAAAGAAAATGATAAATGAGAATTTTTTTTCGTCTTTTTTTCAGTAAAGTTACGATTGTTTAATTGTTTTCTTTTACCGAGCAATATTGATTTTTTATGAAAGAAACTTAAAATGAACTTATACAAAGTATTAATGTACTTTTCTTATTAAGAAAAAAAGATCTAAAGATATCAAAATGACTGCAATGACTCCAAAATGACTTCAATGGCTTCAAAATGACTTCAATGGTTTTCGACTTCAAAATGACTTCAAAAAGATTTCAATGACTTCACTGAAATCACAGATTCAAATGAATGCAATCATTGAATTCACTATAATGAATTAACAATCAATGATATCAAAATGAATGGTGATTTCACATTTTGACGTTGAAGTCTTTAAGTGAATTCATGAGTTAAAAATTCTTGGATATAAATCAAATGAATTAAATTCGTAAATGATTTAATTCTTTTACAACTCTAACACACACCCATTTACTCATATCCAAAACCGGAGTATCGCCACTCAATACGGTTTCACTGCCAAGATTGGAACTTGTGGTGCAGTAGTCCTGGCAAAGCTTCTGAGCAACACCCTATCAGTTCTCCCAGTGCAAGACATCAAAACATATGCGTGGACTGACTCTACAATCACACTCTGTTGGATATCTGCACCACCGACTCGATGGCAAACTTTTATCGCAAATCGAGTAGCTGAAATTCAGAGACTGACGAATGTCAGCATTTCACGACACATCCTCACCAAATTCAATCCAGCGGATCTTGTATCGCGTGGTGTATTGTCCTCAATACTTCAAAATAACGCACTTTGGTGGAAGTGACCAGAATTTCTTCAAAAACGATGGGAATTTTCCATTTCAACACAGCCCACGCAACTCGACACAGAAATGCTTCTCCTCATTTCGGGGGACTATGGGAAGCAGGAGTGAAATCGGTCAAATTCCATTTAAAACGAGTTGCCCGGAACGAAGCGTTAACCTTCGAGGAGCTCAGCTGGCTTCTATCTCAAATAGAAGCATGTCTCAACTCGAGACCCCTCTGCCAGTTAAACGACAACTTCGATGATTTTACCGCACTTACACTAGGGCACTTTTTGATCGGGACTTCATGCAACATTCAACTCGTCTTCAAAATCGCCCAAAGTGGTTGAAAACGGAGAAGCAATCCAACGTTGGAGACCTAGTTCTTCTAAGGGAGGAACGGCTTCCTCCATCGAAATGGCTTTTAGCTCGTGTCATGGAGACTTATCCAGGAGCTGACCGAGTAGTGAAGCTAAAAACTGAAACAGGAGAATTTAAAGGGCCAATAACGAAGATATGTCCACTACCATGTAACGGGACCAACGCAGAATATTCAATATTATAATGCCAAAACATTTGCACGTAGCAGGAAAAAACCGATACAATATAATTAAACTAAAAAACAAATCACATATACAATATAATAAAAAAAATGAATAATAAATAAAAATAAAAAAAATCTGAAAAATTCAAAATATGTATATACATTTAATAAGATGAATCTTACACGCTCACCATGAAATACAGTCCACTTAATTACCAGCCGTAACCGCCCATCAACTTATATATATATGTACATACGAGTATGTAAATCCTTGGTCCACGAAATTAGTTGAGGCAATATCCGGTTCAACCGTCCAATTTTCCAAGATCCCAAATTCCAAATTCCAATGGGTTTCCGCGGCTGCGTTCACTATTAGCTGAAAATATTCAAGAAAACGAAACTTGTTTAAGGAATAAAATTAAAAATCTAAAGACAAATATCTCAATCATCATCACAACAGAACATAATAAGTCATGCAACAAATTTCACAGCTGAACTAATGTCTACACATCAGAAAACTGTCACATCAATATCACCAAATGAAAGAAATCCACAACAAACAATAGCCCATAAATAGTTAAACATACAAATTTCTGCATCTCAAATAATAACAAAAATATCCGCTTACACACCCGCTAATTCACAACTTAAATCATCATTTCATTTAAAGTCAAGACCTTAACCCTAGAAGACTAATCATATTTTTTAGTACATTAAGACTAATCATTCGTCGAATCGACGACGCAAAATTTGTAGAAAAATTTATTTACAAATTCTCGAAACTGTGAATTATTTATTCTCTCCGACTCATTTTTGTAATAAAACTCAATTTTATTCTTTTATGTTATACACATTTAAGTCTTTATTTCTTTATTTTCTCTAGAAAAAGCAAGAGAGAAATTAAAGAAATAAAAAAAGTGTACGTCGAATCGACGAACCTTAGTTTTCTAGGGTTAAAATAATAAACAATAACAAATGATTACTTCCCAATCTCATGCAATTTTCACTTTTCTGACAGTTCATACACCCACACACGAAATAGAATTAAACTCTTCAACAAAATAGCCAAATACTTATTCATTCCATATAGAATCCACAAGTTTCACAAATTTCACACTATATTACTCAACACAAATCCAATCACATATCCACATTGTAATATTAAATGCAACAGCATCCACCGGCAATAACCATACACACACACATCGAACTAATCCATCAGCATACAGCAACAATGATCGTGATCCACACACACATAACACTAATTCACACATAAGTCAATCATACAAACCACACAAGACTGTTTTATCAAAACGACCGTCATGCATCAAAAGAAATATATACACATACTTTATCACAAGAACTCATTTAAATTTCTCACAAATATTTACATTAATTGATTGACATCACTTGCTCAACACAGTAAACACAAATCTAGGAAATCAAAACAAAAATTCGACCCAATTTCAACAGCATCGGTAAAATGCGTAACTAAATAACACATTCACACATACACATATGTCATTCAGTAAAATGAAATGTACATATATATCATTAAATAATTATACTTATTATAAAAAACTCACCTGAAATCATCATCCTGATTCAAAATTAATTTATATTAATCGATAAATAACTTCCACACTACACCGGCTGCAAAAAACAAAAAGAAATCGAATTACACAACAGTATAGTCTCCTCTTTAAATGTTGAATGCCAAACATTGAAAAAATAACCACAGAGCTCAAATATCTTTCTATCTCCCTCTATCTCTTTATTCAAAAAACTAAGTACGTACTCGAAACAGGGCGAAGGGTTTAGGGCCTCAGCTAAGAAACTAAAATCTTCAGTAGACAATGATGCGCCGAAAAATAACAGTATAGGTAGAATTTATTATTTTGAACCTTAATGCGGTAGTTACTGCTATTTAAAATCTTGTAAAAAAGTGTAAAAAGCTAAAGTGGATGTAAAATGTCAGATTGTAAGGCGGTTTCAACCCAAATAGCAATGAAACATCAACCAATTAGTATCCAAAAAAAGCCCTGAAACAGTCAATAGTAAATACATCAGCACTACTCGTATCCATCATCTACTAGGAATAAGTTATGGGCCTAATTCATCCGTTTATTTTGATTAGTATTCAAGAGTGAAACTTAAAATGCGTTTTTCTCAAAACGACCTTTTCGAAAGCTGTGACCACATTTTTTTTAAAGCTGCAGATTTGATTTAAATTAAATTTATACCGCATCTTCTAGGCATAAAAAAGTACGAGTAGTACCTGCTTGAAGTATTTCCTTTTTATGAATATGATCTACTTTTTTGCCTTGAAACTCATAATTTACTTTCGGAGGCCGCCGTTATTTTTCAAAAACAAAACGTTTTTATTAACCACTAGATAAACTATTAAGCTAATAAATTTTGTTTTTTTTTTTCATTTAGCTGAGCTACTAAGAAGTACAGATAGTCACCCCAACACACCTACTGTGAAACAGTATTCAAGAAACCTATTGTTCTCGAGTATATACTCGTACATATATTTTTCTTTGAATTTCTTATGAAATGTATGAAAATGTCAAAAAAGATTGTGTTTCAAGATGATAGACTTAATAATTTAAATAACAACGGTTAACAAAACATTGTACAGGCCTATTTCTTTACGACCCTGACTACAACTAACCCCTCAAATTAAAAATTATATACATTGTATGAATAAATTACTATAATAAAATACATTTATTTAAAATATATCTTTTCGGCTCTTCTTGTGACAAAAGAGAAAATTATTATTATCAATGCTTTAATATCATTTACATTTTTTTTCGTTTTTTTTTTGTACTATACCTACATCTTACTAGATTTATACTCGTATTAATAATAGATCCAAACTATGTTGGTAACATTCCACAGGCTACCAGTTTAGTGTATTTTATTGCGTTAAAGCTTCAGTTCATTACAAGAAGTATATGACATACGAGTAGATGAATTTCAGAAATACAAAAGAAATACGTTTTTATGTACGAGTATACCTACTCATATAATAAAACTTTTATTCTAAAACTTAGCTCATAACCATAGTTATTATTTTAAGTAAATGGCTAAATGACAAATTTTATATTTCTTGAAAAAAAACTAAACAGAGCGACGTTCTCATTTATAATCAGGAAGTAGCCAATTTTAATGAAAACGCTGTTTCCCATTGTACATTACCCAAGAACTTCTGCATGCATATTTATATTACATATACATATTTATGTGTACATGCAGTGTAAATTCTAACGCATTCATATGCCCATTTTTATATGTAAATATACGTACAACATGTGCGAATCTAATTTTCCATAGCCTAACCTTTGTCAGCTCGTTTTAATGAAATGTTGGGTTGTCTTTTCGTATAGCTCTATAAATTATTTATAAATTTCATTTATCACATTTTGGTTTTATTTAGTATGATTATCAAATTACTTGGGTTTAGTTTAAACATATAGGCTCTATGTATATGTACAATGCACCGAGTTCACACATTCTTCCTTATTTTAAGTTAATATCAGAGTATATTATTTCATCAAATAATTAATATCATGCGGCTTAAAATAAAAGTAGCATTATTTGACATTGACATACCCATATATGGTGGTATGGTCTTGTTTTTGTCCAACATAAAATAACTCTTTCGACCCCTTATACTATATACAGGCAAACGAATGCAAAATATATATCAAAAATATAATACTGCTGCCGGTTTTGGCCAACAAAGGACATCAATATCAGATACCAAGTCTGCTTCACATCAGCGACGTACTTATACGAGTATTTATAAAAAATGTTATCTTTCAGATGGCTGAATCTTATTATGTTATCAAAGTGACTGACAGTCTTGACAGCAAATGGAATGGTGTCATGGCTCTGAGACTACGGGCTGAATCATTGTTTTGATTGTTTATTAATATCAAAATTATATGCAAAACTATTTTTTAACCCTTAAATATATATATATAATACATTAAGTATTAATACATTAAGTATTATATATTAAAACATAATTCCACATATTTCTTTTACATACATATATCTCTATTGCAACCGTAGCCGGATTCTCCGACGACTTCCATTGAACACGGCAAAACTAGTTGATATGGTCACGTAATTCTTACTTAATCACATTTTGTCACATCCACAAACATTTATAACATTTTCATTGCCTTTTTGTAATTTTTCCTCCATACTAGTCGTAGATTGTCAAAGGCTATAATACGTACGTTAAGGCTATAACTGTAATGCAGAAATTTCCGGTCACATTAGTAAAACCGCTCTATGCTAACTCTGAATGAAACTTCGTCATCGCACTTTACAGCAAAGTTTACATTTTATAACTATAGGGTTTTTCAATAAGGACTTGACAAATTTTTTTTTAAATAAAACGCAAACCGTTTGAGATATTTCAAAAACCTTATTATCGGCTTGAAGTACAGTCAAAACATTTATGAATGGAAATCGACTTCGTTCATATGGCCACCACGGGCACGTTTGCAGCGGTCGATTCGTTGGACCCAATTTTCAACGACTCGGCCACACATTTCGGCAGAGACGGCCGCTATTTCGCGTTCAATGTTGGCGCTGAGCTCTTTCAACGTCGTCGGCGTGTTGGCATAAACCAATAACATAACGTAGCCCTACAGAAAATAGTCAAGCGGCGTTAAATCATACGAACGAGGCGGCCAATCGACTGGCCCATTTCTTGAGATAACACGCTCACCATACTTACTCTTCAATAAATCGATTGTAGCGTGTGCTGTGTGGAATCATCCTGTTGAAACCATATGTCTCTGTTTATGCCCATTATAAACTACAGCTCAGTAGTTTATAGTAATATTGACGCAATGTCCTTTAGGAAACTAGAATTAGCATTTAATTCGGTGATTCGCTACATATATGGTATCCGTAAATATGATCACATTTCGAGATTTTCACTTAAAGTTACCGGATGTACCCTTAGACAACATATAAACATATTAAACTGCACATTTCTGTATAAATTGCTCAAAACTAAACAACCGACATATCTCTTCGAGAAACTAAGTTTGGCTCATTCAAATCGTACCCTAAATATCAATGTTCCTTATTTTAACTTTTTAAATAGTCAACGTTTATTTTTTGTTCATGCTATAAGACTTTGGAATTCCATACCAATATACATACGTCAATCTAGTTCGCTTTTTATTTTTAAAAATTTGCTTGTTTCTTTTGTAAAGAGTAATCGTAATAACCACATTTTTGATAAATAGTAATTTTTTGTCGACTCACATTAATTTAAAAATAAATATATATATATATATATATATATTTTTTTTTTTTTTTTTTTTTGAAACTACATATGTAACCCAGATACCTTAATGTTAATTTTATATGAATAAGTACAAATAATGAGAATGTAATTCTTAATGTACAGTCCAGAAATAAATGAAATAAATTAAATTAAATTAAAAAATATGTCGTCCAAGTCTATATATTCCAATTCGGGCCAAAAATAATCGGTCATCATGGCGCGATAACGCTGACCATTCACATTAACGTGACGATCGTTATCGTCGACGAAAAAATATGGCCCAATAACGCAGCCGGCATGCAAACCGCACCAAACAGTTATTTTTTGTGGATGAAGTGGTGATTCATGAAGCACATGTGGATTTTCACCCGACCAATAACACATATTTTGCTTATTGACGAACCCATTGAGCCAAAAATGAGCTTTGTCATTGAAGATGATTTTGGGATGAAATTCATCATCTTGGCGCATCTTCTCCAGAATCCAATCGGAGAACGTACGTCGCTTCAAATGGTCCATCGGCTTCAATTCTTGAGTTAGCTAGATCTTGTATGGGTGTAAACCAAGATCCTTACGCAGAATACGCCATAATGTGGTCTGAGCGATGCCCAATTCTTGAGAACGCCGTGGAATTAACGGATTTGGATCGTTTGCTACGGACGCCTGAATGGCAGTGATATTTTCGACACTTCGACCAACCGGTTGTCTCACTGACACGGTAACTTCACACAACGAATATGTAGACTCAAATTTTTGCACTAAACTTGTTATTGCCTGTCTACAAGGGCGAGAATTACGACCGAAAATTGGAGTTAACGCTCTTAAAGTTGCAGTCACCGACTCCGAATTTCGGTAGAAATTTTTTATAATTTGCGGACGT
This sequence comes from Volucella bombylans, assembly GCA_949129095.1. NCBI lineage: Eukaryota > Metazoa > Arthropoda > Insecta > Diptera > Syrphidae > Volucella > Volucella bombylans. The sequence continues at coordinate 42,858,957 of OX422144.1, read as the reverse complement.
TGCTCATTCCTGTACTTTACCATGATGAAAATGTTGAGTTTACTGAATAAATTGACAGTGACAGTTTGGTGATTAGTAAAACAGTGCATTCACAAATTAAATTCAAAGTTGTCAAGTCCTTATTGGAAAACCCTTTATAAGTAAGTTTTTCCATTCCAACAAAATAACTCCATCTAAATAGATTTTAGGAATTGATTTTGCGTGCTCTGTGCAACGGGGGGAGAACGGGGCAATGCAGATTTTAAATTTTCTAGCGCCATTTTCCTATAATGAAGGGCATCGTTTCAAATTCAGTGCGCGGCTTCCATAGAAATTCATTCAACAAATTCAAAACTCTTGATTTAACATTTAACATTCGTGGTAACAATTTGAGAGCCTAACGCTGATCTTGCGAAACTATATCTAAAACTGAAGTTTTTTCCAAATCAATGAAGACGTTCGAGCCCTCGCTATTGTTTTCCGCTACGTAAAATCTTTAAATAATGCCCTATGTTGACCGACCACCTCCCAAAAAGCTGCATTGACTATAATCTAGTTTAATAACATTGCGTTGAGACTTTCCAAAACCCTCTCATTTATGTTCGTAGTACGCGAGATACCTTGCACCGCCTTGCCTTTGCACGTGGAACAAGAAAATTTTCCATTAACTTCCATCCCATTAAGCATCCGATCACCTCTCATCATTCTATTCAACAGAATCGGCTCACGATTAAAACCCAAGGTTTCCAATTGTCCCCCTTTATTTTCTTTTACTACTTCGCTAACTTCAATTTCTGTAAAAGCAGCCGTTTCACTTACGGCGATTGGATCTTTTACTAATTTTCTTCATTGTGCCGTAAATCTAAAAAAATATTTTCTCGTTTGCCTATGCTTCGACGCTGCACTTCTATTGATTGTCGCTGACTCTTCTACTATTCTAAGTACTCTATCTACAGCATTCTTCGGCTCTTTTTCTCATAGTGTAACTAAAGACGCATTTTATCGAATTAACTATATATATAGTACTAAAGTTCTTTCACTATATTTGCATTTTTCCTCCAAATTGTTTTTTTTTAATGTAACATATTTATTTAGTAACAAAGAAATTAGCTTTATGATGATTTTTGCTTCATTCGAAAGATTACTTCATGCAGTTTAAAATATGAAAATAGTTTCGGGCATACGAGTACATATATAGTATACAGCTGTCTCACACAAAGCGCTTTCTAGAGGTTCAATTTTCGACCCATTTTTCCGAGCAATTGGGGCGTATATGGCGTATTACTCGAACAATGGTTTGCTCCAAATCGTCAACCGTTGCTGGTTTGTCGGCTTGAACTAATGACTTGAAGTAGTTCCACAGAAAATAATTCAATGGCGTAAAATCGCACGATCTTGGTGGCAAATTGACGGGACAATTTCTTGAAACGCCTCTATTACCAAATAGTGTTTTCAATAAGCGATGTTTTTGTTGCTAGTATGGGAACTGTTGGAATAAAAGACGCAGGTAGATATTCAATTGGAATTTATTAAAAATTTCCTTTAAAGGCAAATACAAATACAATATGCTTTTTCTTTTTGTTTTATATATTTTCTTACTTTTAGTCACCTAGCATCTATTCCAGTTCTTTTCCTTTATATATTGAGCGCCTTTTCTTGTGTCAACTTGACACCTGTCTTTCGCTTTCTGATAGGGCTATTTCCGCACGTTTGTGTTGGGTTGCATCCACACCCTCCCCCGGTATGGGCAGTCCTCGACTTACCACGTCTGTTTCTGCTCTAACATACAACACAGTTAACTTGACGGAGGGCCTCTCGTATACTGATGGTCTTAATTGTATCCGATCTAACTTGACCATCCTTGGCGAGCTTGGTCGCGATGACTCTCCCTTTTGGCCAGCAGTTTCGGGGATTGGCAGGATCAACGATGATAACAATGTCCCCAACTTCAATTGGATTTTGTGGTTCAAACCATTTTGACCGCCTTGTCAGGGTCGAAAGGTACTCCAGTACCCACCGTTTCCAGAAAGCATCAGCATATCGTTGGGACATTAGCCAGTTTTTCCGAATCGCTGCTCCATCGTTATTAAGTGGAGTCCACGGCTTAGAACCATCCGATGAGCCTAGCAGAAGGTGGTTTGGGGTAATTGCTTCACAGTTTTCGTCCGACACTGGGACGTACGTTAGCGGTCGACAGTTTAATACATGCTCTACTTCAATCAAGGCGTTTTGAAGGACTTCGTGGGTTGGGTTCTTATTGGGAATAATGCGGTGAAGAACTCTCTTGACGGATTGGACTAACCTTTCCCAACTACCACCCATATGTGGCTATAGAGGGGGAATAAATGTCCATCTAGTTTGAGCATTTGTAAACTCTCTTACCATCTTATCCTGGTCGACTGGTCGTAGTTCCTTACTGGCCGCCGTGAAGTTTGTACCTCGGTCGCTGAAAATTTCGATTGGAGTTCCTCGTCTGGCTATAAAGTTACGGATCACCATAATACATGGGTCGGCCGTCACGGTCGATGCCACCTCGATGTGGACCGCTCGAATAGTCAAACAGGTTATCAAAACCCCCATCTTTTTTAGAGTCGCCGCCCGATTAACACGTTTATTGGGCCAAAATAATCGATACCGATGTACGAAAAGGGTCGACAGTATGCTGAAAGTCGAGCAGCGAGAAGCCCAGCCATCATTGGAGAACGAGGTTCGGCGTTTTGGGTCTTGCATCGCTGGCACTGTTTTCGTTCCGCCCGCGTTGCAACTCATAATCGAAATATGAAGAACCTTTGGCGCCGTTCATTTACTACCGTTTCCTGTTTACAGTGATGGTACCTGTTATGAACGTCACGTATTATTAGCGTCATTACGTGGTAGCCCCTTGGCAAGATAATCGGCCGTCCTACCTCGCTACTCGTCACATTCTGAGCATCGATCCTACCTTTAATCCTTAGAACTCAGTGGACATCTAGATACGGTGAGAGTTGCAATAGGGGGTCCGTCTTGCAGATTCTTCCTTTTGAATCAAGAGCTGTCATCTCTTTGGAATAAAGAGCGCCTGGCGAAACAGGTAGTTCTCTGCCTTAGTAAATTCCGTTTGCTAAATAAAGCCGGTTTGTGGCGATTCTTAAGTTATTAACATAACTTAGGACAAGAGCAGTTGTTCGTAGAAATCATTTCCAGTCCGAATAGCGTTCGGGCTGTAATATGTGCGGTCGTGAGGTTACATTTGCACCTGCATCTGAGTGGTCGTTTAAGTATTTCGGCCTTAGCTCCTCGTCGGTAGTTTTATTAAAGTACGATTCAGCAAATTCGGGCCAGTTTTCCTTGGGTTCGCGAAGAAATTGCGGGCCATTTAACCATCTGCCGCCACTAGAAAGGTCTGGCGTGGCTGCCACTTAGTTCTTTCGTCGGCCACATTTAATTTAGTTGGAATCCATTGCCATTCATTGACTTCGGTTCCATCCAAAATTTCACTTACTCGAAATGCCACAAACTGACTGTACCGTCTATGGTCGGATCTAATCCAACTCAAAACATTGCGGGAGCCTGACCAAAAATGTCTGCTGCTAACCGTTATGTAATGCTCCTTTATGATGCAGCTCTCCAGCCTTGATCCGAGAACCGCTGCCTGCAGTTCCAGCCGTGGGATGGAAAGCATCTTAAGAGGTGCGACTCGAGTTTTTGCAGCAACTAGGGAGCATTCTGTCATAGTTCCATCAACAACTCGGAAATATGCCACAGCAGCGTACCCCTCCACGCTGGCATCTACAAACACATGTAATTCTGTCTCGCTCGCTTGTTTTAATGTTGTAATCCTCAGATAGCATCTCGGAATCTTAACTGCTGCTATACTCGACAGGACTTCTAGCCAGGTAAGCCACTTTTGAAATTCCGGATCTCTAATCTTATCGTCCCAGCCTATTCCTGATCGCCACACATCTTGCAGTAAGATTTTCACAAATATGAGGAAATTTTCTATAGACCCCAACAGGTCGAAAATTGTCGTTAGCGTACGAAGCAGCTCACGTTTGGTTGGATGTCGTTCGCCAGAAAACAAATCTTCATCATGTTCAGATATCTTTATCTTGAAGGTGAACACGTCGTCGGTGATACTCCACATGCCCAGAACCTTTTCGGCCTCAGACTCCGCGCCGATGTTGAGATTGACTTCGCTCTCGACTTGATCATGCATTGCGTTGACTATTGCTGATGAGTTGGACATCCAGTTCCTGATTTCAAATCCAGCCGACTCATGTATGTGTTTGATATCTCGGGCCAACTGAATCGCTTCGTCGATGGTATCCACGCTTTCCAAAAGGTCATCCACGTAATGACTTTGGATGATCGACTCCACATCTCTAGGAAATCTAGCTTTAAACCGTTCTGCGTTTAAATGTTTGATGTATTGGGCACTACTCGGCGAACAGGTAGCCCCAAACGTCATCACGTTCATAACGTACTTCTCCGGCATCTTTTTCGTCTCGTCGTCCCGCCACAAAAAACGTTGTGAGTCTTGATCTGCTTTCTGGATTCCAACTTGATGGAACATTTCGCGGATGTCCCCGCATATAGCAATTTTCCTTTGACGAAACCGGAACATTACTGAATTGAGGGGCTTTAGTTGGTCGGGCCCTTTAAGTAGGACTGAATTCAGCGACACCCCTTGAAACTTCGCTGCGGCATCTCATACCAGCCTCAGCTTTCCTGGTTTGTTCGGATTTGTCACGGGGAATACAGTCAAATACCATGTGCGCGGACCTTGCCTTTTAGCTTCCACTTCAGAAAGCTTGCGGATGTAATTTCTCGACAGGTAATGACCGATTTTCTCATTCAGACTCTTCCTGAGTTCAGGATCACGCCGCATTCGTTTCTCTAGGCACGAGAGGCGCCTTATCGCCATTTCTCGGTTATCGGGCAGTTGGACGTCGTCGAACCTCCATAGGAGACTTGTTTCGAAGCTCTTTCCTTTTCTCCGAGTGGTAGCACGAAATAGGTCATGTGCCCGCTGGTCATCTTGGGATGTTAAAGGTGATTCCTGTTTGGTCACTCCGAGACCTTCTAGAGTGAAAAAGTTTTTTACCAGTTGTTGCAATCGGTGGTCCTGGTCTTCATTGCAATTGCAGCTGCTGACACTATGTTGAGATATTTGGCTAACTCTTGAAACGTTAGCATTTTCACCTCTCTGGCCGTATACTACTCATGCGAGTCGCGTCTTGGAGGCAAACCGTTGATTATCTCCTAATCCTTCGATAGAGTTCGTGGCGAATCCAAGCTTCATGTTGTCTAACCCTATGACGATACGTGGACGTATGGCGCCATAAGAAGTAGCAGGGACGCCCTTGAGATGCTGAAACAATTTTGATAAATCGGACATGTTCAGGTATTGCTCTGGCAGGTCAAGTGATTTCACAGTCCGAACATTTGTCAGGCGGTATTTTTTTGCTGACTGATATCGACGTCGATATGCTGGGAGTTGTCTTCGTAACGGTGAGTGTTGGCCGTCCACTTGAGGCAGAGGGGGCGAACCGTGCCATGAAGATCTAGTTCGTTTGCCATGTCTTGATCCATTAAGGTTATCGAGGATCCGTCATCCAGAAAGGCGTACGTTTGCACGGTCCTGTTTTTGCCATAGAGAATAACTGGTACGTAGCGATATAGAATGGACTGTTTAGAGCAGCAGTAGGTTGTGGTAATTTAATACCTCCGAAGCTTGATGTTCTGCCTTTGGTGTTGATAGATTATGCAGCAGTCTGTGTTGTAGCAGGTCGCAACCGTTTATACCGCAATGAACCTTTGAGCGGCAGTTCTGATAGTAATGTGGTTTTAAACACTTACGGCATAAAAAATTGTCCTTGACTGTTACCCATTTGGAGCTCTGACTCAGTTCGAGAAATGCCTTACAGCTTACTACCGAAGAGCAGTTTGAGGAACATACGCAACATGTTTTCTTAGCGACTGTGTTGTTTGTTTGACCGCATCGCTGGTGAGTAGAGCGCACAGGTGCTGATTGTGTTTCCTCGGAATGCATGTGCAGAAAACCTCTCTCTTTTGGCTGGCGTACGTTGATACTTGCAGTTTATAGCGCTGGGATTGTTACACAATTCGCTGCACCCGTGATTTGGTAAAGCCACTCGCTAAAGTCGAAAAGGGTGCACCTTCGAGAGTTTGTCGAAAAATTCCCCAATTCAGGCGGATCGATATCGGAAGCTTCTCCACGAGCTCTTGTAAGAGGGCAGGGTTGTATAGGTGGAAAAGCAGCCCCGATGCTTCTATTGTAGCGATAAGGTTCTGCACTGCCAAAGCAAACACGATGCTCTCCAATTTCCCTTATTTTGGCGCCGGCGTTTAGTGAATCCTCTGTAGGGGTGGCCGTGGTGTAGTGGTAGTAGCAAACACTTCTCACTCGGAGGGTCCAGGTTCGAATCCTGCCCATGGCAAGTCAGTTTTTCATTGTGTAATTGGAACTTAGACAGAAAAATTCTGCGTGTGAAGGCATAACACTGACACGTAGATTTGGCTGTTGTAGAGTTTCAAGCATAGAAAAAGAAAAATACTGTGATATACCTCGAATCACTATGAGTGAAGAAAAAACTCTCCGTCCTATTCGGACTCCCACCCCTGGAGAGCAAACATAGAAACACAAACAGATGAGCTCTGGTCGCCCATACAACATTCTCAACGTTGAGATTATGCGCGGAACACAAGACGGTTGTAGCAGCATGCTGCGCACTGCTTCGTATGCATCGCCTTTCAATGCCCTTTGTAGCCGCGAGATGTTTTCTTGGTTGGAGAATCCACATAAATGAGTGGTGCATTCATAGTCGGATATAAAGCTTGGCCAATCGTCGGGGCTTCCATTGAAAGGCTGCAGGTCTCTTGATATGGAACGACGAGCTGCTAGTTGCGTTTTATTTAGTTCACCGGTCGTATTGCGTGGCAATGTTAGATTTAGGGTTTGCTCTACGGTTGGCGGAACTTCTCGATGGTGTTGCATAAAGGTGCTAGTATTGTGCTCCATTGGCCGTTCAAAGAGGTGTGAAATCCGGAGTATTAACGGACGTTCACCCAGAGGTGGTTGCAGTTGTCGCTGGAGTCGTTATTCAGGTTCAAGTTGCGAGGATGGTAGCAGATTTGGTCGTGATCGTAGTGCGCATGACAGGGCCTGTTGCTCTTGCTGCTGAGATGTCTGCTGTAAATTCATACGCTGCAGTGTGGCAGCTGATTGGCCGCATTGACCCCAGGCCACGATTTGCTAACATCACTCTGGTACTTTCGGTAATCGAATGAATTAGCAGCTTGTAAGTTAGGCAGCAGGGCGGCATTTGTTCCATTGTTGGTAGGATTTGGTGCGGATATGGTGGGTGGTTGTTGAATTACGCATCTCCTCTAACCACAGTTTTATTGCCGCATTTCCTTGGACGGCATGTACAACTTCTTCGCCAGCATGTGACGAACAATCATCTTCAGCTTGATGCAGGAGCGAATATTTTTTCTCCAGGTACTCCCTGTCGCGCTGCTTACGCCTTCGCAGTTTAACTTGTACCCCTTCATGTCATTTTTCTTCGAGAAGCTGCTCTTTATTGTCACGCTTCTCTCCCAAAGCGCTCTCCTCCTCCAGTCGTTCTAATTGCAAACGTCGGGCGGATGAGTTTCTAGACGATGGTGGTGCGACTGGAACTGCTTCATTTCCTTGGCTTACTTGGGTGACATGTGCGGGAGCACTTTCCTTATGTATGATTGCTTGACAGTCCGGACAGCTCCACTCTCCACTCGTTCACCCCAACACAATCGAAGTGGTTGTCTTTTCTTGTGTCAACTTGACACCTGTCATTCGCTTTCTGATAGGGGTGTGTCCGCACGTTTGTGTTGGGTTGCGTCCACAAGAACAAATTGTTGATCATCGGAAATAAGAACCGGTGATATCACCGGCATACAATCCGCATCATACGGTACACTTTTATGAATTGAATGGCATCTGATGAGCTTCTTAAGGATTGTCCCGACTCCAAATACGGCAATTTCGGTTGTTTAACCAGAAATGATCTTCATCATTGAACAGAATCTTACAGGAAAAAACTTAGTCAACTTCTAGTTGATTTAAAGTCCAATCACTGAACATCCGACTTAATAAATGGCCATGCGGCGCTAGCTCTTGCACCAATTGGATCTTATAACCCTTGAGACAAAAACCTTTACGCAGAATTTTCCAGGTAGACGAATCGATAAATTGCGATCCTCTTTAATACAAGCTTCCACAGCTGCGATATTTCCTTCCGAACGCACTGCTCTCATTCCTGTTGGTGCTAGTATCCAATAGCGTAATTTGATGCAAAATTTTTCAATAATACGATTGCTATAAAAATATTTTGTCATGTTAGGGTAAACACGTTGATCTTTGTAATTTGACGGTGAATATCAAAGATGAACTAGCAAAGATGGCAAACTCCACTAATACTTTTTTAATCCCTTAATTTTTCTTTCTTTTTTTAAAAAAGAACTTAACACTCAAGTGGGTATAAATACACTTAAAGTGCCTGAGCATGTGTTTAGTTTTTTGCAAAATGGGATAGAGAGAGAAAGAAAGATATTTAGGCTCAGTGGTTATTTCGCTACATGGGTCGCATCCAACATTTAATGGGAAGACTAAATTCTTAGTGGAGGTTGGCTTGTTGTTGATTTCTAGTCAACTACTCATTATAACATACTTGATTTTCGTTAACTTTAAAAATTAATATGTCTTTCGGAGGAGGCTGGTATTGACGTTTCTGTGTAAGATATGAGGGGAATTGAATTCTCACGTATTCACAGTCAAGGCCACACAAAAAAGACAATCAGTAGAAAGCGGCCGCGCACAACACAGCACATCACGAGTGTGGTATAATTAGCCGCTGGGTAGAGGGAGTAACTTGCCCGCCATATGTTACATTTATGTATAGTGCTATTCAAAACAGTTGGCCACCGTCCATATGCGCAGAGAGAGTAAGAGAATGAAAATGCATTGGTGTAGACATCCTCTTTCATTTTTGCTTTCCTTTCATAGATAATTTTCGTGTTGTGTTGTTGCAGGATTCCCCTTTTAAAAAAAAAATAATAATTTTTATGAGAGCAAATTTAAGGTACTTGCGCAGTAGACTGACCAACTGTTTTAAATAGCTCTACACATGCAGTGAAACTTCCCTTAGGCGGACTTGCACGTGGACTAAATTTGTGTCGCCTATGGGAGGATTCCGTATAGGGAAATTGTAAATTGCAAACCCTTTTTGACTCTTCAAAGCGAAGATTAAAACGCAAAATAGTTTAAATAATTGACTAAAATTTAGGCTTCTTTGTATGTTAGGAATTAATATAAGTTTTTTCTAATTGCTGTTGGTCTGAATCACTGAATCACTACTCGTACTATTTCACTGTTGTAAACTATGATTGCTTCTGGTAAGGCATACATTTTTTTTAAAGAACTTAACACTCAAGTTTGTATTACTACACTTAACATGCCTGAGCACGTGCTAAGTTTTTAGGAAAATAGGACATACAGAGAAAGAAAGATTTACATTTATATAAGCGTCCAAATGGAGGAAATCATTGACTTCTATACCAAGTTTGCATTTTTGAACCAACCGAGAAAAAATTTAAAGTTCCGCTAGTATGGTCTATTAGATTAAATCCTTCATTGTACACAATTATATTTTCTCCAAACCCGGATTTCTTGTAACAATTTTGTACTGTTGTTGCTATTATTTGTTGCCATGCTCTATTTATGGACCACATTGCGTCGAATACATTAACGGCTTTAGACTCACCATATCATTAAGGACAAGTGATCGGTAAAGAAAGTAAAGCTAGTCACACTCTGATCCAAGGGCTAGCAAACAGATGTAGTGTTTGGTTGAAGGAAAATAATTTGCATATTTTCTAAACGCAGTATTTTAGGGTGGAATGCAGCATTATCTAAGAAAGGAAAAATATGTTTCTTCTTAAATTTCATTCTCCCGTCAAAAGATCGTAGCCAGTTCGCCATAATGTCGTACGTCATATACGCCTTTCTATTACTCCTCCATTCTACTGGCAGCTGGTTAAGCTTTAAATAGTCAAAAGCTCTTGGACGAGGTGATTCTCTGATCATCAGAAGTTTCTACTTGTCGTCTACCATATTCGCGCAGTGCAAGCCAGTTACTTGTTCTTTTGATAGTTTTTCGAAGCATTTTTCTCCTCTTGGGTTCATATATAGGGGGGGCTGTGATTGAAGGCAACTTTTCAAAAAACTTTTTAACGTCCACCAGATTTACTTCACTTCTGAATGCGATATGATGACGCCTCCGAAATGTATCCAACGATTTCTCTGCACTAAGAAAAAAAAGTTAAAATAGAAACAACTACGGACATCAGATTACTAAAAAACAAAATCATGCAAAAGATGTGGTTTTATCTGCATACAGAGAACAGCTTAAGAATAATATGTTTCTATCTGCAAATATATCTTATTTTTTACAATTGATCATACCCATGAAATGGATAATACAAAGGACAGGGCTATTCAAAGCAGTTGGTCTAACAGTTGGCCAACGATCATACCAAAGAAAAGGATAATACGCAAAGAGAACAAGAGAATGAAAATGAATGAGCATGTACGTCCTCTTCCATTTTTTCTCTCTTTCAGCTATCATTTCCATATATTTGTTGTTGTAAAGTTCTCTTTTTTAAAGCACTTAAGTTTTTGTGACAGCAAAATTTAAGAGACCTGCGCAGTATACATTTTTGATCGTTCGTCAACAATTTTAGAAATGCTATCACATCCTCCATCCCAACGCTCATTTACAATGACATTGCAGCTGTCAGCTCTTTGGACAAGGCCAATCTGCATACTGCACACTTTACGGCCAGCACAACACTTCCAGATTCGCTTGACTGCATAGAATCTTCAATGAAACGAATCCACTTTCGCACTCGTGTAGTAGCAAGAGTACATAAAGTGTTAAAAAAGTCAGTCGTTCATAGACCTCAGCGGAGATCAAATGCATTTCGTGTTCCGCTTTACAAGTGTGGAAAAATAATAATAAATAAATAAATATAGTATTAAACATCAAACTTTCGGGTGTTCGGTAGCCGAAGTGGTAGAGACCCGGACAATAAATCTCGGGGTTGTGGGTTCGCTTCCCAGCCTCAGCGAAAGTTTTTTTTTTTTCTTTATTATTTAATTAATTTAAAAAGACAATTTTTAATAAATCAATTTGGTTTTAAGGCGGGACATGATATATCACATGCCGCGTTTAAACTGGTGTCCGATATCCAATGGAATAAAGGCAATAAACAATGTACTGGTGCCTCCCTTGTTGACTTGGAAAAGGCCTTCGATACCGTATGGTTAGAGGGTCTTTTCTATAAGCTGACTAGGCTAGGGATCAGTAAACCACTGTTGTACATTCTTTATAACATGCTAACCAATAGACAGTTCATCGTGAAAAATGGTGATGTGACTTCTGTTGGAATATTTCAAAATACAAATGGTCTTCAGCAAGGCGCGGTCAATTCGCCGATCCTATTTAACATTTATACTAGCGACTTGATAGGTCTGCGTACGCAGACGATTTGATAGCGTACAGAACAGGCCAAAAAATAGAGGTCATTAATACTCTATTGCAGAGTGACTACGATAAGATAAGACGATTTTGCGATGACTGGAAGTTGAAAATCAACTTTCAGAAGTCGGAAACCATTCTCTTTAGGACGCCGTTGTCTGGAGCCTCTAAGGATACCAGAAAAAATTTGCGAAAGTTCTCTATCATTGGACAACACGGACAACCTCTTGCTTGTCGAAATGTAGTCAGATACCTTGGGATCTGGCTAGATCAGTTTCTGTATTTTGGCAAAAATGTAGATGCTGCTCTGGCCAGAGCTGAAGGTGCTTTTTCCCTTACAAAGAGACTGTTTTATAGCAGCCAACTCGATGGGAGGGTAAAGGTAATCTGCTACATGACCCTTATCAGGCCCATGCTGGTATTTGGTTGTCCCGTGTGATTCAATGTACGAGCAAGCTTAATGGAAAAGATTCGGGTGTTTGAGAAGGCTTGTCTTAGGGCTGGTCTTCGCTTGTACAGAACACCAGAGTACAAGAAATTTTATCCTAATGAGGTCCTTTACAACAGGGCGAACCTAATACGAGTGGACAACTTCGTAATTAAGCTGACTCGAAGGCACATTGCAAGAGCAATGACCTCGACGAATAATCTGATATCTGGGGCTTACTACCCCAATTACCTTTACCACGAGGGTGTGCGCTCTGACGGCTACGTTCCACCGGAAGCATTCCTCTACCTAGATCAGATAGGGCTGATCCAGGATAGATCAGCGGTGCTATTAATCTTCCATGTCGCTCGGACAGCTGGGGACAGGCGATTCAACTACGGCAGACATACATACGGCAGTGTGGATCGCCTCAGGTTCAGTATGGTTGTGTAGAATCGCGATAAGAGGGATGTCATTCGGCAGCACCAGCATTTCTGGTGGTTGAATGATAGGGAAGATGTTTCGTCGTCATTTCCGTAAATTACGGACCAGCTTCACTAATGAGGCAGAGCCGACCAATTTATTTGCTCTGTGAATAGCGGTGGCCAGCTCACATAGGTTTAGGTTAGCATTTAAGAAACATATACATATATCTGTGTATACAAAGGTATATCAGTGTATATGATTGTGTATAATGTCAATGTGTGTTTATGTGTGTATTGTACATTTAGGTTAGGTAGGCTAAGGCTTATTTTAAGTTAGATACTAAGTTTTTATAAAAAATAAAAAAATGTCCATATGCTAAGTTTTGTAAACAAATTTTTTTCTTAGTCTTAAATACAGAAAATTAGTATTGCTAAATAAAATGTAATGACGTCGAAAGACATAGATATATGTAAGTATTTAGAGTAGCTTAGAGTGCCTGTGTGGGGCCATAAGTTAGCATAAGATTGTTAAGTAATTGTAAGCTAGCATTTAAGCATTTTTTGTTAGAATGTAAGAGTTAGTGTTAAGAAAATAAAATGCATTTAAAACTGAAAACAGAACTGTTAAAAAAGTCAACATTTTGCCAACGTCGTAAAATTGTCTATACATTAAACACACACATAAAATGTTCTATCTCTCTCTCTTTATTTTTTTTTTGTTCACATCATTTTCTGAATATTGCACTAGAAGCACAGTCTTTCTTAGCAACTTATCGTATGAAGTCGTTAAGATCAATTTGTTATAAGTAGTAATAAACATTTTCATTGAATTTATCAGAGTTTCAACTAACGCGGATTTTCAATATTTGGTGCAGAAACCCGGGAAGTAAGCGGTGATCGTAATGGAGGTGATTACTCGTATTGCCTTTAGGGCACAGCTAACTAAAATTATAAAGGCTGCGACAGAGCATTTAAATGCGGAAGACTCTCAAGTTAATGACATAAATTTACAGCTATTCGACGTAATTGAAGAGGAGCTTGCCACGCTTATTGATCGCCTGACCGCTGTTCATGTACGAGGGGCGTTCAATATATTCTCGGTATCGAGGTGAAGCTGGGGTTGTATATATAAATTCACTTATTTATCAAGTAATACTATTATTTTAGTGCATTCATGTAAAATTTCATATAAATGTGATTATTAATTCGCATTTTATCTCTAGTTAAACAGAATCATAATGGCAACTGAGACGATGATGGTGAAAATTGAGCATCGCGCTGTAATTAAATTTCTCACTAAGCAAGGAAAAAGTCAAAAAACTATTCATGAAGAGATGGTGGCTGTTTACCAGGGTTCCGCACCTTCATTATCAACTGTGCAAAAGTGGTCAAGTGAGTTCAAGAGAGGCAGAGAGAGCATTGAAGACGACCCCCGCTCCGGCGCCCCGGCTACTGCTTGTACGGGAGAAAGCATAAAAGAAGTCGAAAAACTTATTCTTGAGGATGCCCGAATAAAGGTGAAAATGATGGCAGAGATCACCAAGCTTTCAATTGGTACCATTCACACCATTCTTCATGACCATCTTAACCTTTCAAAGGTCAGTGCAAGGTGGGTGCCACGAATGCTCACAGCGCCTCAGAAAAAAGTGAGAATCGCATGCTGTAGAGAGCTTTTGGAGATGTGTAGTGAGAACGCGGACGGTGTTATGGATCGAATTGTTACTGGGGACGAAACATGGGTCCACCACTATGACCCTGAAAGCAAACAAGAGTCCATGCAGTGGCATAAAAAAGGAACAGACCCCCCGAAGAAGTTCAAAGTCACTCCATCTGACGGGAAGCTCATGGCCACAGTTTTTTGGGACTCAAAAGGAATCTTGCTCATTGAGTACAAAAAAAAGGTGAAACCATCAACGCCACATCCTACGCTTCCACTTTGCATAATTTGCGGGAGGAAATTAAAAAGAAATGACGGGGTAAACTCGCAGCGGGTGTGTTGCTTCTTCATGACAACGCTCCTGCTCACACGGCGCGAGTTTCCAAGGCTGCTGCGCGAGATAGTGGTTTCGAAGAAATCCAACACCCACCTTATAGTCCAGACCTTGCCCCTAGTGATTATTTCCTGTTTCCGGATTTGAAAAAATGTCTTCGTGGAAAAAGATTTTCGGATGATGAAGAACTCAAGTCGGCAATAAATGGGTATTTTGCAGAGAAAGAGGAAATTTATTTTTTTGAGGGTTTAAAAAAGATTATCTCAAGATGTAACAAATGCATTGATGTTAGGGGAGATTATGTTGAAAAATGAAAACAATTTAAATTGGATTTGCATTTTTCTTCATATCGATACCGAGAATATATTGAACGCCCCTCGTAAGTGTTAAATCCTGCGATCAGCAAATCTTCATCAACGGGCTTGTAAAGTCCAGTGACCAGGAAAAAGAATTCGTGAGGATAGCCGAATATGATGATACAGCAATAACGATGCTCGCTCGATTAAAATTTCCTTTGCAGAAATTGCGTAGGCAGCAACAATCGCCAAACGTTAGTTCACTTAACACCGAATCTCCTAAAAACAAAATGAAGCGATAAACTCTCTTCGGCAGAAAAATGTCAATATCTGGAAAGAGCATTGCGGGGTGCGGGGTGCAGCAAAAAAAGTTGTAATGGGATTCACAGCATCGACGGCATGCTGCGACGCAGTTGTTGCTTTGGTAAAAGAGCAATACGGTGATACGGAGAAAGTGGTTGACGGCCACATGCAGAAACTAATTACACTCCGCCCTATAACTGCAAAAACTGATGTTATCAGCTTAAGGAACTTATATAACACCATAGCAACTTCTATCCGATACCTAACTGCATTGCATGTACCATCTCAACAATATGACGTAATGCTAAAATCAATACTACTACGTTGCTTGCCCATCGAAATTCGCGTGGATTACAATCAGCGGAAAGAGACGATAAAACATTAGCAGGCATATCGTATAACGCACAAACACGGCCACAGGTGTCTCTGTATGGTATGAACGATCAACATGTTAAAAGTATCAAGCGGTTCTTAAAAAGAGAGGTGGAAGCCTTGGAGAGGAGCAATGTCACTCCCACACAACAACACACAAGTAAAGATATCATCTCAGAAACTTACGGTTCCTTAAATGTGAGAAGTGCGGTGGCAAACGCTTATCGTCGTTGTGCGACGCAGCACAAGAAAAGAAAAATTCAACCGCTAATATGGTAATACCAACAGAAATTTGTGCAGCCGAATGCGACAAAGGAAGCAAATGATTCAATATGTGCCTGCACAGTTCATTTACAAACTAAAAACAGCCCGGTGCGTTGCCATTGGAGCAAATAACCACAATAGTTTAATTCACGTCGTCATAGACGGTGGCAGTCAACAAAGTTATGTGCGGGAAAGTGTCGTGGAAAAACTAAATCTCTTGCCTGGCGGCGAAAAGCTGCGCATATCAGTAATTCCCTTCGGCTCACAGAAAAAATCACCAGTGCAGACGTATGAAAAAGTAACAATAAAATTAAAAAGCCAGTATGATGAGCGATGTGCTTTGTTACAAGCGATAGTAGTGCCAGATATTTGTGTGGACGTTCTGCATGCGCCTGCCCCTCGTTTAAAAATCTTAAGTTCGGGGATACAATGTATGTTACGTTGACCTTCCAATGGAAGATGGATTGAGCATGCTGATAGGGTCAGATTTTTACTGGGCCATTGTCACCGGGAAACAGCAACGAATCTCCGCCCGTTTCAGAGGCATAGAGACAGTTTTCGGATCGGCGCTTCAGGGTTTACATTCAACCGCTGATGCTGTTGGGTGTGCAAATATTACAGCTATTGTTGGAAACGATTTTAGCACGACGGGTGCGGGTGAGTCGGATCTCTCTACATTGTGCTCTCTCGACTTTAATAAAAAAAAAATATCGTTACGAAGCCAACTTACTGTGGAAGGATCCTGAGGCGATGTTTGACAGCAATACGCACCAGGCAGGTAAGCCGACTTAATTCGCTGATTCGTTGTTTATCTAGGGACCCAGTGAAACTGATGGAGTACGATGCTGGCATAAAACAACTAGTCATTGACGGTGTAACGGAGCCAGTTAAGGGTTTGTCGCAGGGTGCCGCAAAGAGGGTCATATATCTACTACATAGGCCCGTCTATAAGGAAGAGAGTATGACGACAAAACTGCGGATAACTTTCAACGCCTGCAGCCGAACAGTTGACATTCCATCCTTGAACGACCAGTTAATTACAGGCACAAACCTTCTACCGGACGTGTTGAAGATACTAGTCAATTTTCGACTTGGGCAAATCGGCATCGTTTCCGATATTGAGAAAGCGTTTTTGCAGATAACACTTAATGAAGGCGATCGAAATTCTCACCGCTTTTTCTGGTGCTCGTCTATCGATACTGCGGGTTCATCTGGAGTTTCGAATAACCAGGGTTATTTGGCGTGAGTTGCAGTCCCTTTCTTGTTTCGGGGACTTCACTTGGTTAACGAAGAAAAGAAGAGGTTTCCTGAAACTTTCCTAACCCTTACAGACAGTTTCTATATGGACGATTTGGTCATTAGCGTAGACTCACAGCCGTGCCGTTCGTGATGCAACTAATCTGGAGATGTTCCCAATCTGCCAAAAGATTTTGGGTTTAATCTCGTTGATTTTCAGCGACGAGGTGGCAGTGCAGTTAGAATCAGTTCAAAGTTTTTTGGAGGCAAACTCATCCTTAGGCAGTAAACGAAATGTCCTCTCCGCTCTGGCACGTATCTACGAACCACTGGGAATGGTCAGTCCCACTTTTATCAAATCGGAAATCCTATTTCAAGCAACATGGAGAAGGAAACCGTCTTGGGACGAGGTTCTACCGTCTGACTTGTTACTGGAGTGGAATGATTGTGTGAAAAAAACTTAACAATGGTTTTCAACATAAAGCCATAGATCACACTATATTAAATAGCTTATGATGACAAACTCTACTAATATCTTTGCAAACTCTTAACCCTTACACAAACGTTCTGTTAGTGAATTACCAACCTATTGTATATCTCTATAACCTGCCTAACCTCCAGCAACTTTACTTGTAAATTTCTCTCATTCTATCAACTTTACTTGTAAATTGCTCAAATTATAGCAGTGTACATGTATTGGTAGTTTATTTACAGTGTGTGTGTGCGAAGTTTATAGGTTTGCAAAAGTATTAATAGAGCTTGACATCTAAGTTAGTTCATTTATGGTGGTTAGGCACTTTGGATGCAATCAACCATTCCTTTTTTACTCACATAAAATCTAAATCGAGATATCCTATGAGTATAAAATTTATTAAATCGTGGGAAAGAAGGTATACAACTGCAAAATCTGCATTTTTGTAAATTATTTTTAATCATTGAAATATTTATATACCGCTTAAAATATTTCCATGAAATTTTTAATTTTAACCTTGAATAAAACGTTGCTTTATAATTTTAATTTGTAATGAATATTAAAAGCTTATACTAATTTCTAGGTATAGGTGTACAAAATATCCTGAAGGTTGGACTTTTTTTTCTTTTTAAACTATCTGTATGGTTTATATTGTTCTAACAAATTCGATCAAATACACGTATGCTTACACTTTTCCAACTGTTTTTCTTTTACATGCTTGTTTTTATTAGTCAAACCCATCCTCCTTTTCAGTCAAGCATTAATTTGTCCTGCAAAAATTTCACAGAAGAATAAACACTAGCATGAAGCAAGAGAGCGACAAAATATTTGGATTTTATTTTACACATGGTAAAATATCACCTCTGACACAAAATGGCCAGAAGTAGTAACCGCACCTATAATCCCTTCGGAATTCGGTACACATATTACAAGCGTGTATACAGATATACTCGTACTTGAGTATTAAATAAAAAATAATATAATTTACAAGAAGCTTGCCTGTACCTTCTCAGGTACAAGAAAAGCAATTCATATAAAATAACATTAGGTATCACCGAGTTTAATAACATGGTTTTTACTTTTTTCGACAAATAATCCTACTCAACCTAACAAAATCTGCTTACCAAATCCCTGTCATCGAAATACTCTTAAAAATGGTCTTCACAAAGTTGATCACTTTAACGAGCAACCAAAGTTTCGAAATTAAAACCCTTTTTCGGAGATACGAGTATTTTCACATGCTAAGCCTTTTAAATCAGATATGTATTCTCTTTTAACTCAAAAAGGTCTTCCCTTTAAGATAGGTAAATGAAAATTTCTTATATTTGTAAGAAGATCCCTGCGATAAAATTTGCTTTTATAGCACTGGTTCTTATGTGGTATTATTTGGTTAGGTTGTGCGGTCGAATGTTATTTGTAATTCGTAGATGGAAGGTTAAAGATAGTAATTGAAATGCCTTTTGAAAGAGAGTCAGCTAATGCCAGGGACGGCATTAGCTTAATTTTGAATCAAGATTAGTTTACCCTCACATGAAAAAAAAAGGCAGAACTACATATAATTATTTATAATATTACATGCGTGCATTTAATGCAGAAACAAAATATATCGTTATAAGTAGTTATAAGTATTACATTATGTGGAATATGCATCTTTATTAGAGGAATTTTAAGCTTAAGAATATGTGATGTACGGAAAAGTTCACCTTTGTTTTAATATAATGATATTTAATATTTAACGTATTCGTTAAAGTTCAGCGTCGCGTTGTATTCTATTCGAGTACATAGAATCATTACATAGTCCATTCTTAGTGATTTCACTGAAAAGATATACATGCATAGTGGGCCAGCCTGAACTGACTGATTCAAAATGCATGTACATTTTGGAAGTTATGTTTTCTAGACCCTGAATTGCAACTCTACAAAAAGAAATTAGGAGTCGTCAATTATATGAAACAGAGATACCAGTTAAAATCGCCATTTTTTTAAAATAACCCAGTCACCAACAAGTACTTCAAAAATCTCCATTGTCGTCCACTACGGTGTGCGTTGTGGCTCCATCCTGCTGGTACCTTAACATATGGTTATTTTGAACTGTCAGGCTTCAGAAATCCTTTAGCTTAGTCCGATTCACAGCCCCAGTAATAGCTTGTGAATGTTCGTCGTCATCTTCTAAAACAATATGGACCGAAGACTCTATCGGCCATAACCCCACACCAAACAGTGAGACCTAGATGCTGTAATTAACTCTGGTGAAATGCTCTAGGATCTCTATACATCAAATTGGACAATTCTGTGATAATTATTTACATATCCATTTAAATGAACATATACACTTAAGGACAAAATAATAAATACAGCTTGATGAACTTGTATTGTGTCCACTTTTTGAGGCATTGATTGTATTTAGTCACTGAACTGAATACTTATTGACAACTTCTAAGCCGTTATTCGATAGAGTCGTCGGTCCATATTTTTTTAGAAGATGACTACGAACATTCACAAGCTAAGTTGTCAAAAAGTATGCAGTTCAGTGGCTTACTACAATCAGCTCCTGAAAAAGTGGAAAAATTCTCGTTCATGAAACTGTATTTATTTTTTATCCGTAAGTGTACTCTATTACCTATAATTAGTTCGTTTAAACAATTTAAATTATTTGTGGCTAGCTGTACGAATCTATTGGCATATCGTATGCTTTGTCTTACAACCGGAGGTAGTATTATATGTAGTTCTTGTGCCATTTGAATCTTCATATCAAATTTTAAAATCTGTCTTGGCGATGTCATACAGCCTCCAAACTTTCTCCATTTTAAACAGACCGATGAACAATTTGTCGTGACAGATCAAATTGCGCACTCCGCTGCATTAAACGGATGATTATTATGTTTGCACTGGGAGCACATTGTTAGCACATGTTGCAGCATTAAAATGGTGGCGGTATTTTCTTTGAGTTGTAACAATAGATTGCT
Source organism: Volucella bombylans (assembly GCA_949129095.1). NCBI lineage: Eukaryota > Metazoa > Arthropoda > Insecta > Diptera > Syrphidae > Volucella > Volucella bombylans. The sequence goes on along the minus strand of OX422144.1, from coordinate 42,838,650 downwards.
GCAAAACATAAAAATATTCAATAATTTTATCGCGTTCTTCCCCTGGATATGTTGACGTTATGAATTTTCATAAAGCTATGATCTGCAAAAAAAAATAATAATCAAACCCTATAAAAATTAAAAACGGTCAGTCAAAGTTAACCCACCCTGTATATTTAGTTAATAAAGTATAAGAATTTCATCTCTAAAGATGCTTCTGGTACTTGCAATGACGAAAACGATTTAACAACTCTACATCCTCTTTATTACTTGACAACATTTTAGAACAACTGAAATAAAATACGCTTGAAAATCGATTGATTTATGCATTGTTAGTTGTAGAAGAATTGTTGCACAGGACAAATCTAGTAGCCGTTTACTACGAGACGCTCAATGTAAAATGCCTTAAAATTTTATGGAGAATCCGTCAACCTTGTTTTAATGATTTAATTCAAAGTTATAAGATGTATGTAGCTTTAAAAAAATTATATTTTATAAGTTCTGCATCATCATCATCATCAGCATGATTCTAAAAAGTAAATACCATAGGTATGGCGTATTTAGGACTTAAGCAGGACGAAGTCCTATTAATGAAGTTAAAAACAAAACCTTTCCCGGAATTGATTTCGTCAAGGTATTAGAAAAAGCAGGAATCTTATTAACGAAATCAAAACTTAAGCTTGCCATGAAATAAATGTTCGTAAAGTGCTACAAACCATAATGTATAAAATGATAGATTAGTTATACTGTTATTGATAGTAAAAGTCATGCGATATTTCGACAGGCTTTTGATGAGATGCTTATGTTGAAAGTTGAATTATCTCAGGACTAAGTATGGACCAATTTGACAGCATTGAAAGTACCATTCTTGGTGACACACGATGGCAGAACTATTCGCTATTCCGACCCATTGATCAAGTCTAGCGACCCCGTTCAATTCGATATCTCGACCGGAAAATTAAGCGACTTCATCAAATTCGATTCAGGCAATCTGTGCATGATCACTGGAGGTAAAAATTTGGATCAGTCATTCGCAGATCTCGGTAGCCAAGCGGTTAGCGGCGTCGATCATCACAGTCGTTCATAGACCTCCGTGAGGAATAGACGTATTTCGGCTTTCAAAGTGAAAAAGTAAATAAGAAAGTATGTATAAAAGTGAATTAGAAACATTTTAGCCAAACGCATCGGTGGCCTAGTGGTAGTGGTGTCGGCCGATTGAGTCGTTCATTGATCTCCGTAGAATACAGACGTGTTTCCGCTTGTGTCGGTACTCGAATAATAACGTCTCGACCATTGATGACTGGAGAGTGGAATCGAATTTTCTAGCAAATTTGAAATTTTATGGGACGCTGGATGGTGAGGATTGTTCTCGAAGTATGTCATTCTAGTATAAATACCAGCATCCCCAAGGTATGCAAGTTAGTTTATCAGTTGAATTTGAAGTGTTAATTAGCAGAAGTGATTAAGTGATTTAAGTAAAAGATAATAAAAGTATAAGCGGTTGAGAAATTGAATTGTATTGAGAGAAATAATTAAATAAGTAGTGAATTGTAACTGTACTGAATAAATCGATTTGTATTTAAAAGAATAAGTTCTATCATTTGTACCCACATAAATATTTTACAGTATAATAAGTATCAAAAAGACATTTGAGGAGTTTCCTATAGGCTCCAATTATCAGAGTGTCAGTGTGTTCGGCCGGCAGTCGTTCATAGACCTCGACAGAGGACAGATGTGTTTTGGCTTCTTTTCAAGTGAAAACAGAGTGATAAAAGAACAATTAGAAACGTTTTGAGCAAGTGCTTCGGTGGCACAATAGTAGTGGTGTCGGCTGAGAAACCAAGGGTCGTAGGTTCGATCCCCGAACAAGGACGGACTTTCTTATTATTAAAAATCCATCAAAATAACAATAATATAAATAAAAATAAATCCAGTGAAACCAGAGGATGAGTGGTGGTTAACGGTCCGCTATCCAAATAGCGGCTCCGGGAGATGGCACGATGTCATCTGATGACCAAACCGTAATTTCGGCCCTTTCGGAAACTACATCTAAGAGGAGGAGGAAGCTGAAGCCAACTCCAAACCTCATGAAGCGCCCTTCCCTATCAGCTGCCTGGTGAAGCAAAGGAAGAGGCGCCAACTTCCTCAACAAAAGCAGCAATACAACAAGAACAACGAAAGACGCTACTCAAAAAGAACAACGAAAAACACAAGACGAATATGTGTCCTGACGGTGGGGAAGGCCACTACATGGGTGGCAACAATAGCTTTGCATTCCTAGCTGCCTCTGAGTCAGATGAAGAAGAGAACGAGGTCAAAGTCGTAGGTAGTAGCATCATGCAGCTACAGCAACAGGTGCTTTCTATAAGAGCGAATCAAGTGGCAAGGAGGGAGAAGGAGCTACAGCAGATCCCTCAGAAGCAACAAAAAACAAAAAGTCGAGCTACTACAACAACAAAAACATAACCACAAAACATAGCCACTAAAACAACAAAACATACAAAAACCAGTACAAGAATTAACAAAGAAGGATCCTAAACCACAACCTAAAAATAAACAGCAAAAACAACAACAGCAGCAGCAGAAGCAACAACAACAACCACAGAAATCATCTAAGCAACGGGTACCTCCAATCAACACTTTTAAGATGGAGTTGAAAGAAACAATAGAATTTAATTTTGGTGGGAGCGAACGCCCCCATTTATTCGGCTTAATACAAGCTATAGCTTACAAATTAAACTTAAACTAAAACTTAAAACTAAGGTTGGTTGGAGTGGTGAAGGAGAACGGATTTGAGGTAGGGAGTGGTGCGGTGGAAGTCAAAGACGGTAGGGTTTGAGTTGATTTGACGTAGCATACGGAAGATTGGTTCGTTTGCGCCGTAGGAGGTGTGATGGGTTGGTAGATAGAAGAGTCGAGGGGTACGTAGATTACGAGGGTTAGTGTTGAGGAAAATGGAGTTGTGAAGGGACGCGCATTCAACGTGACCTGAAAGGAGTCGATGAATGAAGAGAAAGTCTGCTGCATCTCTGCGATCTTCAAGGGTGTTTAAGTTGATAAGGTTGAGACGGTTTTGATAGGGGGGCAGATTAAAAGGATCGTCCCAGGGCATACCTCGAAGAGCAAATCGAAGAAAACGGCGCTGAATGCCTTCAATTCTCGAGATATGAACACGATGATATGGGGACCATACTTGACTGGCGTACTCTAGGAGGGGGCGAACAAAAGTAATATAGAGGGACCTGGTCACGTATGGGTTGGTGAATTCTTTGGACCACCGTTTTACAAAACCTAGTGCAGAGTTGGCTTTGAGGATTATCTCATCCATATGTAAACGGAAGTTGAGCTCGCTATCACACAAAATGCCGAGGTCACGAAGAGATTGTACGGAGGAGATAGGTTGGTTATGGAGAAGATAGAGTCGGGGAGGAGATTGATTCCGTTTATGTGAGAAGGTGATGGATTGGCATTTGGCGATGTTAAGTTCCAAAGAATTTTTGAGGCACCAGATCGAAAAACTATTAAGATCTTGTTGAAGGAGGAAAGAGTCATGGGGAGAGGAAATGGTTTTGAAAAATTTGGTATCGTCGGCGTAAAGGGAGACAGATCTCATATCGAGATCATTTATGGTTAATATAAAAAGAAGAGGACCGAGATGGTTGCCTTGTGGAACTCCAGAGATGGCCAAAAATGGAGCGGAGTGGGCTGACCTAAAACGAACACTGTAAAAACGGTTTTTGAGATAAGAGGATATCCATTTCAACAGTATGGGTTCAAAGCCGAGGGCAGACAATTAAAAGATGATTAACCGATGAGAGATTTTATCGAAGGCTTTGCTAAAATCGGTTGCACTACATCGACTTCATTGCCATTTTCTAGGGCAGAGAGGGCAAAGGATACGAATTCAACGAGATTTGTGGTGGTTGACCTACCCTTTAGGAAGCCATGTTGTCTAGGAGAAATAAGTGATTTGCATTGGAAGCTTAGAGCTTCATACAAAATACCTTCGAAGAGTTTGGGTATATGGGAGAGTTTAGCGATTGGACGATAGTTGGTTATTTCATTTTTTGACCTTTTCTTGTGGATCGGGGTTATGAAGGAGGATTTCCAAGCCTGTGAAAGGGATAGACGGAAGAGATTAGAAAGGGCAAGGAAAAGAGAGGAAGAACATTTTTTAAGAAATATGGCAGGGAGGCCATCTGGGCCGGGTGTGAATTCGTCATTGAGTTGGTGTAATTTATATTCGATATAAGACGGGTCAAAAATATGAGAGAGAAGTGGGCCATTGGAGAAGTTCAGTAGGTAACTAAAATAGGATGGATCTGGTACAAAGGAGTCGTTGGTGAAAGATTGTTTAAAAAAGGTGGCAAATAGGTTGGCAATTGTGAGTGGATCGGTTGATGACCTGTTGTTGAAAGAGAGGGAAGGAGGGTAACCATCGGACTTTCTTTTGTAGTTAACAAATTGGAAAAAGGACTTAGGGTGGTTTATAAGGTTGAATTGCGCATTGTTAAGGTATCGCTGGTAAAGGGAATCATAAAGTTCAGTGAAATGAAGATAAGCACCAAGATAGTTGAAATAGTCGGTAAAGGATCTGGTACGCAGGAAAACAGCCCATAACTTATTTCTCTGATTTCGTAAGGAACGAAGCTTGCGATTATACCAGGGAGGACTAGTAGATGATGTTTTAAGGCGGGAAAACGGAACATAAATGGAAAAAGAACTAAATATTTCTTTATAAAAAATGGATAAGGCATCATTTAAACTTAGGTTGTGAAAGTTAAAGAGGGATCTGCTGAGATATTCACTGATTTTGTGAAAGTTTGCTTTATGAAAGTCGTGGGATGAGAGAGTTGTGGGTGGAGTGGACTGGATTGAAGAGTTATGAAAAAATGAAAGTAAAAGGGGGGGATGGTAGTTATCGATTGTTGAGAGAGATAGGGGGCAAAGTGAGACTGAGGAGTTAATTGGGTCTGTTGTGAAAATAAGGTCTAATTGCCTGCCCATATAATTGAATATACCACTGACTTGGTATAGGCTTGAGTCTGTTAAGCGATCTGAGAAGAGGCATTCCTTAGCTGAGTTGGCATTTGAAGCGATGAAAAACGATTGATCATCTGATGGAGTCCACTGTAGCTGAGGAAGATTAAAGTCGCCGAAAATAAGGATATCATCAATAGGGTCTGACAGGTCAATTAAATGGTCGATCGCATCAATAACAAATTGGTAAGATTCGATAGGTTGAGCTGGTAGGATGTAGCAACATATAACGTAAAGGGACTTGAGGGGCAGTGATATTTTTATTGAGACAACGTCGGCTTTAGAGGATGAACAAATTGTAATGGGGGAAGAGTTAAGGCTGTTGTCCATCGCCAGTAGGACGCCTCGACAGGGGGAATCTTTATTTGTGCGGGTAGGATCGTCGTCGCGGAAAACATTAAAAGTAGGAGGGAACAATTCCTGGTTCTTTATGTTGGGAATCAAATTGGTTTCGGTCAAGGCGTAAATATCAAAGGGAAGAGCATGTGATTAACGTAGGACAGCATTGGTTTTAGAGCAAAGACCTCTTACATTCTGGTAGTAAAATGTAAGAGGGATGTTGTGGGGTGGAGGTGTGAGGCAGGATGGTTTAAGCGCTGGCAGGGGAGGCACGTTATGGACCAAAAAATTTGTCGTGGTCGACTTGACTTCGCTGTAGGTGTGATACTCGTTTAGAGTGAACATAGTTGCCGAATGCAGCAAAGTCGTCTGCTATTTTCTGAGGGGACATGTTAAAAATCTCGTGGTACCTGACATAAAGGTTCCTGAGACTGATAGGGTCGGTAGGGAGGCCTTCCTGCTGGATGGAAACCATGACGCTAGTTTTGGTTTTCCCTTCGTAGCAGACCGAGTCAGATTTGTCGTGTAGATAGGCTAGAAAGAGACGAATGTTTTCATATGTCTTTCTTTCTCTAAGCCTAGAGAGAGCATATCGACTTTCTGTAGTGCCATTGGTTTGCTGTGTTAGTTTAACAGTGGGGGGAAAAAGGGGATCAAGAATAGGAGCATTGGAGGAGGGAGATAGAGATAAATGATTGGATATGGAGTTGGATGAGGGATGAGATGTGGGGTTTAGGGTATGGGAGTTAATGAAATTAGGGTACTTAGCTCCAGTCGAAGTTGGGAATTGAGTTGCCAGCTGGGTTTGGTGGCGTATCAAAAATAGGGACTGGGGCCCGTGAAACCGAGGGAGAAGGCGAGCTGGAAGCGGGATTTAAGATAGGTGTTAAGCCAAAAGAGACACGTTGACGTCGGAGCTTGGTTTGGGGTGGAATAGAGGGAGTTGGAGTATGGATGGGAGGCCTAAAATTAGGAAAAATTTTAGTTTTAAAGCTTCAATTGGAGCTGGGTTTATTTTGAGAAGAGGAGGTGGGTCTTGGCAAATTGGGTTTACTTGCTACCTTGATAGATGGTTTAGGTAAGATGGGCTGCTTGACTTTATCCTGCTTCTTGTTCGTATTTTCCAACCATTTGCAGACACGCAAATTTCCAAGGTTGAAATTGTTGCTGGCTGGATTATGGAATAGCCATTCGTATTTGGCCGGCATATTGAGCTTGAAGCTGCGCTTACTTCTGTGGTGAGATGTTGGAAGTAAATTGCAGTGGCTAATGGTGATGCCATATTTCTGTACGAAGAAATTCGAGATCCAATCAGCATCAGCGTTTGGTGGGGCGCCTTTTATAAGAAGCGTAGTGACCAATTGATTTTTCGAAGCAAGCTTATCAAGTCTACGCTGCCATTCGGAAGGTGTCCAAGTTGAGTTGAAGTGATTGATAAGCCTCCGTGGGGCAGAACTATGTAAGTCGGCCATAGGCAATAATTTTTACATTAAGAGACTTAGTTTAGATATTCATGCGATCCACTGTAACACAGAGGAGCGCTATAATAAAATAAAAAACTTACTGAAGTAATTGGTTATACATGATGTCTGTATATGCACCTAAGGCTACTCAATCCACCTTATTCATCTCAGAACTCGAGACACTTTTTTGATTCCTAAGGCTGCAGGAGAATTATTTTATTATCGGCGGAGATTTCAACGCCAAACATAGAGATTGGGGAAATAATACTCCAAATACTAGAGGGAACCTACTATTCAATTGGTGGGGTCAGCACAGTATAATGTATCGACTCGGCCTTAAGGCGACGGATAGTCCGTCGTTTCCTAGACACGGTCCTATTTGAATCTCCTGCTGTTCGACACACAAATATACCTTATATGCACTCACCAACATACCATAAATTGTCTACGCCCTTTGCGACCATTGCGGTCTATGTACCGAAATAACTGTTCCCAACGAAGCTGCGGAATTGGACGAGTTTGTACAAAGGCATTCCTACAACTATAGCACGGTGCGTTGAACACACTTCTCTGGCGCTGACGAAAGCACTCTCCTCATATTCGCTCTACCCACCGTCCAATAGAAATCTGTCAAACGAGGAGATTGGCAGGTATCTACAACTAATGGACGAGACAATTAAACGAAGAATGGACAAAACGATACCTTGGTATCAACACTTGAATTTGGCGGTACATTTTTTTGTTTGTTTTGTAAATTATGTGTTGACATTTCTATGTTTTATTTATACTGATTACACTTAATTGAAATTCAGAGATATATGTAAAAATAGGTATTAACTGAGTTAATATTCGAACACTGACGACGAAGACTCATTCCTCAACGCAACCATTGACGCACTGCACCGACATAAAAATAGACTGCTGTCAAGGCTAAAAACCTTGTACAGACAGTTTACTGACAGACATAACCCGGAGATTATGACGCTAAAGTCGTCGATCAAAAATCTCCAAGTATTAATAAAAGAAAATTACAGAGCATCTTTAAGTTTGTATTGGAACAACAAAATTCGCGCTGTAAACACCAGCAACCCGAATATGTTCCCGCAAATAAATAAAATATTTCGGAGAAAAGATCAAAACGTCCTTCCGTGTCTTAAAATCGCCCGAACGACGGACAACGAGAACATACTTATAGCAACAGGCATCGATCCAAATGAGGCCGTTGATGACAACAACTTCTTTGTGATCGAGAATCCACAGGAGAAGATAGATGTAAGGCGAATGACATCATTGGCCTGAACCACGACCTGGAAAATCGAGTCCTTGTGCACAATTTCTACCTTCGAAAGGAAATGGTGAATTGGTGATTCGAGAGTTCGGGTTTCACCCAGTTCAGTAACGAGAATATGGCAAATAATAATGTCATCACTAATGAAATGGTACTACCACCGTTCATTTCGAAGGTAGAGCACCAAACGATCTTCGAATCGCTTAGAAGAAAGAAATCAGAGTGAACCGATGAAATACCGAACATTGTGCTTCAACATCTCCTACTAGAAGCGGTAGACACATGTGACGTTTGTTGGAACATTTAACGTTAAAAACGGTCTGCAACAAGGTGCGGTGAATTCGCCGATCCTATTCAACATTTACACAAGTGATCTGGTAGCGTACGCAGACAACTTAATCGCTACAGATCAAGTCCAAAGATTGAGGTCATTAATACACTTTTGCAACGCGACTTCGACAAAATTAAGCGATATTGCGATGACTGGAAATTGAAAATCAACTTTCAGAAGTCGGAAACCATTCTGTTTAGGACGATAGATGTCTGGGGATACCAGAAAGAATTGGCGAAAGTTGTCGTTTGTGGGCAGCACGGGCAGCCGCTTGCTTGTGGAAATGTATTCAGATACCTTGGGATCTGGCTAGATCAATATCTGTATTTTAACAAAAATATAGATCAATATCTGTATTTTAACTAACATATAGATGTTGCTCTGGCCAGAGCCAAAGGTGTTTTGCCCTTAAAAAGAGACTGTTTTATAACAGCCAACTCGATGCGAGTGTAAGGGTTGTCTGCTACATAGCCCTTATAAGGCCTATGTTTGTGTTTGGATATCCCATGTGGTTCAACGTAAGAGCAAGTTTATTGGAAAAGATTCGGGTGTTTGAGAGGGCTTGTCTTAGGACTTGACTTCGCTCATACAGAACACCAGAGTCTGAGTACATAAAATTCTATCCTAATGAGGTCTTATGCAATAACAATTTCATCATTAAGTTGACTCGAAGGCACGTTGCAAGAGCAATGACCCCATCGAACAACCTGATCTCCGTTGCTTACTACCCCAATTATATGTATCACGACGCCTTTATTCCTCCAAAATGGTTCTTCTTTTTAGATAGCAAAGGTCTGATCCAGGACAGATTGGCGGTGTCCCCAATCTTACACGTCACTCGAACAGCTGCGGACAGGCGACTTAACTACGATAGAGGCGTCGCACAAGGCAATGCGGAGCGTCTCCGGTTCAGTAGGGCGGTAGGCAATCGCGACAGGAGGGATGTTGCTCAGCAGCACCAGCAATTTTGGTGGCTTGTTGAAGGGGAGGATGCTTCGTCGTCGAACTCCTCCAGTGATAGGTACTCGTAGCTTCATGTGAAGCAAAGTGGGCCTGCCTAATTGTTTTTAGTCATGGCCGGCTTACATAGTTTTAGGTAGAATGAAGTTAGTTTTAAGAAAAAAAATATATAAAAACAATATAATGCGTTTGTATGTATTAGATGTAAATAGGTTAAGTAGATTAAGATTTATTTTTAGGTAGTCTCTAGGCTTTTAGTTTTAAGTTTTATTAAAATTAAAAAAATTTCCATTTACTAAGTTTTTACTTAAAATTTATTTTCTTAGTTTTAGTATTAATTAATGTTAAAATAAAAATAAAATTAAACTGCAAGATACGTCGAAAGACATAGTTTAAATGTTAGGTTTAACTTAGAGTTATTTAAGCTAATTTTAAAGCATTTTTTTGTCTAGCATGTAAGAGTAAATTATGTAACATAAATAAAAATGCATAAAAACAAAAAAAAATTGGATGGTCGGTAATCAAACCATGAGACACGGGTTCGATCACGGACCAAACTTGAATCTGTTTTTTTAAATAAATATAGTGTTATCAAAACAAAACCAACAAGTAATAAGGAAATCACGAGATGGATGGTGGAAAGCGTTCCGCTTTTCCCATAATATGAGTTGTAAAAGGCAACAATATTGTAGCCGGTGCCACAGTTCCGAGGAGTGTGCTCTGGGTATTGACAGAGCACCCAATAGGACGCAGCTGTCATGCATGTTATGCGGAAACGTGGGACACACCGCAACCCATTGGGGTTGTCCTAAGTTCGCGGACATTAAAAAAGCAAAAGCGGCTCGACAGAAGAGGGTGGAGGTCAAACGTTTTCAAACACCAGCCGCCACGTCTCAAATTTCCTAGACCCAAATGGCGTCAGGGAGATGGCTACGGTACAGCAAGCAACTGTTGCTTCTCCTGTCGATGAAGAAAGAAAAGGGCTATAAATATGTTTGGACAAAAATAATTTATTAATTCTCTTGATCTTCATTCGTCCCCAGTCCATAATACATATTTAGTCAATACTCTTAATTTTGTCGACATTCCTTTGTTTACACCAAAACATTCGCAGTGCTAGGAAAAACTTTACAGCCTTCGTAGCACATTTAGAAACTTTAAAGAATTTACCTGTTGTCATTGTTCTGAGTGAGATTTAGCTTTATGAAAATGAATTAGATTTTTATTCCATTTCTGGATATACTCCATTTGGTAAATGTGATGAAAGCCATTCAGCTGAAGGTGTGGCAGTTTATGTTAGAGGTGGTCTTGCACCCGATTGTGCTAAATTTTGTCTTACTAGTGCCGACGTTCTAAACCTGTCTTTCGATTTCTTGAACGATAGTCATGGAATATTATGTGTTTATAGATTAAACACACCGATTAAGCAGACCGATGTCCTGAGGTCTTGTAAAGAAAAGAACTTAATAGTTGTTGGTGATTTAAATATTGATATTATGAATGTATTTGACAAAGATACTGAGAGTTATTTGTTTCTTACGGCGTCATATAGCCTAAAGAGTTTAATTAATAAGCCTACCCGTGTAGCAGAGCCCACTGAAACCGGCAAAAACACAATACAATGTTTAATGGCGTTGTACGAGTATCTGACTTAAAAATAACTGATCATTGTGTGATTACCCTAAATACTCGTATATGTCACATTATCACTGATCCTGGTTGTAATACTACAAATATTAAAAAGATACATTGCACTAACTATACTCAGTTAAGTGAATGTTTAAAGTATGAGTTCTGGGATCCAGTTTATATTGAACCTAACCCATGAATCGCCTTCAATATGTTCCTAAAAATTTTAAAAGACCGGTACATTTTCTTTCTCAAAAAAAAATACATTTCTTCAGCCGTGGATGACATATACTCTTTTGCAAAAGATAAAAAGAAAACTCATGTTTGCTAGAAAAGTTAACAAATATCCGCAAAACGTAAAACTAAAAAAATTCTATGTCAAGCTAAGCAAGTCAGTCCTTAAAAATTTTATAGAAACACGAAACAATTATTATGTTCATTTGTTTGGAAGAGCTAGTGGAAATGTGAGAGAAAAATGGAAGGTAGTTGACAACAAATATAGGCAGCCACTAGGTATCAATAATTTGGAAATAGATGGAATTGGTTATACTGATTCAATTGATATTTCCAATAAAGTCACGGAGTACTTCACTGAAATTTCTGAAAAACTGAAACCATCTATAGAGATTTTCAATTTCAACTGATTGCTGTTTTTCTGTTGCACCTTCAACTTATACCCAACCGAACAGTTTCGTTTTCCAACCCTATACTTCAAGAGAAGTCCTTAGGTCATATTATCATTAAAAAATAAAAATTCTAGTTCGAGTGATGGTATTTCAAATATTTTATTGAAGAAAATATGTTTTTACGTTATGGATGTTCTTTGTTACCGGTTTAATCTGAGTGTTCAATATGGTTTTTTCCATGAACACCTTAAAAGCGCTGAAGTTATTCCTATTTTTAAAAAAGGTAATGAAAGGAAAATGTCTAATTATAAACCTACATATCTCTCTACTACCCTCGTTCTCAAAAATATTTGGAAAACTCATAAAATCGCGCATGATATCTTTTTTATCTTTAATCTTAAAGGCAAAAACCAATGTACTGGTGCCCGTCTTGTTGACTTGGAGAAGGCCTTCGACACCGTATGGTTAGACGGTCTTTTCTATAGGCTGACTAGGCTGGTGATGTGACTTCTGTTGGAATATTTCAAATTAAAAATGGTCTTCAGCAAGGCGCGGTCAATTCGCCGATCCCATTTAATATTTATACAAGCGACAAGGACAAGAGTCCGGGAACGAATATTGGAGCAGAGATTACTGTCGTTAGCAAAGGAAAATATTGGATTATAAGTGGCAGACAAGAGATCATTGATAAAGAGTATCGGAGACAGAACGCTGAGTACTGTCGTCAACAAAGGAATATATTGGATTAGAAGTGGCAGACAAGAGATCATTGATAATGAGTATCTGAGAAAGAACGGAGCCCTGGGGCACACCAGCATTTATTTTGTGAATACTAGACTTTAAACTATTCAAGACAACTAGAATTGAACGTTGCGAAAGGTAATTTATAAAGAAGGGAGTCGGCGATCCCAAAAGCACGCATTTTCGACACAAGAGCCTGACGCCAAACTCTGTCAAATGCCTTAGAAATATCAAGTGCAATTACAATATCTTGCCAGGTTGAAAAGTTCCACTTTTCGGTGAGACATGCCATCAAATCACCAGTGGACCTACGAAAACCGTACTGCCAGTCATTGAAAAGTTTTCGTGTTTCGAGATATTTCATGAGCTGACGGTTTATCAGCGTTTCCGTGATCTTAGAAATGAGGGACGTATGTGAATTGGGTCTGTAGGAGGAAAGAGAACAAGATTCGCCTTTTTTAGGGATGGGCTGGACAAATGCTGTTTTCTACCTGCTCGGAAAGCGTCCTAAAAAGTAGGGCTGATGAAAAAGCTTACGCAATGGTTTTGCCAGCGTGGAAGAACACCTCTTCAGAAGACGGGGAGATATACCATCTGGACCAGCGGATTTGTATGTGATTTGTTAGAGTTTAAGTACTCTTGCTACTACACAAGTGCGAAAATGGATTCGTCCCATTGAAGATTCGAAGCACTCAAGTGTAGGCGGAGACAAGGCTCAATGCTTAAGTGTTGAACTGGCCGCAAACTGTGCAGCTAGCAAATTGTCCTTGTGCAAAGAGCTGACAGCTTCAATGTCATTGGGATGGAGGATGAGGCAGAATTTTTACTTGTGTTTGTGTTGACCAGCAACTTTTACAACCTTTGGGACATCGCAGGTTTTTTGTCTCAGGTTTTGGTCGTATTGGAATTTAACACCTTTGAGAAAGACGTTGCAGTCATTTCGAGCTCGTTTGAATTTTTTCGGTTTTCCTCTGTCAGGTTGGTCTTGTAGAACCAAAAAAACATAACCCTGACAGCCTCTTTACAGCTAGAATCGTACCATGCCTTTTCTTTTGGTCTGACACTCTTCGTAAGGGATAAAGGATCTCATTCCAAAGAGAATAGTGTCTGTGATCATATCAGCAGCGGCATCCACGTCGTTATCGAGGAAACATAGAGACCAGATAAAATTCCTAAAGAAGCTGTTAAGTCCGCTCCAATGGGCTTACTCCTATTTCCATACGGTTCTTTTAGGAATATTTGCTCTAGCTGTGTAGTCAGTCAGTGTACCTGAAGTTATCTGATATGACATAATGGTCTAAAGGGTGTTGGCAGTATAACTAGCAACGTCTGGTATTCGTGTCGGCTCATTTACAAGCTGGGTCAAGTTGTTTTCCGCAACGAAGATCTCAACACACCGTCCTACGCGTGTTGTCTGTCCAGAATGTCGAAGCCATCCAGAATTGTGTATATTTCGGTATGAGGATACAGGGATACAATTCTTTGAATGGAAGGTCGTTAAAGTTCGAATATTGGTTTCAAGTTTTTGGATTCTGTAATTAAAGAAATAGTGGATAATTTGCTTACGGAGATGGAATTTATACCACATAAAGTTGAATTCCGAATTAGAACAGGGATTACATTATGGGAGTTTGGTAAGCTACATCACTACGCACGTAAATGGCGAGGCGGCGGTGGGAAAAGAATAATTACACTAGTTCGTAGCCAGGCAGCTTCAGATCATAGTGATCTGAAAGGTATGGGCGGGGGTGTAACTGTGTTTCACTAAGTGCCAAAACAGCTGGTCTGTATTGTTTGTCTATATTGCTGGACAAATTGTTATAGATGTTACGCCCTTACAACGTTAAGAAACTGTGCACCAACTAAATTCACACGCTCAACCTATCCATCGATTGTTACGTGCACTCAGTCATTGTTTTTGCGGTATGGTAGTGTTGTACAGCAACTACAATGACTGAGTGCAAATAACAGCACTATGAACAGGGGCAAAAGGTGTGGGATTCCCGCACTATGTTTTCTTTTCTTCTTCTTTTTTGATTCACTGGCGCCACACGATATTATTACCTTTTTGTTTTTTTTGCACTGAAATTTTTTTTTGTTTGTTGTTTGTGCACTCACGTACGGTAAGTTAGAATGTGCGTTTTATTGTTTTGCACAGACAGTGAGTCACGTGTGTACTCGTCGGAGGTCAGATCGGTGCTCAAGACCACATAGACCACAAAGCTACAGAAAATATTTTTAGGGGTACAATATGTCAATACGGGAAAGGCAATTGGAGCGGACTTGAAAACTTTTTAGGAATTCTATTTGGTTGCTTTGGTTGCTTTGTTTGCTAGATAACGATATTGATGACGTCACTGATATGCTCGCAAACACTGTTCCCTTTAGAACGAAATACTTTATCTCTCAAACTAGAAGAAAAGGCGTTGCACAACTTGAACTGAGAAGAAGCTACTAGAAGCTTCTTTAGTCCTACAAGCAAAATCCATTACAGGAAAAGCAAACAAAGTTTAAGCAAAATATCCGCAAGGTAGTGCAAACTGTTGACCGTTAGCTAAGAACATACAGAGTTCTAACTTATCCTTTGTCAAAATGTTCAATTACAATCACATTCTAGATGTCATCATATCCACTTTCAAGTAGGAGTAAAACACTGGATGTTGGGGCTGAGAAGTTACCCATCATCATCATCATCATCATCATCATCATCATCATCATCATCATCATCATCATCATCATCATCATCATCATCATCATCATCATCATCATCATCATCATCATCATCATCATCATCATCATCATCATCATCATCATCATCATCATCATCATCATCATCATCATCATCATCATCATCATCATCATCATCATCATCATCATCATCATCATCATCATCATCATCATCATCATCATCATCATCATCATCATCATCATCATCATCATCATCATCATCATCATCATCATCATCATCATCATCATCATCATCATCATCATCATCATCATCATCATCATCATCATCATCATCATCATCATCATCATCATCATCATCATCATCATCATCATCATCATCATCATCATCATCATCATCATCATCATCATCATCATCATCATCATCATCATCATCATCATCATCATCATCATCATCATCATCATCATCATCATCATCATCATCATCATCATCATCATCATCATCATCATCATCATCATCATCATCATCATCATCATCATCATCATCATCATCATCATCATCATCATCATCATCATCATCATCATCATCATCATCATCATCATCATCATCATCATCATCATCATCATCATCATCATCATCATCATCATCATCATCATCATCATCATCATCATCATCATCATCATCATCATCATCATCATCATCATCATCATCATCATCATCATCATCATCATCATCATCATCATCATCATCATCATCATCATCATCATCATCATCATCATCATCATCATCATCATCATCATCATCATCATCATCATCATCATCATCATCATCATCATCATCATCATCATCATCATCATCATCATCATCATCATCATCATCATCATCATCATCATCATCATCATCATCATCATCATCATCATCATCATCATCATCATCATCATCATCATCATCATCATCATCATCATCATCATCATCATCATCATCATCATCATCATCATCATCATCATCATCATCATCATCATCATCATCATCATCATCATCATCATCATCATCATCATCATCATCATCATCATCATCATCATCATCATCATCATCATCATCATCATCATCATCATCATCATCATCATCATCATCATCATCATCATCATCATCATCATCATCATCATCATCATCATCATCATCATCATCATCATCATCATCATCATCATCATCATTAGTTAACACATATATGTACTCGTACATACAAAAACATTATACATAAATGAATTATTCCTAAAAATGTATCAACTAATATGCTGGTCAGATTCAAATTTGGCGCTCTTTGTATACCAGTCGCCATATTTTTATAATTGTTGAATTCGCTGTAAATTTCAAACGTTAACAAATAACATACTATGTGGCAAAACTGTAATCAAAATTTGTATAAATACCATCGCAACAATAAAATGAAAAGCTCTTTTGTATTCATAACCCTTAGGGGAAACTTTGCTCGTTTCTTAATTTGTCGTTCGCAAAAGTTCGCTACCAATCTTCGGTGTTGGTTCCAAAGCGTAAAATATTTCGTCGTTCAACATACTCGCAAGTTAGAATACTTCGCGTTTTTTCGCAACCGTTGACAATCGGTCAACGCACCAACCAGGACCTTCCTATCCTGATAAACAGGAGTTAATAGAGATCCTCCGGTTGACGGTCTAATTCCCTGATCGTTAATTTTTGGCGCCCAACGTGATTTAAGTGACAATCCATGTCCCATCAACTCTGTTAAAAAAATACCTTTCACATGCAATATCAGTGTAAAAGACTCAGTGCACTATAGTGACTTTATAGACTGAAACTCATAAAATTATACAGAGGAAAACAGTCTCACTTATCAATATATCGTGTCGTGCTTTCGGTTTCGTGTAGGCAAGTGCAAAGCATAGGTGAAAAAAACCAACCTCAAGAAAATCCGAGAATTATAATCCCTGGAGACCTGGAAAAATTCGCAAGAGCATATCCAAGAGGAAGACAACGCTGCTGATCAACAAGGAAATAACGTGGGAGATAAGTATAACATCACCCACCCAGGTACGTCCAACTAAAAGAGTCTAATTATTCAAATGTGCGTTAATCAATCTCGCCAAACAAAAGTTATAAATCAATTACGTAGTAAAAACGCACATTCGACATAACTTAGACATGCATGCTGCATGAAATTTAAATACAAAATTTTCATTGGACGACATATTTGATTTCCGCAAATCCAAGAGACTTATTTAAATCTCCGATCTACAGATGTAAAATTTAGTTGTAGTCTGTTATAGCCATTCTGTGAAGTCATAATTGATGCTATCAGTGGTAACAATTCGCTATAATCCACAAATGAGAGCAATTAAGATCCACTATTTTGCTGTTAAGCATACCTACATAATTTCGTAAAGCTTTCGCCCAAATTTCGATTACATCCATTATACTGTTGCATTTTTGGTAGTTCCTTTTGCGCCTCATTCGCTCCTTCGCTCATTCGCTCGCCGGTACGCTCGCAAGCTGTACGGACCACAATCCACAACTCACCATCACACGCTTCATTTCAGTGCATCGATCTACATTTCGCCCGTATATCATCGCTTATCGCTGTTTTCGTCGTCGCCGCGGGAGAGATTGCTGCATGATCATTGCACTGAAGGAAGTTTTTTTTTGGATTAGATTTCTTATGCCGTTTTCGCCATTGCATTATAAATTATAATCAAGTTACATGTAGATTTATAGCTTCACTCTTGGATTAAATTTTTATTTCAAAATTGGAATGTATGCATGTTATCGCTTCGTTCTAACCACAATTCGTTAAAATAATTGCGGATTTAAATATTTTGGCCATCGTAATTGCATATCGCCTGGTTTTCGCCGTGGGAGTAATTATTGTTCGCTTTGAATAAAATAAAATAGTAGTTTTGGAAAGATGTTGCCAGCTTTATCACGTCTGTTTTTAAAAGGACAATTTAAATAAATAAAGTCGTTTATTGCAATTTATGGGAATATTTTCCTTATTTATATTTCGCGTTTGCTAGTTAAGATGACAAGTGAGCAGACCATTGAGGAATTGAAACAGCAACGGGCGTCTACTAAAGGAAGCATATCCCGGATAAAGAATTTAGTGGAGTCCAATGCAAATACATTAACATCAACTGAACTTGAGTGTCGTCTAGGAATTTTGGAGTCCTACTTCAAACAAATTTTAGTATACCAGACTAAAATAGAAGGTTTATTACCCTCCGATACCTGTCGCGGTGAATTAGAAGAGTTGTACGTCACAGCAAAAATAAAAATTCTCACACTTTTAGGAACTGGTAGGCGAAGTAGTGCTGCAGATATGACATTAGCTATTCCGCATTCAATTAGTCATCTTCCTAAACAACGTTTGCCCAGGTTTAGTGGAAGGTACTCAGACTACAAGAATTTCATAAATTCGTTCAATAATCTTGTGAACAATGATTCAAGTCTCACCAAAATAGAAAAATTTAATTATCTGTTGGCATGTCTGAGTGATCAAGCTCTTGGAACAGTTAAGGCTTTTCAAGTCACAGAGGAAAACTACCCAAAGGCACCAAAGGCACTCCTAAAGCTAAAGGAACGTTATGACAATGACTGCCTTATATTTTTAGAATATATCTCAGAGCTAATCGAATTACCAAAGGTTCAGAAGGCTTCTTCTACGTCATTAAGGAGCTTGGTTGATAATATTTCTGCGTTATTCAGTTCACTACTTTCAATAGGATCGTTCGAGAATATATGTAATGCAATAGTGATACATATTGCAATGTCTAAGGTTGATCCGGAAACGCAGTCAAGGTGGGATCAACAGCTGGACTACCAGAAGTTGCCCGAATGGAACGAGTGTTCAAAAGTCCTTAATAAACGGTGTCAATATCTGGAAGCCAGGGATAGCAAGCAGCTTCGGGTAGAGTGTAACCAGAAATCGTCCAGCAAACCGAAGTTATCTTCTTTCAACCAACGGCCTCAGATTTCATTGTCTGTCAATCAACGATGTTGTATCTTTTGTCAAAAGAGCAATCATTCAATTATAAGTTGTTTGAATTTCATTGAGCTTTCAGTAATGGACAGATTTTCAACTGCAAAAAGATTAGGGCTTTGCTTAAATTGTTTAGGAAAGGGGCATAACGTTTCCAAATGTCCTTCGTCGCATAGGTGTAAGAATTGCAGGCAATCGCATCATAGTCTTTTGCATAGATCTCAAACAACAGACATATCTAGAACTGGTATTGAACCATCCACACTGGCGGCAGTGCATTCCGCATATGGAACGCATCGCGCTCCTAAAGAACAAGTTATTTTGGCAACAACTCTGGTTCTCGTCAAAGACTCATCGGGAGGTTTTCAACTCGGTAGGGTTCTGCTTGATTCCGGTTCACAGGTTAATTTCATAAATGAGAAATTCGCACGGTCACTTTATCTAAAAACACAAAGGAAGAACGTCGACATCGTAGGAATAGGAGTATCTGACACAAAAATAAAATATCAAACTCAATCAACCATTCGCTCTAGATACAACGACTTTGAAATTTCTTTGGAATTTTTAGTTGCGCCATCGATCACGGGGTATCAGCCGGAAGTAGCGCTTAGCATCGCTGGTGTGAATCTTCCTGGGAATCTAGAACTCGCAGATGAATCCTTCAATCAACCTTCTCGAATTGATTTGTTGTTAGGTGCGGAAGCATTCTTCGATTTGTTGCAAGAAGGCCAGATTAAACTCGGCGAGGGATTGCCATCGTTGCAAAGAACAAGGTTAGGTTGGATTGTGTCAGGAAGATACAAAACCCAATTTCAAAATAAGAAAAAATTGTGCTGCATCAACGCAAAAGAGAATTTGCTTGATCGGTATGTCGAGAGTTTCTGGGAACTGGAAGAAATTCAGGAGCATAGGTCAAAGTGGTCAAAAGAGCAAAAGGAATGTGAAAGGCATTTCATGGACACCATCGAAGTTCTACCTAGCGGTCGGCTAATGGTTCAACTGCCTCTTAAAAAACATCCTAATTGTCTTGGAGTTTCATACGATATCGCATTCAGAAGATTCTTATCGCTCGAGCGTAGATTGTCTAAAAACATTTCTTTGAAAAAACATTTCAGCGACTTTATGAAAGAATACGAATTGTTAGGCCATATGTCACTCGTAACAGAACCACATCTTGAAATGCCGCATTACTATTTACCGCATCAGTGCGTAATTAAGCAAGATAGCGTATCAACGAAACTGCGTGTCGTTTTCGATGCATCTTGTTGCACTTCATCGCAAATATCCTTAAACGGAATCCTCATGGTCGGTCCTACAATACAGGACGAACTCTTAATTATCTTGCTGCGTTTTCGATTCCATCGATTCGCTCTTACCGCAGACATCCTCAAGATGTATCGACAGATATTAGTACATCCATCGCACAGAAGACTACAGTTTATCTTATGGAGAGAAAACGAAAAAACTCCAGTACAAACGTACCAATTGAATACCATAACATATGGTACATCGTCTGCGCCATTTTTGGCAATCCGTTGCCTACATTACTTGGCTGAAAAACATAAAGAACACTCAGTTCTTATGTCTGATTTTTATGTCGATGACATGCTGACTGGAGCAGATGATTTAGAAACTCTAGCACAGAAACGAAAAGAAGTTTTAGAAATTTTGAATTCAGCTGGATGTGAACTGGCCAAGTGGAACAGTAACCATCCTTCTTTCACCGAGACAGCTGAGAAGAAAGAGATCCAACTGACTGAATCCAGCCTAACAAGCACGCTAGGGATCGCTTGGAATCCTACGTCCGATGAATTTAATTTCACGTACAAGCCCAATCGGACCTACAACAAATATACAAAGACATCCATTCTCTCTCTCTCATTCGTCGTCACTTTTTGATCCAATGGGGTTGCTAAGCCCCATTATAATACAAGCAAAAATCATACTGCAAAAATTATGGATAGAGAAACTGGATTGGGATGCGTCAATCCCACAAACCATCGACAACGAGTGGCGTCAGTTTATGACAGACCTCTTGTCAATCCAAAATATTTCTGTTCCTCGTTATGTCTTAATGGAAGGAATAAAAAGCTACCAAATACATGGATTTGCAGACGCCTCCATAAAGGCATATGGTTGCTGCATCTATCTAAGAACGATCGATGCTTCTGGAACAGTAGGAGTAAAGGTTTTAGTTGCCAAATCCAGGGTAGCACCTGATAAGAAGAAGCAACTTCCTCGCTTGGAGCTCTGCGCAGCTCATTTGCTGTCCAAACTTTGGTTAAAGATCCAGAACATTTGTAAAGGAGAGTACACAGCGTACTTTTGGACAGATTCTGCGATTGTTTTGCACTGTGGATATCCAGTGCAAAATTAAAATTAAGATATCCATAAAAATTAAATACATTCGTGGGAAATAAGGTAGCGGAAATACAGGAGAAAACGAAGCAAGTCATATGGAAACATATACCAACATATGACATCCGGCAGACGTGGTCTCCCGCAGGTGTACGGCAATGGATCTACAGAATTCAATCTGGTTCAAAGGAGCAGCCTTCCTTGAGCAAAAAGAGGAAAAATGGCCATCCACTTTAGGAACATTAATTTCACCGGAGGAGTCAATGTTGGAAACGAGGAAAACAGTTTTAGCCTGTCAGAAGCCGGAAGAAAACTATCTGCTGGAAACCATCGATCGATTTAATTCATACATGAAAACTATAGTCATAGCTTACGTCGAAAGGTTTCTTAGACGGGTAAGACATCCAACATCTCTACGAAGTGAAAATCTTACAGCCGAGGACTTGGACAACGCTCTACAGAAAATAATTCATCTAATTCAAATGAAATATTTCACAGAAGAAATCAGGGCAATAAGTAAGAATGCGAAACTGACAGGGTCCATGAAATGGTTGAACCCTTTTATCGAGGAGAAAAATGGTCTCCTTTTATTGAAAGTGGGAGGTCGATTGAAGCACGCCAACATTCCGGAAGAATGTAAACATTCATTCTTACTTCCCAAGAACTCAAGTTTTACTAGAACCCTCGCTCGACATTTACACATATCAAATTATCATGCTGGTCCAAAGTCGCTTGTCGCACTAACGAGACAAAGATTTTGGATAATCAACGTTAGGGATCTGGCACGTCAAACAGTTCGACAGTGCCCACACTGAAGGGAGTAGATTTCTGTAGACCTTTATACACTCATTTCAAAATTCGTGGCAAAGTGCCGCATAAAAGCTATATTGCAGTCTTTGTTTGTTTCTCGTCGAAAGCAGTCCACTTGGAAGCCGTTTCAGATCTCTCCGCAGACGCTTTCATAGCTGCTTTAAAAAGGATGATAGGTCTCCCTAGAGACATCCATTGCGATAACGCAACCAATTTCGTTGTTGCACATTCAAAACTCTTAGATCTGCGGAATATGTTGTTTAAAAAAGCTAATCAACAAACGATTGTAAACTTTTGTACTAATGCTACAATAAATTTTCATTTTATACCCCCCAGGGCACCCCACTTCGGTGGGATTTGGGAAGTAGCCATAAAAGTAGCAAAGGGTCATCTTTACCGAAGCTTGGGAGGTGCTAAGCTGACATTTGAAGAGTTAACAACAGCGTTGGTGGAGATCGAAGCTATAATGAACTCAAGACCAATTACCCCGATGTCAACAGATCCCAACGACTATGAAGCACTTACACCAGCACATCTGCTTATTGGGTCATCATTGAAGGCAATCCCAGAACCAGCAGTGGAGACAGTGAACATAGATCATATCAGCTATATTCAACGCTGGCGTCGAATAAATGCCATGAAAACCTTTTTTTGGAAACGATGGTCATCAGAGTATATCCAGGAACTACAAGGTCGTTCAAAATGGACATCAACCAGCCCAAATATTGACGTTGGTAGCCTTGCGATAATACATGAGGACAACTTACCTCCCCAAAAATGGCTTATGGGGAGAATCACACAAGTCGTCAAGGGTCCAGATGGTCGAGTCAGTGTCGCCGATGTAAAAACGTCACGAGGAGAATTTAGGCGGCCTATTCGCAAATTGGCTCCGATTTCCTCTTGAAAGGAAGTTCTTTCAAAGGGGGCGGAATGTTGGGGCTGAGAAGTTACCCATCATCATCATCATCATCATCATCATCATCATCATCATCATCATCATCACCATCACCTTAATCATTAGTTAACACATATATGTACATACAAAAACATTATACATAAATGAATTATTCCTAAAAATGTATCAACTAATATGCTGGTCAGATTCAAATTTTTTGAATTCTTTTGTATTCATAACCCTTAGGGGAAACTTTGCTCGTTTCTTAATTTGTCGTTCGCAAAAGTTCGCTACCAATCTTCGGTGTTGGTTCCAAAGCGTAAAATATTTCGTCGTGCAACATACTCGCAAGTTAGAATACTTCGCATTTTTTCGCAACCGTTGACAATCGGTCAACGCATCAACCAGGACCTTCCTATCCTGATAAACAGGAGTTAATAGAGATCCTCCGGTTGAAGGTCATCATTCGATTTCGATAATAACAGAATAACCAATTGAGGAACCATTATCAGAATAAGTACGTCCTTCTATAACACAATAGTATCTTCCTTCCGTTAAAGCAATATTCAAACACACAGCCAGTGTCTATTAATGAAATACTGTGATACTTTCCTAATTTATTCCAAACAACTCGCTTATAAAGGGTCTTTCAAAAGTCCCGCCTGAACGCTACCTTTTTTGTGTCACCTTTAACATTTTTGAAGTATTGTATTGTACTCTAGACACATGTACAATTTTAACCATGGATAGTTACACGCTAGAACAACGCATTAAAGTTATTCAATGGTTTTTTTTTTCGAAGACGCAAATGAAAAAGTTGTTGCTGTCAATGGAGACCCCTGAAGATAAATGATTGAAGATTTTTTGTATCCTCAAATTGAAAAAATAGACACAGACGATGTTTATTGTCAATAGGATGGAGCTATGAATCACATAACACGTGGAAGCATTGAGCTATTGCGGTCTAAGGTTAAAGGTCGATTAGTTTCACGTAGTGGTGACATAAACTAGCCACCCAGATTAACACCATTAACACCATTACATTACTTCCTCTGGAGTTTTTTGAAAAGTATAGTCTCTGTGGGTAAGCCAACAACAATTGCACAGCTGAAGAACAACATTTGGACCAAAATTGATGAACTTAATACGGTAATGTTTGAGCCTGTACACGTGCTCGTGGTGGAAATTTAAATAATGTTATTTTTCACACATAGCTTTTAAGAGCCATATTTTTATAAAAATATAAACACCAGCAAAAATCTAAGTATTTACAAGTTTAATTTAAAAGAATAACATCTAGTTGCGACTTTTGAAAGACCCTAACTTTTTATTACCTAGCAATCATAACCCGAAAATATTCAAAACCAATCGCCAATTCTTTCTTTCCAGTACTGTTAAAATTCAATTAAGCACGCACTGATCCGTAACGGAATTCTCCTTCAAATAAAAATATTATGATGGAACCACAGATGCTATAGTTTACATGGATAATGCACGCCGAAGGAAAAAATCTAACCAGTTTTTAATTGCCTGTTTTTACTTCGAACTTCAAGTTCTGACCAATTTGTCAATTCTTGGTATCGTATGTGTTGTATTGTGTGTACAGCCGACGAGCAGGCATGCGCCGCGCCGTGCAGATGTGTCTGTGGTTTCTGTTTACAACCCTCATCTTCATACATAAAACAGCCACAGTTCACGGAGCTGCGCGACGCGCTCAGTCGTTCATAAACCTCCGTAGCTTTTCTTTAAAGTGAATTAAAGACTGAATATAAAGAAAAATAAAAAAAAAAACAAATTAGAAACAATAGCGCTAAGTGCTTCGGTGGTGCATTCATAGTGGTGTCCGGTTGACAAAGCAGGGGTCGTGGGTTCGATTTCCGTACAGTGTTGCCGAATTTTTATTTTTTAAATCTAAGCAAACGGACAAATTGCATACGAAAGTGAATCCGACAATGAGAGACAATAAGCGGCCCGCTATTCCAATAGCGGGACCAGCAGATGGCAAATTGTCGCCAGAAAATATGGCAAAAAAGAGAAGGAGGAGGCTTATACCACCTTCAAATCCAGATCCTTTAAAGCGCCCCACCCTGTCAGCTACTGAAAAGCTGCATGGTAGAGGAAGGGAAGTGGCGCTAACAACGACAAAAAAGGCGGCAGCTGAGTCAGACAAAGAGGAATATCCGTACATGTCTGTGGTGGAGGTGAGAATGCTTTTCAATCTCTGGCGTCCACAGAGTCTGATGATGAAGAGGAAGAATTGCATGCAATTGCATGCAGCATCAAACAGCTTGACCAAAAAGTTCTTGGCAGTAAATCCAAACAAGTGGCGAGAAAACAGATGGAGGAACAACAACAACTCCTGAGCTCTCTGCAACAGCCCACAATTAGCGAGCCTAAGGAGAATCCGCTACAGCCACAAAAACCAGCACAAGAAACAGCAACAACAACAGCAGCAGCACCAGAAACAACAAGAACAACAGCAGAAAGTCAACAGACAGAAAGTATCTCCAATTAATACTTTCAAATTGGAATTAAAAGACACCATCGAACTGTGTAAGTCGGCCATAGGCTGCAATTTTTTTATAAAAAGATTAAGTGTAGATAGGCACGTGATCCACTGTAACACACTTATTTTTTGCCGCGTCAAACGCCAGTTCATCCAAGGAATGTCTTTTCATTGATAGGATATGTTAACTGACTCAAGCCTGTGCCAAGTAAGTGACGTCCCTAATTCTATCGGTAGGCAATTAGACCTTATTTTCACTAGTGATCCTATTAACTCCACAGTAACGTTGTGTCCCTTTATCCTATCAGCTGTCGACAACTTTCACCCCCCACTTCTTCTCTCATTTTTCCATAACCCTCCATCATAGCCCAATTCTTCAACTACAATCTCTTCTTACAACTTCCATTAAGCTAATTTTCGCAAAATCAATACCTATCTTAGCAAATGTTCTTTTGATTTTACCAACCTATCCCTATCTCCATTTTCTACAGTGAAATATTTAATTCCATTTCTGTCTACGTCCCATTTTCACGGCATAAAACATATTCTATTTCCCCTCCATGGTACAACAGAAGACTTCGCTCTTTACGAAACAGAAGAAAGAAATTATGAGCAGCACCAATTCTTATTATGACTACTCTAACTATCTTGGAACTTACCTGCAATTCACCCAGGTCTATAACTGCCTCTATCTTCGTTTTCTCAACACAGTGCAGACCAACCTTACCAACGATCCTAAGACATTTTATCAATTCGTCAACTACAAAAGAAAATCAGACGGTTATCCCCCCTCACATTATTATTGTCTATAACTGCCTCTATCTTCGTTTTCTCGACACAGTGCAGACCAACCTTACCAACGATCCTAAGACATTTTATCAATTCGTCAACTACAAAAGAAAATCAGACGGTTATCCCCCCTCACATTATTATTGTCCAGATGGGCGCCCAGCAATATTTCTCAAAAAGTGTGCCTCCAATCTCTCGCACCCACTTTCCTCCCTCTTTCATCTGTCCCTCACACAAGGGGAATTCCCCCAAGTTTGGAAGACCTTTTTCATAACCCCGGTTCACAAAATGGGGTCAAAGAATGAAGTAACCAATTACCGTCAAATTGCTAAGCTTTCTCACATACCTAAAATGTTCAAAAGTTTTTTATATGAAGTTCTAAACTTTCAGTATAGGTCACTTATTTCTCCCAGTCAGCACGGATTTCTAAAAGGTAGATCAACTACTACAAACTTAGTTGAATTCGTATCCTTTGCGCTTTCAGCCCTAGAAAATGGTAACGAAATTGACGTTATTGCTACAAATTTCGCTAAGGCCTTCGATAAAATATCACATTAACTGATCCTTTTTAAATTTTCTTCCCTCGGTTTTGACCCCATACTGTTAAAATGGATATCTTCTTATATGGAGAACCGTTACTATAGCGTTCGCTTTAGGTCAGCTCTCAACCCCGTTTTTAGACACTTCTGGTTTCCCACAAGGCAGCCATCTAAGTCCCCTCTTTTTTATTTTAACTATAAAATATCTTGAGAAGATTATCAAACATTGCTCCGTATCCATTGACGCCGATGACACTAAGTTCTCCAAAACTATTTCTTCACGCCAAGACTCTATTCTCCTTCAAGAAAACCTCGATAGGTTTTCTACTTGGTGTCTAAAAAATTGCTTTGAGCTTAATGTCTCCAAATGCCAATCTATGACTTTGTCTCGTAAGTCCAATCAATCCCCCTCTCGACCTTATTTTCTGCATGACCAACCAGTACTACAGGTTAAATCCCTTCGCGACCTTGGAATTTTATACGATAGGGAGTTAAACTTCCGTTCGCATATTGATTTTTTTTTTTTCTCGTGGGAGGTGAGAAATCTTCATAGACACTATAGGCCCGGAGCCTATAGTAGTGTGAGATTCTTACTCACTAAAAAACACCTCCCTTATGCAAACCACGACTGAATTCACACTCAACAGGCAGTTCTTCTATCGCATTTTATTTTGTTTTTATAAGATATCACCGCGCTAGATCGAGAGGTTTAGTCCTTTTCAGACGGCGCAATGAATTTGTCTCGTCGAGGATCTGTTGAACAGAAATATTCGTATGACCTTGTAATCGATTGTTATGTTTTCGCGCAAATATTTTAATTACGTTCTGAACGTTTTCGACTCCTAAGTCTCTGTGGATATAATCGTTTCTAATGTACCACGGCGCATTAACAATACCTCGAAGAACTTTGTTTTGGAATGTCTGTAATACATTAATGTTACTATTTTCAGTACAACCCCAAAGTTGTACACCATATGTCCAGACCGGTTTTAGCACTTGCTTGTATAACAGCAGTTTGTTCTCTAAGCTAAGCTTGGAATACTTTCCAATAAGCCAGTAGATATCTCTATATTTGATTTCAAGCTCTTCACGTTTTTTCTTAACGTGTGCTCTCCATTTTAGTTTAGCGTCGAGTGTCATACCGAGATATTTGGCCTCGTTCGCGTAAGCAATTCGTACTGCGTTGATAAACACCAGTGGATTCTCAATTTTGTTGTTGTTTTGTTGTTTTAAACGCATTTTATTTTCTAATCAATAACTCTTACATACTAACAAAAAATGCTTAAATGCTAGCTTAAAATTACTTAACAAACTTATACTAACTTACTGGCCCCACACAGGCACTCTAAGCTACTCTAAATTCTTATACTATGTCTTTCGACTTTATTAACATTTTCTTTATGGATATTTATTTACTGTACTTAAAGCTAAGAAAAAATATTGTTAACAAAAAACTTAGCCTATGGATGTAATTTTTTATTTTTTATAAAACTTAATATCTAACTTAAAATAAACCTTAGTCTACTTAACCTATATACAATACACACATACAGACACAAAGACATTATGCACAATAACATACATATACTAGTATATACCTTTATATACACCAGTACATGTATATATTTCTTAAATGCTAACCTAAACCTATGTAAGCTGGCCATCGTTATTTACTGGGCAAATAGATTGGTCAGCTCTGCCTCATTAGTGAGGCTGGTCCGTAATTGACGGAAACGACGACGAAACATCTTCCCCATCATTCAACCACCAGAAATGCTGGTGCTGCCGAACGACATCCCTCTTATCGCGATTCCCCACCGCCCTACTGAACCTGAGGCGATCCACACTGCCGTGTGCGACGTCTCTGTTGTAGTTGAGTCGCCTGTCCCCAGCTGTCCGAGCGACATGGAAGATTAACGGAACCGCTGATCTATCCTGGATCAACCCTATCTGATCTAGGTAGAGGAATGCTTCCGGTGGAACGAAGCCGTCAGATCGCACACTCTCGTGGTAAAGGTAATTGGGGTAGTAAGCCCCAGATATCAGGTTATTCATCGAGGTCATTGCTCTTGCAATGTGCCTTCGAGTCAGCTTAATTACGAAGTTGTCCACTCGTATTAGGTTTGCCCTATTGTAAAGGACCTCATTAGGATAAAATTTCTTGTACTCCGACTCTGGTGTTCTGTACAAGCGAAGACAAGCCCTAAGGCAGGCCCTCTCAAACGCCCGAATCTTTTCCATTAAGCTTGCTCGTACATTGAATCACACGGGACAACCAAATACCAGCATGGGCCTAATAAGGGCCATGTAGCAGATTACCTTTACCCTCACATCGAGTTGGCTGCTATAAAACAGTCTCTTTGTAAGGGCAAAAGCACCTTTAGCTCTGGCCAGAGCAGCATCTACATTTTTGCCAAAATACAGAAACTGATCTAGCCAGATCCCAAGGTATCTGACTACATTTCGACAGGCAAGAGGCTGTCCGTGCTGTCCAATGATTGAGAACTTTCGCCAATTTTTTCTGGTATCCCTAGAGGCTCCAGACAACGGCGTCCTAAAGAGAATGGTTTCCGACTTCTGAAAGTTGATTTTCAACTTCCAGTCATCGCAAAATCGTCTTATCTTATCGAAGTCACTCTGCAAGAGAGTATTAATGACCTCGATTTTTGGACCTGTTCTGTACGCTACCAAATCGTCTGCGTACGCAATAGTATGGGGAAGTGAACCTATCAAGTCGCTTGTATAAATGTTAAATAGGATCGGCGAATTGACCGCGCCTTGCTGAAGACCATTTTTAATTTGAAATATTCCAACAGAAGTCACATCGCCATTTTTCACGATTAACTGTCTGTTGGTTAGCATATTATAAAGAATGTACAAGAGAGGTTTGCTGATCCCCAGCCTAGTCAGCTTATAGAAAAGACCCTCTAACCATACGGTGTCGAAGGCCTTCTCCAAGTCAATAAGGCAGGCACCAGTGCACTGTTTCTTGCCTTTGTTCCATTGGATATCGGACACCAGTTTAGACGCGGCATGTGAGATATCATGTCCCGCCTTAGATCCGCCGGATTGGATATATCCTTTCCCTTTTTGGGGATAGGTTGAACCACAGCCGTTTTCCAATGCGCTGGATAATGTGCATTATTCATTGCATTATTAAACAGGGTGGTGTAAATGTCCACCGCTTCTAGAGGAAGATGTCGAAGCACGATGTTTGGAATACCATCGGTCCCCACTGACTTCTTAGCCCTGATTGTGTCGAAGATCTCACGGAGTTTTTGTTTCGAAATGAACGGGGGTAGGTCACCTTCTCTGGCAATGACGTTATTTGCCATATTTTCGTCGCTAAACCGGGTGAGACCAGAGCCCTCGGATCGCCAGTTCCCTATTTCATTTCGAATGCAGAAGTCGTGTACCAAGACGCGACTGTCCAGGTCGCAATTAGGGCCAATGGTATCAGTGGCCTTGTATACTTCCTGGAAAGTCGCCCCTATGGCCTCAACCTTCTCCTGTGGATCCTCGATCACAAAAAAGTCGTCATCATCAGCGGCCTCATTTGGATCAATACCTGCTATTGTCAGTAACCGTTCGTTTTCTGTTGTCCGGGCTATTTTAAGACACTGAAGGTCGTTTTGTTTTTTTCTCCGAAATAGTTTATTGATTTGCGGAAACATGTTCGGGTTGCTGGTGTTTACAGCCCGAACCTTGTTGTTCCAATATGAGCTTACAGCAATTCTGTAATTTTCTTTTATTAACTTTTGCACATTTTTAATCGACGACTTCATCGTCCTAATCTCCGGATCTTGTCTGTCAGTTAACTGTCTGTACAAGTTTTTGAGTCTTGACAGAAGTCTACTTTTCTGTCGGTGCAGTGCGTCAATAGTAGGATTGCGGAACAAGTCTTCGTTAGTTGTACGTCGATACCGCGGTATTGTAGTGTCCATAGTTTGTTTAATTGTCTCGTCCATCTGTTTTAGGTAATTGTCGATCTCCTCGTTTGACAAATTCCTATTGGACGGTGGGTGGCGCGTGTTCGAGGAGAGCGCTCTGTTCAAGGTTGCGGAGAAGCGCGTCCATCGAGTCTTACTGTAGTTGTAAGAATATCTTTGGACAAACTCCTCCAATTCCGCAATTTCGTTGGCAACTGTAATTTCGGTACTAAAACCGCAATGGTCGCTGTCATACACGAATGTGCGCAGACGGTTTAGCGTTTGTAAATTCGTACCTGTCAGTCGTATACGTTCGTCGTACAGCAGTAGATCCAAATAAGACTCGCCTCTGGGAAACGACGGGTTATCCGTCGCTTTAAGACCGAGTCTGTACATGACATCGTGCTGACCCCACCAATCGAGTAGTAGGTTCCCTCTAGTATTTGGCAAATTATTTCCCCAATCTCTGTGTCTAGCGTTGAAATCCCCGCCGATTATAAAATAATTCTCCCCCGATTCCAGCCTCAGAAGTCGAAAAAGCGTGTCGAGCTCTGTAATAGATAGGGTGGATTGTGAAGCCTCAGGTGCATAAACAGAGGCCAAGTACAGCCGCTTTCCACTGCGAAGCGGAATGTAAATGACAACTGCCTCCAACACCCGGAACCTGCGCAACACACCCTTGTACACTCTGTGAAATTTTATACCTTCTTTAATGAAGATCGCGACACCACCTCCACGTTTGGATCTGGGCCGGTTTCTTCTTCTAACAATATAATTATTGTACTCCAGTTTGTGATTATCGGTTAGCTTGGTTTCGCTAGCGAAAAGCACATCAGGAGTTTGGTCTTGTAGCAATTTAAACATCGCGGCTCTTCGTTCGATCCTAATCAGTGAATTAACATTCACCGCAAGGACCTTTGCTCCACCATGTGCGTACCCATTACGACGTGTGTTGCGTTAGGCCCGGCAGCAGCGCGTAAATCTGGTCCACCCGCTTGGCCTGTTCTTGCACCTGCTTTTGCAGCTGAGCCATCTGCCCTTGGATTGCGAGCAAGATGGCTAGCATATTAGGTGCAGCTTCCGTTGTTCTCGGCATTGGCGCCGGCGAAGCAACAGTCGCTTGCTGTACTGTAGCCCCCCTACCTGACGCCATTTGGGCGTAGGAAATTTGGGACGTGACGGCTGGTGTTTGAAATCTAAGAGGTGAACATTTGACCTCCACCTTCTGCTGCCGAGCCAGTTTTGCTTTCTTAATGTCAGCGAACTTAGGACAACCCCTATAGTTTGCGGTGTGTCCCACGTTTCCACATAACACGCACGAGAGCTTCGATCTATCGGATGCTCCGTCAACACCCAGAGCACACTCCTCGGAACTGTGGTTCTTAGCGCACTTCACGCATCGAGGCTGCATTTGGCAGTTCGACGCGGCGTGCCCGTACCTCTGGCAGCGAACGCATTGTATAACGCCTTCGCTCCTTTTTAGTTTTTCCCAGTGAACCACCTGGTAGTCTAGGACATTGATACTCCTTAGACTATCCAGACGGCTTTCGGGACTGAGCTGCACCAGGAAGAACGGCAGACTCCGTTTCTCCCGCCTGGCTCTAGCTGTGGTAAATGGCTTTACCCCCACAAACTTGAGTCCTTCGCACTCCTTCTCTTTGAGCAGTGCCAGGATCTCCTCAGGATCAGAAGACGGTTCCAACCCCTTCAGCAGCATCGATTGCCACTTTTCACACTTCGGTGTGTATGAGTAGTGCTCCGTCGTCGTTTTTTTTAGGAGCTCTTTCACTTTTGCGTAGCCCTCCACTGTATTACAGTGGATGGCATGGCGATCGTTCCCCAATCTCTTTATATTAAAATTATTACCAATGACCAACTTACACAGGTCCTTGGTTGCACTTACCTCCAGTTTGTAGGTGTTGATCGGAGGCACCTTCTCTTTCTTCTTCTTCTGCTGCTGCTGCTGTTGTTGTTGGTGTTGCTGCTGCTGCTGCTGTTGTTGATTTTGTTGTTGTTGGTGTTCTTGCCGCTGTTGCTTTCGCTGCAGTTGTTGCTTCGGCTGCTGATGTTTTTGTTGTTGCTGCAGTTGCTGTTTCTGCTCTTGTTGTTGTTGTTTAAGGGAGCTCTCTACTTCTGATTGCTCCCTCTGCCTTCGTGCAATTTGCCGCTGTTTAATAGCAAGCATGTCTTGCTCCAGCTTTTGTATGCTGCTTTTTATGTGATTAATTGCGTCATCTTCGTCTTCCGACGCAGATGACGCCAGAGAGGCGAAGCTGTTGGAGACCCCCTCCTCATTACCTTCTTCAGCTGTGGAAACAGCACTTATTTTTTTCTTTGAGAGATTAGGAGGGGTTTTCAACCTCTTCCTCCTTTTGCTGGCTTTCGCCACGGTTATGTGAAGAGCGGAGCGCTCTTCACCATCCATCACGTGTTTTTTTTTTTTTTTTTCTTATTGTTTTTGATCTTACACAATTTTAGGAGGGAAAAAAAATAAAAACAAGAAAAAAAGTTCCAAGTTCACTCGGGATTCGAACCCGCGTCCTACGATTTGTTGATCTGTTCACTGGCGACCTTAACCGATGGGCTACCGAGTCAATTGAAAAAGCCGTAATTAATTGTGTTTATCCACTAAATTATTGTTTTTTTTATTTTACTTTATGAGAAGCCGAAAGACGTCTATTCTCAGCAGAGATTTGCGAACGACTGGATTCTCAATTTTCTTGAGAGTGAAGTTCACGTGCACAGACTTGTTTTCATTAAGCGCGATTCGCCAAGTCTTTGTCCAATTGTTAATACGTGTAAGGGCATGTTGCAACTTTGCAGTTGCTTCTTCGACTGTTTTAGCCGTTGCCAAAATGGCAGTGTCATCAGCAAATGTGGCTAGGACAGTGTCGTCCGTTTGCGGTATATCGGGGGTAAAAAGCAAATATATCAGAGGGTCAAGTACACTTCCTTGCGACACCCCCGCCTTTATTGTCTTAAAAGTGGAATATTCGTTTCCGTGTCTCACATGGAAGAGTCAGTCTTCCAGGTATGAACCTAAAATACGAGACAATTGCTGGGGTAGGGCTTGTCGAAGTTTATATTTTAGACCTTCGTGCCATACCTTATCAAAGCCTTGCGAAACGTCAACGAATGCGCTTGAACAGACTAACTTACACTCGATTGCTCGTTCAATTACATCGGTTATTCGATGCACTTGGTCAACTGTAGAGTGTTGGCTTCTAAAGCCAAAGTGATGATCAGGCAAGAGGGAATTTGTGTCGGTAATTGGTTTAAGACGATTAAGAAGGATTTTCTCGAAGACCTTCGATGTAATCGGGAGAAGCGATATTGGTCTATATGACTTGACTTCAGTCAGCGGTTTACCAGGTTTCGGAACCATAATAACTTCGGCTACTTTCCACTGGTGCGGTATATGCTCTAATTTAATGCTGGCATTTATAAGATAGAGCAGCTTTAGCAAACCTTTTTTCGGCAACGCTTTAAGTATCTCTCCCGTTATTAAGTCATATCCCGGGGCTTTATTGGGCTTAAGCGTGTCTATAACTTGTCTAAGTTCCCTAAGTGTAGCCTTTTCTACTGGAAAGTTTGTCGTCACGTCTAGCGTAATGACATTCTCTGGAAGCACTTCCCCGTCGAATGGTTTAAACGTTTCTGCAAGATGGTCGGCGAAAACACTAGCTTTTTCCTTATCTTCTTTCGCCCAGTCATCCTGGTTTCTTCTTATTGGCACCACGTGTATTTGGGGCTTTCGAACACTTTTAACGTCTCTCCATATGGAGTAGTTGGTATCCTTTGTCGCTGTGAGTCTTTCAAGGTAGTTATTAATACCTTGGTTATTGAAGTCCTTGATCACTTTTTTCAACAAGTTGCAGAGCCTATTGAAGGAAGTTTTATCTTGTGGTGCCCGGGTTTCATGCCACTTTTTCCGCGCTCTTCGTTTCTTCTTTATCATTTCTCTGATTTCCGGTGGGTATCTTATGCCGACTTTGGGAACTTTGTTCGATTCGCGGGGACTATATGACTTCAACAAAACGTTCAACTTCTTTTTCAAGTTGATATGGCGTTCTTTCAGCTCAGTATTGTCTACAACATCTGTTCGGAAATCTTCCCAGTGAGTTTTGCTGTTAGTTAATCTGGGTGGTCTTTGTTTTTTAACCAAGGATTCGCACAGTGAGAGGATAACTGGAGAATGATCGGAGGAAAGATCGAAGCTTACTTCAACTTTGACGTAACTAGCGTTTATTCCTTTTCCGATAAAGAAGTCCATACCAGCCCTGTAAAGAGTTTTGCCTTTTTGAGAGATACATCTTGAGCCCCAAAAGGTGTGCTTCGCGTTAAAGTCGCCACCAATAATGAAGATTGGTCCAAGAGAGTTGAATAGGTCAATAAATTCGAGTTTTTCTATTTTGCAGCGCGATTGGCAATAGATTGAGGATATACTAAAAGAGTAATTTTTATTTTTAGCTCGCACCACGGTCATTTGAAATTTGTCAAGTTCAATTATTGCTTCCAGAGTATGTTCAATGCAGTCTTTTATGAATAGGGATGATCCGCCTCTTGCGTTTCCCGATGGATGATGAGCGTGGTAGTCGCGGTAACCTTTTAGTTCCACGCACGATTCTGTCGCCAGGTGAGTTTCAGAAATTAAACATATGTCAATTACTTTTTCCTGAATGAAAATATTTAGTTCATCAAGCCTTTTCTGTAGCCCTTTGGCATTCCACGCAAGTATATTGAGCTTCTTTGCCATAATTAGTTGCAGAAATTGGCTTCGAGCTTAAGAAGCCGTTCGACTATTATCTTATTTATTTTAGTCTGTTCTTCTAGTCTCTCGAGAATTACTGAGAACACATTTGAGGCAGGATCCGGTGATGTACAGTTAGTCATATTTACTCGGGCCGTTTTTCCACTTTCCACTTTCCACTTGCGCATTGTTATTTTTGACGTTGTTGTTATTGGTGATTTTAGCGTTTGTCACCATTACCTTCTTTAAAGGCTTTGGAGTAGGACCGCTGTTGTTATTTCTCATTCTAGCTGTCCCTGTGTTTTTCAAAGGCTTCGTTTTTGATTGATCTCGTAGCTTTTGCAACTCCTTCGCGACTTCGCAGCCTCGATAGTTAGCTGGATGTTTTCCCTTGCAGTTAATGCATATCGCTGGGGACTCTTTCGCGGCATTGCACTCTCGAGTCAGATGTTTGCCAGCGTATTTTACACAGCGAGGTTCCTTCTGGCAGTAGGCCTGAGTATGGCTGAATCCCCGGCAACGTGTACATTGGGGAATCAGCCTAGAGTTTTTCCGCGGATGTTAAATTTTGACAACAAGTCCTAAAATTGAATTTATGGCATAAATTCTTTCTAGGCTTTCGGTTTTGTCGAAAGTTAACCTAAAGAGGGGAAGACCGCGTCTTGGGGTTGTCCTCTCGCTTTCAACATTGCGCTGTTTTTGAGCAAGTATATTAACTGCGTCGATTATCTTAAAGCCTTTATTTTTAAGGTCATTTACGATGTTTTCTTTAAGGCAAGAGAGATGCAATTCTCTAGCTAAACGTATGCCATTGAATCTTCTCAGCATTTAATTTTTGCGAAAGCGAACGATAGTTGTCTCGATTAAGGACATTAATAGTCCATGTATCATTATTACGAGATCTTATTTTATAATCGGTTGGGCACATTGATTTCAGGATTATGTGCAACTTGTTGTAGTCCGAGATTCCAAAAGCGTTTATTGGCGGCGGCGGTCTTTGTTTAGGTTGCTTTGTTGCCTTATCGACCTCAGCAGTGTTAACGCTGGCTTGCTTCTTTGTTTGTTCGATATCAGGCGAGGAAGTAGCTTTGCGCTTCTTACCTGGCTTTTTTTAAGTATCCAGTCCGTTTCGCGGACTAGCTCTTCTTCGTCAGTGTGAAAACTCGAGTTTTCGGACCGGTCAAGTAGCGAAACAGACACAGACTCAGATTTAGATTGCGGCTTAATGGCATCTAGTTGCTTTTTTAGTTCGGCATAGAGCAATTCCATATTTTGGAGTCTGGCGCGGAGATCAGAATTTTCGCGTTCGAGATTTTGTAGCTTTTTTGGTGTAATGCTATTGCCCTGAGCTACCGACTGTGCTTTGTCTTTGCTTTCGCATGATTTTCCTAGCGATCCGCGTGCTGGAGATCTCGTGACCCTTGAGCATTTTTTAAAGGGGTCCTGGTTTATATTTGTATTTTTTTGAATATTATTTGAACTCATTTTAGTTCCCACGAGTAGCGGAGAAAGGGTAGTCCGTCTGTCCAGAGATCCGCATTAGACAGATAAGGCTGGCTGATCCGGAGGTCGCCAAGTATCCGGATGCTCCGTTAGAGATTGAGCTATTTTTATACTGGGCCCCCAACCTGGTCGATTCTGGCACGGGTCGCTTAACACCTTAATCCGGCCCAGT
Organism: Volucella bombylans; assembly: GCA_949129095.1. Taxonomy (NCBI): domain Eukaryota; kingdom Metazoa; phylum Arthropoda; class Insecta; order Diptera; family Syrphidae; genus Volucella; species Volucella bombylans. The sequence continues at coordinate 42,801,308 of OX422144.1, read as the reverse complement.
GGATTTTAGTCGCCTCTTACGACAGGCATGCCTTACCTCGGGTATATTCTAACCCCTAACCCGAAGGGGGTGTTCGCATATTGATGAGATAATCCTTAAAGCCACCTCATCGCTCGGTTTTATCAAACGATGGTCTAAAGAATTTTGCAACCCTTATGTGACAAGGTCACTTTACATTACCCTTGTCCGGCCCCCCCTTGAATATGCCAGCCAAGTATTCATCGGTTTGCTTTTCGTGGCCTACCCTGGAGTGACCCATTTATCTTACCTCCCTATTATTCTTAACCTGAATAACCTAGAAAAACGCAGAGACGTAGCTGACATTCTCTTCATTCATCGTCTACTCTCCGGTTCTGTGGACTGCGCTTCCCTTTACAATTCGATTTCCTTCAACACTAAACCCTCGTAATTTACGCTGTCCTCGTCTCTTCTATATCCCAACCCACCGCACCTCTTATGACTCTAACTAACCAATCTCCCGCATGATCCGTAAGGTCAACTCAAACCTTCCCCTTTCTGATTTTAACCTGCGCACTTCTCGTCTTAAATTTGATCTCCTCCACCATTCCCTTACTTCATAACCCCTAACTCTTGTTAGTTTTTAAGTTACTTTAAGCTTGTATTAAGCGAAATAAATGGGGGAATTAGCCCACACTAAATATTATCGTCATAGGCAAGACGTTCGAGGAGTGAAAATCTAAAAGAAGTGTTTGAGAGGCTGCGAAGAGCTCATTTAAAGGTCAATCCGGAAAAGTGCTCCTTCTTCCGTCTAGAAGTAAAATATCTTTGTCACGTTATATCAGCTTAAGGAATATGGACGGATCCTAACAAAATCGAAGCCGTGAAAAGTTGGCCTGCCCCAAAAGATAAAAACCAACTGAGAAGCTTCTTGGGACTCGCCACGTACTACAGAAGGTTCGTAAAGGAACCTGTATTGCAAAGACCCTGCATCAACTTACGGAAAAAGGCCGACAGTTCAGGTGGTCTGGAGAATGTGAAAAAGCATTTCAAGAACTGAAGCGACAGCTGTACAATGCCCCCATCTTGGGTTACCCCACACCCGGAAAAATGTTCATCGTGGGCGCAGACGCTAGCAATGTTGGGGTCGGAGCTGTGTTCTCACAAGTTCATGATGGTCAAGAGAAAGTGGTCGCATATTACAACAAAGTACTCTCCAGACCTGAAAGGAAGTACTGCGTAACTCGGCGCGAGCTTCTGGCTTTAATTCTAGCTACGAAGCATTTCCATAAGTACCTCTATGGACAAAAGCTCATTCTTCGCACAGACGAGCAGTTGCAGGGTTACGACTTTACGGAATAAAATGTGAACACTGCAATCGTAAAGAAGCGAAAAAACAGGCCACTATCCAAATGATCAGGACTGAGCCAATAGACGGTTGAGTATAGACGAAATCCGTTCCTCCCAACAGGCAGACAATGACATCGAACCAATATTGGTCTAGAAAAAAAACGAGGAAAGACCAAACTGGCAGCAGATATCAGATCGGAGCCAAACTCTGAAGGCATACCGGGCACAGTGGGACTCGCTTTGTGTGCAAGATGAATTGCTGAAGGGAAAATAGGAAAGTGCAGATTTGACTGCATCTCGTATGCAGCTAATCGTGCCACGGTCCAGAGTCAGCCAAGTACTCTAGAAGCCAAAATGTCGAGAATTGGTGCAAAAAGTGCATAAGGTGTGCGGCTACCAAGTTTCCAAAAGTAAAGCCACATGGTCAAATGCAACAATACAATGTCGGAGCACTATTCGAACGAATAACCATCGACATCGCTGGGCCGTTTCCCGAAACCTTTAAGATTTGTGGTCTCAATGGAACTACACTCTGATCAAGGGAATAAGGAAGACAAGGACAACGCCACTACACCATCAATCTGATGGAATGGTCGAGCGATTCAATCGGACCTTGAATGAACATCTATCTAAGGTCGTCAACAACTGCCAACGGGATTGGGATCGACACATCTTCTTAAGGGCCTACCGAAACGCGGTCCATAGATCAACAGAACACACAGCATCCGAGATTTTATTTGGTCAAACAGTTAGGTTGCCAAGTGAAGCAAAATTCGGATCCCCACCCAAGGAGCCCAAAGAGGTGAACGACTAGGTGGATGACTTGCGCAGCAGAATTCGTAAATTGCATGAAGACACCAGAGAAAAGATGAAGCTAGCGAGCAGCCGCATGAAGACTAGGTACGACATCAAGGCGAAATCTTCCGGCTTCAACAAAGGAGATCTGGTCTGGTTGTATAATCCTCAGCGTAAGAAAGATAACCAAAATTGCAACAGGACTGGGAAGGTCCATACAAGGTGATAACTCGCATTAATGACGTTGTCTACTGGATCCAGCGTGGGGATCGAGGAAAATTGCAGGTGGTCCATTTGGATAGAATGAGTCATTTCAACGGAATGATGAATGACGAAGTTGTTCGAAACGAACAACTGTGGGAGGGACCAGTTTGATAACCATTTAAATGTGGGCAGCGTCATCTAGATTTACATAGCAGAAGACCTCGAGACTCGAAGAGTAGAAGATTTCGATACTTGAATAACAAAGACTCAAACATTGGTGAATGGAGAATAGAATCGAATTTTCTAGCAAAATGGAAATTGTATGGGAGGCTGGATGGCGAGGATTGTTCTCGAAATATGTCATGCGAGAATAAATATCAGCATCCAAAAGGTCAAGTCAGTTCATCAGTTGAATTTGAAGTGTTAATTAGCTGAAGTGATTAAGTGGTTTAAGTAAAAGGTAAGAAAAGTATAAACGGTTGAGAAATTAGATTGTATTAAGAGAAACGATTAAATTGTGAATTGTAACTGTACTGAATAAAGCGATTTGTATTGAAAAGAATAATTTCTATCATTTGTACCCACACAAATATTTTATAATATGTATTTAAAGGTTACTTTATTACCATTATCAGTTCGGTTTGTGAATTAAAAGCGATGTTTCAGAACTACTCGTAATTTCAATATTGTTACAATTTCTTATTTTGCCATAAAAACAGTGTCATGTATATTTTCATAGCAGAAGATTTCCATATTTGAACAGAGGACTCAACCATTTTAGAGCGCAAACTTTTATAGAATATTCTGGTAAAATGGAAACATGTATGGAACGCTAGATAACACAGAACGTTCTTGAGAGATGTCAGGGGAGCATAAATATCAGGTGCGCCCAAAAGGTACAAGTCAGTTCTAAAGTGGATTTTGAATGTGAACTACGGGGTTCTATCATTTGAACCCACACAAACATTGGGGGTCAGACTTATTGTGTGTAAAAACAAAAAAAAATATTTTTTGTATTTGCGTTATAGCTGTAATGGGCCGAAAGCCATTGCAGTTTTTTTTTTTATAATTTACGCGCGCCTAAGGGGTGTTAGATACCCTTTTACTGTTGCCAGGGCGCGGGCGGAAAGATAGAAGGAGGAGAAAGGAAAATTGTTTTTGTAGTGGTTTGAAAATCAGGTAAGTTTGGTTTCTATGTTTGCTCTCCAGGGGTGGGAGTCCGAATACGGACGGAGAGTTTTTCTTCACTCAGAGTGATTCGAGGTATATCACAGTATTTTTCTTTTCTGTGCTTGAAACTCTACAACAGCCAAATCTACGTGTCAGTGTTATGCCTTCACACGCAGAATTTTTCTGTCTGAGTTCCAATTACACAATGAAAAACTGACTTGCCATGGCCAGGATTCGAACCTGGACCCTCCGAGTGAGAAGCGTTTGCTACTACCACCACACCATGGCCCTCGTCGAACTCAAATCCGAGTTGAACGAGACAAACCGCAGCGCTAATGGAGGAAAAAGGGACTTGGTACTCCGACTTCAGTATGCTTTGAACAACGTGGGGCATGGCTCAGATACAAACTCCTTTGATGTTGATGAAGAAGGATAAATGAACACTGCAAGCGACGGCCCTGCAGCAGAACTACTGCTAACAATCGACGTAAAAAAGCATAGAGACCAATGTTTATTTATGACATAATATTTTATGTACTACGACTCTGGCGTTTTGTACAAGAGAGACACTAAACAGTCGAATCTTTTTCAATTAACCTAATGGCGTATACAAATACCAGTACAGGCCGGATAAGAGCTGTGTAGCAGGTTACTTTCTCCATAACACATAGTTGGCTCTTTGTAACGGTAAAGGAACCTTTATTAAAATATAGATATTGATCTTGCTAGATCCTACTATCTGACTACATTTTGACAAGCAAATCACTGCCTCTATTATTCCTCGTTTGTAAGCAATGCTTTCTGATGTCCATAGGTATCCTAAAAAGAATGATCTCCAACTTTCAGTCATCACAATATCGTTTAATATTATCAAGATTATATTGCAAGAGCATATCAATAACCTCAATTTTTGAGCCTGATCTATATCGAATCAAACCGTCTGCGTACGCAATGGCATGGTGAAGTGAGCTCACAAAATCACTTGTGTAAAACCTGTTGAGCTTGTAAAAAAGAGCTTACAAATATACTTTTATTGAATGTGGACCTTGAAGCCAAACCGATTACCCGTTACTATATTTTTTTCTTCAATACACTTAATCATAGTGCGAGTGATCACATTTTTTAATATCTTGCTAATATTCGGAAAAAGACTTATCCATCGGAGATTATGCGTCTGTATCCCTTTTAGGAATTAGATGAACTGCAGCTACGATAGATAATGGGAATTATTCCAAGCATTATTAAACAAGTTAGTGTAAATGTCCACCGCTTCAAGGGCTATATGTCGAAGGACAATGTACGGTATATGTATGACTATTATGACTATTGCAGAGTATCGCATTCCTATCCAAACTAATTATTTTATTATAGAAATTGCTGCCTATGGACTATGGCCACTTACATAGCTCTATTGTAACCTTTAAGATAAAACAAATTTACTTCAGTCAAATCTATTATTTGACGGGCCAATTAGGCTGGCGGTTATGGTGTCTGAAAGCATATTCCATATTCAAGTGGCGCTAGTTCGAGTCCCAGTCCGAAGAATGATATATTTTTCTTTAATTTTTTTTAAATTCAAAACAAACATGAAAGTGCAAGAAAAATAAATGTAAAATCAGGTGATCGCTAAAAGTGAGCCGACCGTTCTCCTAAAAACGCAATCAGTGGATGTGTCGCCAACATATTAGCCGAAGGGGTAGTACCATTAAAAAACTTAGCCTGTGAAACAAAATTCAAGAGGAGGAGAAATGTGACGTCTCTCCCTATCTTCTTCATCTGCCGGCTGGAATGAGGGAAGATGACAAACTTTAATAGAAGAAAAAATGAGGCTACATGGGGTGCTTACACACATGGGGTCAAACAATAGCTGCAAAAACGAGTACAATCAATTAAACAAACAAATAGCGGAAAGGATGGGGGAACAGCTTCTTTCTTCACAGCACAAAATAATCCACATTTTAAAAGTGCCGCTAACTTCATCCTTCTGTTGTTAGAACTTACAATAGTTGTTTCATTTGCTTTGCACACTTACGTTTTACTATCTTTCGTTGAAATGCAGAAGATGTCCAAAGTATTGTATTACAAAATGTTTATGTGGGTACAAATGATTGAACTTTTTCCTTTTAATACAATCGCTTTATTCAATATAATTACAATTCACACTTTAATCGCTTATCTCAACCACCTTTGCTTTTCTTTATCTTTTACTTAAACCACTTTATCACTACTCGTAGTTCACATTTCAAATTCCACCTTAGAACTAACTTCCATATCTTGGGGGATGCGGATATTTATACTCCTCTGACATCTTTCGAGAATCTTCTGCACCGTCCAGCTTTCCATACAAATTTCCATTTTGCTAGAAAATTCGATTCCATTCCAATCTATTCTCCAATGGTTGAGGCTTCTGCTATTCAAACATCGAAATCTTCAGCTAATCATATATAAATGACGCTGTTCACATTCAGATATAACAATATTGTAAAATGTTTGTGTGCGTACAAATGATAAAACTTATTCGCTTTATTCAATATGATTACTATTCACAATTTAGTCGCTTATCTCAATACAATCAAACTTGTCAACCCCTTTTTCTTTTCTTTATCTTTTACTTGAACCACTTCAAATTCAACTGATGAACTAACTTCCATGCCTTGGGGATGCTGATATTTATACTCGAATGACATGTTTCGAGATCAATCCTCGCCATCCAGCTTCCACACAAATTTCCATTTTGCTAGAAAATTCGTTTGCATTCTCCATTTACCAATGGTTCAGACTTTGCTATTCAAGTAAGGAAACCTTCTGATATTGAAATGTACTCGTAGATGATACTGTCCACATTTAAGGCGTATCACACTGCTCCCTCCCTAAAGTTGTTCGTCCTGAACAAATTCGTCATTCGTCGTTCCGTTGAAATGACACATTCTGTCCAAATGGACCACCTTTAATTTTCCTAGATTACCACGCTGGATACGGTAGACAACGTCATTAATGCGGTTATCACCTTGTATGGACCTTCCCAATTCTGTTGCAATTTTACTGGCCTTCCTTTACTCATGGAGTTATTACATCTATACCAGATATCCTTGGTTGAAGCCGGAAGATTTCGATTTGATGTCGCACCTAGTCTTTATGCGGTTGTTGACCAGCTTCATCTTTTCTCTGGTGTCTTCAGGCAATTTATGAATCCTGCTGCGCAAATCATTCACGTAGTCGTTCACCTCCTTGGGCTCCGTAGGTGGGGATCCGAATTTCATTTCACTTGGCAACCGAACTGTTTTACCAAATAAGGTCTCGGATGGCGTATGTTCTGTGGAATTATGGACCACGTTTCGGTAGGCCATTAAGAAGAGGGGTATGTGTCGATCCCGATCCGGCTGGCAGTTGTTGACGACCTTAGACAGATACTCATTTAAGCCCCGATTGTATCGCTCAACCATTCCATCAGGTTGAGGGTGTAGTAACGTTGTCCTTGCCTTTCTTATTCCCAGATATTGGCACACTACCTGCAAGACTTTTGCTTCAAAGTTTCGCCCTTGATCAGAGTGTATTGGTAGTGGTAGCTTCCAAATCGGAAGGTTCGGTGTTCGAATCCCGCCTCGCCGGAAAGACATTCATTTTTTCAGTTTATGAAAATCAAGTAAGATGAGCAGTTGACTAGAAATTAACAACAAGCCAACTTCCACTAAAAATTTAGTCTCCCCATTTAATGTTGGATGCCACCCATGGAGCGAAATAACCACTGAGCCCAAACATCTTTCTTTCTTTCTCTCTCTATCCAATTTTCCAAAAACCTTAACACATGTTGAGGCACCATATGTGTATTCATGCCCACTTGAGTGTTAAGTTCTTTAAAAAACAAAAAAAAATCTCTACCTGCCAGTAACCGCTCCTCAGGTCAAGGGTTGAAAACCATTTCGCTCCAAAAAACGTCGGTAGTCTACATAAAACCTCGTGCTGCTATCTTTCTTCTTCACGAGGACTACTGGAGATGCCCACGGACTCTGCGATTCTTCAGTCAGCCCTTTAACTTTCATCTTTGACAGCATTTCGGCAGCTTCTGTTTGCGTTGCCAATGGAGGACGCCTTACAGGTTGACGGATTGGTCGAGCATCTCCGGTGTCAATGAAGTGTTGAACAATATGCGTACGTCCATATTCTCAATCTTGTGTAGCAAATATTGTACACCAGCGTACTCAGCGATTAGTTTGTCTGACAGGATACGCTGCTCTTGATTAAAATGATAGAGGCTGAGGATTTTGTTTTTGATTTTCATACTCTGGACACTGGGTTGCACGACTTGTTTCCATTGTTGTCGATATAGGTGCACATTTTCCTACTATATCCTCTTTCACCTTTACGCTGAATATATTTGTATTCAGAATCCTTACAGGAACCCTGTCGTTATTGTTATTTTCTGGCTCCATCAAATAGAATCGGTGGCTACCAGGACCACCTTCCACTTTTGCCCAAATAATTGCTTCGGCAGATGACGACTTTTAAGACACTTTTGGCGTTTCCATATATCATTGGTATTTCCATGTTACCGTACTTCAGGGTTTGTGCCCCAAAGTCCACTACCAACCCATGTTCTCTTATGAAGTCTGTACCACTCGTCACATATGTCAACCACCAGAAACACGTGTGAGCAAGTTATTCCGACAAGTTCGATTTTTATGCGGACTTCACCATATAATACCTTAGCCGTTTCTCCCGTAGCTGTTCTCAAGCTGTAACTGTTGATGTTATGTTCCGTCCTGATGCTTGAGGCCGTGGCACCGGTATCTACTGTTGTCATTCATTTTTCCTTTCCACTGACTATTTCTACTAGAAGGCTTTCATTGCATCGCTTTGCTAGCGAGACTTGGATTATGGTCCTAAGGCCGTCGATTCCTGCTACCAACTTCTGCCCCGCGAAGCTGGTGCTTATTGATGGCTCCGGGAAAATTGACCGCCCTTTTGATAGCCGTTTCTGCCGTTTCTTCCTCTATTTGCTTATTACCACAGTAGGGTCAGCCTTTTCGTTCTTTCCGCTTCTTTACACTATCTTATTTTATTGCAGTTTCAGCAGCGCATTCTTCATCTATCCCGTGGAGTGTCTCGTTCCTCGGCACTAAGTCTTGTACAGGAACATTCAACAGATTCTACTTCTATGACGAAATGTGTTCCTTTCGAAGGCAGATTGACTACTTCCATTGCCAGAGCGAAGGCAAGAGCTTCAGCAAGAGTTCTTTTCATGGCCATCCTTACTGCAGATTTGAATCTGGAATTCCGCTGATGAATGCGTCCTTTACCATTTCGTCGATAATTTCTTGGCCTGCGGTGGGGTATGACAAGAGTGCCAGTCTATTGGGGCTGCTGCAGGGTTTCTCCTCATTGCTGCATTCAGTTTTGCAATTGGATCCTGTAAACCTAATGCATTTGGCTATACCCAATCCTTTCCCGACTAAAAAGCCACACAATCTTTACACTATTCAATGTGTATTGCTTGCAACAATTCTGCTGCATGACCGTGCAAAGCCATTGTTAGGGCAAAGCACTTCTCCTCCTTGTCCCAGTTGTTCGCACAGACAGCCATTTCTAAGTGCTTCTTATACGTAGATCATGAGGTCTGCCCATCGAATGAGGAAGGCTTCAACTCTTTTCTCCTTGGACTGCTTAAATAGCATTCTCGGAGTTTCTGTTTTCGCACTGTTCTTTGCCAGTTCCTCAACTTTGCTGTCCATTTGTTCGACATTCTTCTCTATTCTTTAAAATTTGTCATTAATTTCTTTCAACTTTTCCTGAAGAATGTTATTTTGTTCTTCTAGCTTTTGTTCTAGACTATTCTTTTTTTCGTCGAATTTTTGTTCAATGCTGTTATTCCGTTCGTCTATAAAAGATTCTTCTTTTGTTCGTCCAGCTTTTGTTCGTGGGTGTTCTTTGGTTCGTCTAGATTTTTCATCGGTTCGTCCAGTTTTTGTTCGAGGCTTTTCTTCTGTTCATCCAGATTTTTATTTTGTTCGTCCATTTTTTGTTCGAGGCTATTCTTTTGTTCGTCCATTCCAGAAGAAGAGTTGCATCATCGCATCTATGTCACTGCCGGTACTTATCTGTTCATCCTCGTCAACGGCAAAATCTGAATCATGTCCCTCGTTGTTCGAAACATCCTGAAGTCCGAGCACCAAGTCACTTTTTCCTCCATGAGTTGGTCGAGGGTAAACTGCAATAGATTTCGACCCATTATAGCTTTTTAAAACAATCACCAACCACTTTCTGTTTTTTTTCGTTTGTTACACACAATAAGTCCTATCCCATTTCTGACACCACTGTAAAATGCTTGTGTGGATATTTGTATCCACTTACAATCACTTTTTCAATACAATTACAGTTCATAATTTAATAGCTTATCTCAATACAATTCAATCAAATAATATACTCATTCGAGTATAAATTACAGAATCGTCAAGGTGTTCGTCCATTGAATTTGAAGTGTAAAATAAGAGAAGCGATTAAGTGGTTTAACTAAAAGATAAGAAAAGTATAAGCGGTTGATAAATTGAATTGTGCTGAGATAAGCGATTATAAATCGTGACTGTACTGAATAAAACAATTTGTATTGAGAAGAATAAGTTCTATCATTTGTACCCATACAAACATTTTACAATATTATAGTTTTTCACGTCGAACACAATAGCTATTTGAAGTTTTCGAAATGTCATTTACGGTAACATTTACGAATTCCATGAATGAATGAATGAATTCAAAAGGGTTTATATCCTTGGGGTGATATTTGTTATATAGTTAAACAGAGCAGTTTCAAGTTCATATACTATATAAAACATTGTAGTAGCATTTCTGCACTATTTTTTCTCTCGAATAATGGTTGAACGCTAAGGTAAGTACTGATTAAAACCAAAGAAATTAGACTGAATTTATTTTCGAAATATGCTAATCTTCACATATATTGTATATACTATGTTTACTTCAACCTTATATTTTGGTTGATGTCAAATTATTTAGTTGCCATCCTTAGGTAATCTTTGAACAGCACCATTTCATGTCTTCCACATTCCACTTAAGAGAATGAATATAAAATATTGTAAAATGTTTGTGTAGGTACAAATGATAGAACTTATTCTTTCCAATACAAATCGCTTTATTCAGTACAGTTACAATTCACTATTTAATTGTTTCTCTCAATACAATCCAATTTCTCAACTGCTTATACTTTTCTTATCTTTTAATTAAACTACTTAATCACTTCTCCTAATTAACACTTCAAATTCAACTGATGAACCGCTTGCATACCTTGGGGATGTTGGTATTTATACTCCAATGACATACCTCGAGAACAATCCTCGCCATCCAGCGTCCCATACAATTTCCAATTTGCTAGAAAATTCGATTCCACTCTCCAGTCATCAATGGTCGAGACTTTGTTATTCAAGTATCGAAACTTTCTGCTCTTCGAGTATTGACATCTTCTGCTCTGTAAATCTAGATGTCGCTGCTGCATCTACTGATGCTAGTTTAATAACCTCACTTATAAGGGTGCAGTTAGCGCCAAGAATAAAGATAGGTGGACAAAATGATGGATTTTTTGTACATATTTCGTGCGATTGTTAGTCGGTTTATCTGATGGATATGTTGATATGGAATTAGCCAGAGGTGAGAATCGGTTGTTCGATAAAGCTGTTTGTTTAGATGAGCTGGGTGATGAATTATCTGCATACTCTTTTCTCCTTTTTCTGGTGTTAGGTTGGAAGCTGCTGGCAGCTCGCTTGAGGTTCCCAATGACGGTTGTCCACTCATTTTGGTTGGAGTATTCAATGTTTTCTTTTGACGTGGTTGTGGTTTTATTGCACTTGATTTAACGGAGCGCACTTTTTGGTCTCCAGCTACGAAACTGGGATATTGAGCACTGGTTTTTCACTGATTTCAATATTAAGAGTCACTATCTCAAAATAAATTATTTATGTATATTATTGCGCGGCAAAAGCCGCTGAGAAAAGAGCCGAAAACTGGACTTGCTGTCACAAAACGATCACACGTCTTATCGCCACGAAGGTTCAAACACTTCTCCGAAATTCGTAAACAAATAAAGTGCAAATCATACCACAGGCTTCCAAACAAATCCGTGTACAAGTGAAGAAAAAGAAAGTGAAAAGAGGAAAAGAGATCAAAATATTGCAAAGAAGAGATAGGACAAATAAGGAAAAAAACATACTAGAACTAGAAATATAAGTTTTTAGATAGCATAAAATACTTAAATGCATAATTTATAACATGCATAAAATCATGTCATCACTCTTCAGTCACAGTCACAGCGGCACATTAGCAGCAGCAGCAGCACCATCATCAGAGAAAGCTCGGTCGATGCTTGCTTCTTAATTTAGACAATCAGGAGTAGACAAGCGGCAGCGTGTAGTTTCAATGAGAAAGCGTTTACCATTTGTGTCTTTTCTCACATAAACAGACCCATACTTCGTGTGTGCGGATGAAATTAACTTTTTACGCCTGAGTTCAGTAGCACTGCGGAGAAGACGTCGAGTGTGCATTGTTAAGCTCTCATTTATGAAACATTTATTGTTGTCGGACGATTCGATCCCCAAGTCAGCTGGTATAAGCTCTCTACGATTCACATTGCATCGGGTGGCATACTTTAAAACTTCATTTCTTTCAGCGCAGCTGGAGAATTTGATGACAATTGAAGAAGAGCCGGGGTTGTTGTTGCTGTTCTCAGTCAATCGACTTTTTGTGCGACAAATATTCTTAAGGACTGATGGCTTGCACTCAATTGTGTGACAAAACCGGTTAAAAATAATTTTTCAATTTTCGTCTTGGTGTTGCGGTATACCAAAGACAACAAGGTCAGCAGCAATCTCTTTCCTCTCAATGCTGTTTATCTGGCGCTGAAGATCAATTATTCCTCTGAGAGGGCTTGTCTTGGCTTATACAGAACACCAGAGTCTCAGTACAACAAATTCTATCCCAATGGGGTCTTGTACAATAGGGCGAACCTAATAAGAGTGGACAATTTCGTCATTAAGTTGACTCGAAGGCACATTGCAAGAGCAATGGCCTCATCAAACAACCTGATCTCCGGGGCTTACTACCCCAATTATATGTATCACGAGAGAGTTCGCTTTGACGGCTTTATTCCTCCAGAAGCGTTCCTATATTTAGATAGTAAAGGTCTGATCCAGGACAGATTGGCGGTGCCGCTAATCTTCCACGTCGCTCGAACAGCTGCGGACAGGCGACTGAACTACGACAGAGACGTCGCACATGGCAGTGCGGAGCGTCTCCGGTTCAGTAGGGCGGTAGGGAGTCGCGACATGAGGGATGTTGCTCGGCAGCACCAACACTTTTGGTGGCTGGGTGAAGAGGATGATACTTCGTCGTCGAACTCCTCCAATAATACGTAGCTTCATGTGAAGCAAAGTGAGCCAGTCTAAATTTTTTTAGCCATGACCGGCTTACATAGTTTTAGGTAGGTTTAATTTTAAGAAAAAAAAATATACAAAAAAAAATAATAATAATAATATATATACATACATATATTTATATATTATGTATATATATATTATGTATGTATATATATGTATTTATGTAGGCATTAGATGTAAGTAGGTTAAGTAGGTTAAGATTTATTTTTAGGTAGATTGTAGGCTTTTAGTTTTAAGTTTTATAAGAAATTAAAAAAAAGTCCAGATACTAAGTTTTTTTGATTAAAATTTATTTTCTTAGTTGTAGTATTAATAAATGTAAAAATAACATAAAATTAGACTGTAAGATTCGTCGAAAGACATAGTTTAAGTGTTAGGTTTAACTTAGAGTGCCCGCATGGGGCCCGTAAGTTAGAATAAGATTATTTGTAAGTTATTTAAGCTAATTTTTAAGCAGTTTTTTGTCTAGCATTTAAGAGTAATTTAAGTTGAAAAAATAAAAATGCATTTAAACTGAAAAAAAAAAATCAATTATTCCTCGATTTGTTGCTTTCGTAGTGCCATTATTTGCCTCAAGTTGAATAATACGAGCGTTTAAAGATGAAATTGAGGTCTCAATTGTGGTAAAACGCTGCTCCCAATTTATGACTGTTTCCTCAATTTGTTTGATCATTTCATCACGTAGTTTGATAATTTCATTAACAAACTGAAGGTGAAGTGCTGCAGTTTGTTTTGCTAGGCTTTTCTCCATCTGCTTTGCGGTGAGAACGGTGTTGTTATTGCAAGACGACGGTGATGAAGATTTCGAGTGTTTTGGTGAGGAAAGAGAGCCTTTTTGAAGAGCTGTCTTGGAGCGGAGATTGATATCGGTATTTTGCGGAATTGTTAGGAAGAGCAAAAAGGAATATTTTGCGGTTTTCTTATGGCAGCTGGATTTAGAATGGATTACAACGATAAGGGATTTCGAACTTAATGCACTATTTCACTTGACACTTTTATGGGCGTTAGGAAAAAGTTAATTTGGTTATATGTTCACTATAACGGACGACATTGTGAGGCACGACTATTCACTTGCACAACTCATAGTCAACATAGGTGCATAGTCAAAATTGAGTTTCTGTTTTTTCGCACTGTGTCGAGCTCTTTTGCCAGTTGCTTAACTTTGCTGTCCATTTGTTCGAATTTTTCGTCAACATTCTTCTCTATTCTTAAAAATGTAAATGCAGTCGAAAGACATAGATATAAGTATTCAGAGTAGCTTAGAGTGCCTGTGTGGGGCCAGTAAGTTAGTATAAGATTGTTAAGTAATTTTAAGCTAGCATTTAAGCATTTTTTGTTAGTACGTAAGAGTTAGTGATTAAGAAAATAAAATGCATTTAAAACTACTAAAACTATTGAATTGACGTGATTAAGTGGTATAAGTAAAAGCTAAGAAAGGTATAAGCGGTTGACAAATTCGATTGTATTGAAAGAAGCGATTAAATTGTGAATTGTAACTGTATTGAATAAAGAATAAGTTTATGATTTCTACCCACGCAAACATTTTACATTGTCTGACATCAATGTAAGGATAGGACTTATTGTATGTAACAAAAAAAAAGTGATTTTTGATTGTTTCGACAAGCTAAAATGGGTCGAAACTATTGGACTTGACCCTCATCCAACTCAAATCCGAGTTCAACAAGAGAAACCTCAGCGACAGTGGATGAACAACGAGAGATATAATCCTGATATGATATGATATGATACGGCTGCGATGATGCAACTCCTCTTGTTAGAAATGGACGAACAAAAGAATAGCCTCGTACAAAAAATGGATGATCAGACGAATAGCTTCGAACAAAAAATGGACAAACAAAAAAAAATCTAGGCGAACAGAAGAATAGTCTATAACAAAAGCTGGACGAACAAAAGAATAGCCTCGAACAAATGATGGACGAGCAAAAGAAAAATCTGGAAGAACAATAGAATATGATAGAGCGAAAGTTCAAAGAAATCGACGAAAAATTCGAACAAATGGACACCAAAGTTTAGCAACTGGCAAAAGAGCTCGACAGTGCTCTTTCAGTGCGAAAACAGAAACTCCGAGCATTTTGTTTAAGCAGTCCAAGGAGAAATGGGTTGAAGCCTCCCTCATTCGATGACCTCATGGTGTACGCATAAGAAGCAATTTGAAATGACTGCCTGTACGAACGACTGGGACAATGAGGAGAAGTGGTCTGCCCTAACAGTGGCCTTGCACGGTCCTGCAGCAGAACTGTTGTAAACAATAGACATCGAAAAGCATAAAAATTATTTGGATTTAGTACAGGCTATCGAGAAACCGTTTAGGGATTTAGGTTCCAAGCAGACGTGAGAAGACTGGAAAATTTGTCGTACCCCACCGCAGTCTAGGAAATTATCGACGAAATGACAGAGGACGCATTCATCAAGGGAAGTGCAATTTCAAACCTACAGTCCGCAGTAAGGATGGAGGGGTTATTTTACCCTTGCTAGCACTAACCGTCGGTCTGGCGATGGAAGCAGCAAATCAGGCCTCCAAGGTAACACATTTCGTCAGGGAAGTAGCATCTGTTGAATGCTCCTGTGCAAGAATTAGTGCCGAGGAGCGAGATACTGCACGGGATAGACGAAGAGTGCGCTATTGGAACTGTAATAAAATAGGACATTTTCAAAGGCAGTGTAAAGAACCGGTGCCAAGAAAATGGCGCCCTCATTGCAGAAACAGAAACTAGAGGAAGAAATCGACAGAAACAGCTATCAAGAAGCCGGTCAACTTTCCCGAAGCCATCAGTCGTTGCGAGAACGAGTTGACGGCACCAGGACCACCTGGCGAAACTATGCAATAAAAGTCTTCTGGTGGAAATAGTCAGCGGTAAGGAGAAATGGATGGCAATAATAAACACCCGTGCCACGGCCTCAATATGAGGAGGGATCTTGTGCAGAAGTCTTTGTTGCGTAATACCAGCATAATCCAGCTAGCCGGAATAACTTTGTCTCACGCGTTTCTGGTGACTGACTGGTGGCTATATATGTGACGAGTGCATCATTGGTACAGATTTCATGTCAATACTTCAGTCTTAAATGTCATCATCTGCAGAAATCAGATTCTAGAGCCTTCGTCGGAAGCACTTGTGTGGGCAAAAGTAGAAGGTGATCATCCGATTCTATTTTATGGAGCCAGAAAATAGGAGAGACTTCATGGTGGGAAAGACCTTAGCGGAATCAAAGAACAAGATGTTCCCTGTAAGGATTCTAAATCCAAAGACATTCAGAGTAAAGGTGAAAAAGGGGGAAATAGTGGGAAATTGTGTACCTGTTGAGGCTATATTGACCACAACGGAAATAAATTGTGCAACACCGGTCGCAACAGTTCAGAGCATAAAAATCAAGAACAAAATTCGCAGCCTCTATAATCTGGATGAAGATCAGCGAACTCTGGCAAAAAAACTAATCGGTGAGTCCGCTAGTATATTTTCTACACAAAACGGAGAATATGGATGTACACATATTGTTCAATGACACATTGACACCGGAGACACCCGACCAATTCGTCAACCTGTAAGGTGTCTTCCATTGGCAAAGCAAATAAAAGTTGCCGAAATGTTGTCGAAGATGAAAGTCCGTGAGTCCGTGGGCATCTCCAGTGGTCCTAGTAAAGAAGAAAGACGGCAGCACGAGGTTTTGTGTAGACTACCGACGACGTCTCAACGATGTCACCAAAAAGGACAGCTACCCACTTCCTAGAATCGACACTTTAGATGTGCTTCCTGGAGCGAAATGGTTTTCAGCTCTTGACTTGAAGAGCGGTTACTATCAGGTAGAGATAAATCGTACAGATCGTATCTATCATTTTACATTATTATAGTTGTTCACGTCGAACACAATAGGTACTTTTTGTTTTCGAAATGTCATTTACGGTAACATTTACGAATTCCATGAATGAATGAACGAATGTATTCAAAAGGGTTAGTATCCATGGGGTGATATTTGTTATATAGTTAAACAGAGCAGTTTTAAGTTCATATACAATATAAAACATTGCAGTAGCATGAGACCGAGCTTACTCTTAAGGGGCATTTCTGCACTATTTTTTCTCTCGAATACTGGTTGAACGCTAAGATAAGTTCTGATTAAAACCAAACAAATTTGAATGAACTTATTTTCGAAATATGCTCCTCATCACATATATTGTACATACTATGTTTACTTCAGCCTTGTATTTTGGTTGATGTCAAATTTAGTTGTCATCCTTAGGTAAACTTTGAATAGCACCAATTTCACGTATTCCACTTAAGGGAATGAATATAAAATATTGCAAAATGTTTGTGTAGGTACAAATGATAGAACTTAGTCTTTTCAATACAATCGTTTTATTCAATGCAATTACAATTCACAATTTAATTGCTTACCACAACCACTTTTACTTTGCTTTATCTTTTACTTATACCACTTAATCACTACCCGTAATTCTCTCGTCAAATTCCACTTTAGAACTAACTTGCATATCTTGGGGATGCTGATATTTATTCTCCCCTAACATCTATATGGAAATCTTCTGCATTTCAAATATAGATGATGCTGTTCACATCAAAACGGATACCACAATGTTTTACATTCATTCTGTTGAGTGGAATGAAGAAGATGTGAGTCAAAGATTACCTAAGGATGAAAACTAGGTTTGACATCAACCAAAAAAAATGCTCTAGTAAACGGAGTATGTGTATATAACGGAGTCTGTCTCATTTCTATGGTATTAATCAATACTTATCTTAGCGTTTAACGATTTTTCGAAAGAAAAAATAGTGCAGAAATGACATTTCAGAATTAGCACGGTCTCATACTATTACAATCTTTTATATTTTGCATGAACTTATGTAAAACTCCTCTATATAACTATGTAACAAATATCACCCCAAGGATACAAACCCTTTTTAATCCATAAATTTTGCCGTAAATGACATTTTGAAAACATCTATTGTAGGATGGTATTCTACTTGAACAACTATAATAAGTGTGGAGACCTGTGAAAACCGGTCCTAAGAGTAGTTGCTCAGAGGCACCATGTACACAAGAGCATGGGTCTGGGAGTCAGTCGTCTGCGCGGATCGTCGTAGTATTTAGATGTCATTAGCTGTTGAGAGAAATAGAGAATTACAATTATTTTAAATTAACCAAGTCGTTTTATTGATATTGTGATAACCACTCTGTGGCGATTGTCGTAAATAAGAACAAACAATTTCACATCAATTAATAATAATATTTTATTTCAAATAAATAGACTGTTCAACAACTAAAATTAATACTGCTTGTCGTAACATGAAGAACCACGAATCGAATGAAGTGTTTTTTGTTGGATGCCTTCGCTATCACTTTTATTCTCCAAGATGATTGCAGCGCCATCTTGTAAGAGAATTAGGTGTGTCGCCACATAACTCCCTCATTAGTGACGAAGGCACGAACTGTCAAAAGTGACTTTCTTTTTTTTGTTGACATATGTTTTTAATTCGGTTTCGGGTCGACTTCTTTCTTCAATATTCATATCCGTGTCCAAATGCGCTGGTTTAAGTCTCTCGACAGATATATTTACTGTTCGTCCATCTGCGAGAATTGTGAATAGCCTGTCGGTAATTCTTTTGATGATTGGATATGGTCCAGAATACGGTTGCTCTAGAGGTTTCTTGACAGCGTCGCATCGAAGGAATACATGCGTACATTTGTAGAGGTCTGGGAGAATAAATATTTTCTTCTTGATGTGATGTGCTGTTGGCGTTGGTCGAAATTGTCGAATAGTTTCACGGTGCTTCTCGACGAATATCTGTGGATTAACAGGAAGGTCTTCGTTCAGGAAAAACTCACCGGGAATCCGAATACTGGAACCATATAGCATTTCGGCTGCTGATGCTTTGATGTCTTCCTTGTAAGATGTTCTTAATCCCAGTAGCACAGTTGGAAGAGCTTCAATCCATTTGTTCGGTTGGTGACACATGAGAGCTGCTTTGAGTGGCCTATGCCAACGTTCGATGATTCCGTTTGATGCAGGATGGTACGGTGAAGTCCTTATTCTGTTGGTTCCGCACATGTTGGTGAGAGCCTTAAACATTGCTGACTCGAACTGGGTTCCCTGGTCAGTAGTTAGCGATATGGGAGAACCAAAGCGTGCAATCCAATGTGTATAAAAGGCCGATGCCACCGTATCTGCCTGCATGTCTTTCAGAGGAATGGCTTCTGGCCACCTGGTATATCGGTCAATCATAGTAAGGCAGTATCTGTAACCTTCACATATGGGAAGTACTATGAGATCGATGTGCACGTGTTGAAAGCGGTTATCCGGTACATTGATTGAATTAGGCTGCAGATGATTGTGCTTGTGAATCTTCGAGCGCTGACATGGAACACAAGTGCGGGACCACTGCAGTGCGTCCTTCTTGATATTAGGCCATACATATTTTTGGCGAAGCTGTTGACTTGTAGCTCTTCCACTGGGATGGGATAGGCCGTGGACTGAATCAAAAGCTCTTCGGCGAAGAGGTTGTGGTATGTAGGGTCTGATCAGATTTGTTGAAACATCGCAGTAAATTTTGAAGTCTGGTTCTATCTCAAGTTGTTGTAATTTAAGTGATGTTTGGCCGGTTAAAATTGTTTGAAGTTCGGTATCTTGTTGTTGTAGGGTGTGAAGTTCACGATAGTCTATTTTGCAAGGCATTGTTATTGCGTATACACGTGATAGTGCGTCTGCCACTGAGTTATCTTTGCCGGATAAATGAACAATATTTGTAGTGTATTGGGATATGAAATCCAACTGGCGTAACCGTCTTTGCGATGCCTTATCCGATCTTTGTTGGAAAGCGTAGATTAAGGGCTTGTGGTCTGTTTGAATAACAAAGTGACGTCCATCGAGAAGATGCTTAAAGAATTTAACGGCAAGATACATCGCCAATAATTCTCGATCATAAGTGCAATATCGGCTCTGGGCTGGAGAGAGTTTACAGGAAAAAAGACCTATTGGTTGAAACTCGTTGTCTTTAAATTGTTCCAATTTTGCTCCAACTGCGAGATCGGAAGCATCGGTTGTCAAAGTCAGCTGTGCTTCGGGATCGATGTGATTCAGCATGGTTGCTTTGCTAATTCCTGCTTTGCACTGCATAAATGATTCCTCAGCCTCTGGTGTCCATGGTATTTGACGGTTGTCGTTTTTCTTGGAGCTCTTGAGAAATCCGTTTAAAGACGCTTGGATATGAGCGCAATCAGGGATATAGCGACGGTAATAATTTACAATACCCAGAAAGCGCCGGAGTTCCATTATCGTTGTGGGTTTTGGATATTGTTGAATAGCTTGGATTCTGTCTTCTGGGGGTTTGCTTCCGAATCTGTTGATGGTATGGCCTAAGTAGGTAACTTCAGACTTCCCAAAGACGCACTTGCTGATGTTGATGGAAAGGCCATGTACTTTCAAACGGTTTAGAACTTCGCGAATGTGTTCACGGTGCTGTTGTTCTGAATCTGAGAAGATCAATATGTCATCGATGTAGCAGAACACGAATTCCAAACCACGAAGAACAGTGTCCATGTGCCTTTGGAAAGTCTGTGTGGCGTTTTTAAGCCCAAATGGCATGACGACGAACTCGTACAGTCCAAAGGGAGTTCTTACGGCAGTTTTCTTTATGTCTTCAGGTGCCATAGGTATTTGATAGTACGCTTTGTCTAAGTCGAGGACAGTGAAAATACTTTTCTTGTTGAGACACTCGGTAAAGTCCATAATGTGGGGAATTGGGTACCGGTCTGGTTGAGTTTGGGCGTTGAGACGCCTGTAGTCGCCGCAAGATCGCCACCCCCCAGTTTTTTTCTCCACAAGGTGAAGAGGACTTGCCCATGGACTACTGGAACTTCGACAGATGCCCTTTTCCACCAAATGCTTGAACTCCTCCTTGGCCTGCTTGAGCTTTTCACCGGCAAGTCGACGATATCGTTCAGCTGTAGGTTGGCCGGTGGTAATGATGTGGTGTTGTACCATGTCGTGTTGTTTAGTGACTTTGGTAGTAGGTTCCATGAACTCTCTAAGGATGTCACAGTATGCCAGTCGTCCGTCAACTGTGGATAATCCACAAACAGCTGTCGGATATACTCTACCTTCTGCCGTAAGCGACGTCGTTGCATCGATGAGGCGTCTTGATTTCAGGTCGAGTATCAATCCATGGTGAGCAAGTAAATCAGCTCCAATTATTGCTGTCTTAACATCAGCTATGATGAAAGACCACTTGATAACGCGTCTTAGACCGAGGTTGAGGGTAAGAATTTTTTCGCCGTAAGTGTGGATTGGAGAATTGTTTGCTGCATAAAGGGTCGGTTGCCCTGGTGACATTTTGCAATTGGGCGGACGAGGCAGTACAGAGACTGCTGATCCAGAATCTATTAGAAATTTTTGATGCTTGTCTTTGTCGAAAATGTGAAGGCGGTATTCGATGCTCGCACGGTCGCTGCTGTCTGCCGCCTGAGATGACAACAGCGATTCTAGTTTAACTTTTGATAGCTGCAGGGCTTCGAACATTTAATAGCATTGTCGCCGAACCGCTCGTGGAAGTAGCATACTTTTGGCTGTGTATGTGGTGTTGACGATCTAGTTGAAGATCCTGCTCGCGACCTAGAAGCGGATCGACGATTATTAATTTTGTTGTGGCCAGTTTTTAACTCCTGAACCAACTTGGTCAAGTTTGACAGGGTTATTTCTATAGTGCTTAGGCGGCTGTGAATGTCGTCAGAAAAACCTTGTCTCTGTGTGTCTGTGGAGCAAACGGCTGGAATGGTTGTATTGTCGATGATTCGATCTGCGATTTCAGCTAAAGCATTGAGAGAAATTCCGAGATTTGCGGACAAAATTCCTCGAACATGGCTGGGCATGCGGTTCATCCAAATGGTCGTAAGTATTTCGTCAGCCACATTTTCACCTGCCAGATTGCGCATTTCTCTTAGAAGGCTGGTAGGTCGCCTATCTCCTAGCTCCAGTCCAGTCATGAGTTTATTAATTTGCCGCTCTTTAGATTCCGAGAACCTGGAAATTAATTGTTGTTTAAAAGTTGCATACTTATCTTTATCCGGTGGCGACTGGACTAAATCAGATACTTCGTTGAGAATCTCTGGGTCTAAAGTTGCGATAATAGCGTTGAATCTATTGTTATCTGAGAAGATGCGGTGATTATGGAACTGGGCCTCCACTTGGACAAACCACAGTGCCGGATTTATCTTCCAGAATGGAGGAATTCTCACATTCTTTAGCGCTGCGATCTCCTGCATATCGATGGTTCCAGGAGGCGTTTCGCGTGCAGAAGCTGATAGGTGGGATATGTTCTCTGGTGAAGCTGGTTGTTGGGAGGTACCCGGAGCAGCGTTTGGTAGCATCGCAATCAGATTAAAGTTTTGGGACGAGCAAAGTGCGCAGTTGGTGAAAATTTGATTTTATTTTTTTTGTTGTCGGGGTCACCAGTTGTGGCGATTGTCGTAAATAAGAACAAACAATTTCACATCAATTAATAATAATATTTTATTTCAAATAAATAGACTGTTCAACAACTAAAATTAATACTGCTTGTCGTAACATGAAGAGCCACGAATCGAATGAAGTGTTTTTTGTTGGATGCCTTCGCTATCACTTTTATTCTCCAAGATGATTGCAGCGCCATCTTGTAAGTGAATTAGGTGTGTCGCCACAACTCAAATGTGAGCAGCGACATCTAGCAGAAAATGTCGAAACTCGAAGACTAGAAGGTTTCGATACTGGATTAGCAAAGTCTCGGCTGGAGAGTAGAATCGAATTTTCTAGCAAATTGGAAATTGTATGGGACGCTGGATGGCGAGGTTTGTTCTCGAAGTATGTCATTCGAGTATAAATACCAGCATCCCAAAGGTATGCAAATCAGTTCTAAAGTGGAATTTGAAGTGTTAATTAGAAGAAGTGATTAAGTGGTTTAAGTAAAAGATAAGAAAAGTATAAGTGGTTGAGGAATTGAATTGTACTGAGAGAAAGAATTAAATAGTGAATTGTAACTGTACTGAATAAAGGGATTTGTATAGAAAAGAATAAGTTCTATTATTTGTACCCACACAAACATATAACATTGGTGTCAGAAGTGGGATAGGACTTATTGTGTGTAAAAAAAAAAAAAAAAAAAAGGTGTTTTCTGACTATTTGAAAAGGCTAGAATGGGTCGAAAACTATTGCAGTTGACCCTCGTCCAACTCAAATCCTAATTGAACAAGAGAAGCCTCAGCGCCAGTGGAGGAAAAAGTGACCTGGTGCTCCGACTTCAGGAGGCTTTGAACAACGAGGGACATGATCCTGATGCATATTCCTTTGATGTTGACGAGGATGAACAGACAAGCACCGGCAATGACATGGCTGCAATGATGTAACTCCTCTTATTAAAAATGGACGAACAAAACAAAAAAATGGACGAACAGAAGAACAGTCTCGACCAACAAAAGAAAAATCTGGAAGAACAAAAGAATAGCCTCGAACAAAAGCTGGATGAACAAAAGAAAAATCTGGAAGAACAAAAGAATAGTCTCGAACAAAAGCTGGATGAACAAAAGAAAAATCTAGACGACCAGAAGAGCAGCATTGAACAAAAAATCGACGAACAAAAGAATAGTCTAGAACAAAAACTGGAAGAAAAAAATAACGTTCTACACCAAAAGTTCGAAGAAATCGATAACAAATTTGAAAGAATAGAGAAGAATGTTGGCGAAAAATTCGAACAAATGGACAGCAAAATTGAGCAACTGGCAAAGGAGCTCGACACAGTGCGAAAACAGAAACTGCGAGAATGTTCTTTAAGCGTTCCAAGGAGAAAAGAGTTGAAGCCTCCCTCATTCGATGGCCAGACCTCATGGTCTGCTTATAAGAAGCAGTTTGAAATGGCTGCCTGTGCAAACGAATGGGACAATAAGGAGAAGTGCTTTGCCCTAGCGATGGCCTTACGTGGTCCTGCTGCAGAATTGTTACAAACAATCGATATCGAAAAGAATAGAGACTATATGGTTTTAGTGCAGGCTATCGAGAAACGGTTTGGAGATAGCCACATGCGGGAAGTTTACAAGGTTCAATTGCAAGGCCGTATGCAGCAACGAGGAGAAACACTGCAACAGCTCCAAGCAGACGTGAGTAGACTGGCACATTTGTCATATCCCACCGCAGGCCAAGAAATAATCGACGAAATGGCAAAGGACGCATTCATTGGGGGAATTGCAGATTTGAAGCTACAATCAGCAGTAAGGATGGCCGGGAAAAGAACCCTTGCTGAAGCACTTGCCTTCGCTCTGGCGATGGAAGCATCCAATCAGGCTTCCAAAGGAATGAATTTCGTAAGTGAAATAATATCTGGTGAATGCTCCTGCTCAAGACCAACTACCATGCAACGAAATATCTGGCGGGAGAGACGAAGGATGCGCTGCTGGAACTGCGATAAAGTAGGACATTTGCAAGGGCATTGTAAAGAACCGGTACGACGAGAAGGCTGCCTGCACTGGGGTTACAGGCAAATAGAAAGAAAAACCGGCAGAAACGGCTACCACGAAACCTGTCAAATTTCCAGAAGCCATCAGTTAGGAAATGCTTACTTCGCGGGGCAGAAGTCTGTAGCAGGAGTCGACTCCAGGGTAATTACCCCAGTCTCACAGGTAAAACAATGCAATGAAAGCCTCCCAGCAGAAGTAGTCGGTGGTAAAGAAGCAAAAGAACAGGCAACTATCCAAACGATCAGGACTGAGCCAATAGAGGGTTGGAGTATAGACGAAATCCGTTCCTCCCAACAGGCAGACAATGACATCGAACCAATATTGGCCTGGAAAGAGCACGAGGAAAGACCAAGCTGGCAGCAGATAACAGATCGGAGCCAAACTCTGAAGGCATACTGGGTACAGTGGGACTCGCTTTTTGTGCAAGATGGATTGCTGAAGAGAAAATGGGAAAGTGCAGATGGGACAACATCTCGTATGCAGCTAATTGTGCCACGGTCCAGAGTCAACCAAGTGCTCCATGAAATACATGACGGAATCTCAGGAGGCCATTTGGGAATAAATAAGACGTTGGAAAAGGTAAGGAAACGTTTCTATTGGCTAAGCGCTAAACAAGATGTCGAGAATTGGTGCAAAAAGTGCATAAGATGTGCGGCTACCAAGGGCCCAAAAGTAAAGCCACATGGACAAATGCAACAATACAATGTCGGAGCACCTTTCGAACGAATAGCCATCGACATCGCTGGGCCGTTTCTCGAAACCTTTAGTGGAAACCGATATACTCTCGTAGTCATGAATTACTTCAGTAAGTGGCCGGAAGTGTTTGCCATCCCAAATCAAGAGGCTAAGACCGTAGCCGAACAGATAGTCAACAACTGGGTGAGCAGATTTGGGGTCCCAATGGAGCTGCACTCTGATCAAGGGCGAAACTTTGAATCAAAAGTCTTCCAGGAAATATGCCAATATTTGAGAATAAGAAAGACAAGGACAACGCCACTACACCCTCAATCTGATGGAATGGTCGAGCGATTCAATCGGACCTTGAATGAGCATCTATCTAAGGTTGTCAGCAACTGCCAGCGGGATTGGGATCGACACATACCCCTCTTCTTAATGGCCTACCGAAACGCGGTCCATAGCTCAACAGGGCACACACCATCCGAGATCTTATTTGGTCAAACAATTCGGTTGCTAAGTGAAGCAAAATTCGGATCCCCACCGACGGAGCCCAAAGAGGTGAACGAGTACGTGAATGACTTACGCAGCAGGATTCGTAAATTGCATGAAGACACCAGAGAAAAGATGAAGCTAGCAAGCAGCCGCATGAAAACTAGGTACGATATCAAGGCGAAATCTTCCGGTTTCAACGAAGGAGATCTGGTTTGGCTGTATAATCCTCAGCGTAAGAAAGGCAAATCACCAAAATTGCAACAGGACTGGGAAGGTCCATACAAGGTGATAACCCGCATTAATGACGTTGTCTACCGGATCCGGCGTGGGGATCGAGGAAAATTGAAAGTGGTCCATTTGGATAGAATGTGTCATTTCAACGGGATGCTGAATGACGAAGTTGTTCGGGACGAACAACTGTAGGGAGGGAGCAATGTGATAACCACTCAAATGTGAGCAGCGACATCTAGCAGAAAATGTTGATACTCGAAGATACTGGAATAACAAAGTCTCGACTGGAGAGAGGAATCGAATTTTCTAGCAAATTGGAAATTGTATGGGACGCTGGATGGCGAGGATTGTTCTCGAAGTATGTCATTCGAGTATAAATACCAGCATCCCAAAGGTATGCAAATCAGTTCTAAAGTGGAATTTGAAGTGTTAATTAGAAGAAGTGATTAAGTGGTTTAAGTAAAAGATAAGAAAAGTATAAGTGGTTGAGGAATTGAATTGTACTGAGAGAAAGAATTAAATAGTGAATTGTAACTGTACTGAATAAAGGGATTTGTATAGAAAAGAATAAGTTCTATTATTTGTACCCACACAAACATATAACAATATTGTGATATCCATTTAAATATAAGCAGCGTCATCTATGTTCCCATTGCAGAACATTTCAATACTTGAATAGCAGAAGATTTCGATACTTAAATAGCAAAAGCATCAAACATTGGTGAATGGAGAATGGAATCGAATTTTCTAGCAAAATGGAAATGGTATAAGACACTGGATGTGCGGATTGTTCTCGAAATAAGTCATTCGAGTATAAATATCAGCACCCCCAAGGTATGCAACTCAGATCATCAGTTGAATTTGAAATGTGAATTAAGAGACGTGATTAAGTGGTATAAGTAAAAGATAAGAAAGGTATAAGCGGTTGACAAATTAGATTTTATTGAGAGAAACGATTAAATTGTGAATTGTAACTGTATTGAATAGAGAATAAGTTCTATGTAAGGATAGGACTTATTGTTTGTAACAAAAAAAAAGTGCTTTTTGATTGTTTTAACAAGCTAAAATGGGTCGAAACTATTGGAATTGACCCTCATCCAACTCAAACCCGAGTTCAACAAGAGAAACCTCAGCGCCAGTGGATGAACAACGAGAGACATAATCCCGATATATACTCCTTTGACGTTGACGAGGATGAACAGATAACCGGCAGTGACACGGCTGCGATGATGCAACTCCTCTTGTTAGAAATGGACGAACAAAAGAATAGACTCGTACAAAAAATGAATGAATAAAAGAATAACCTCGAACAAATGATGGACGAGCAAAAGAAAAATCTGGAAGAACAATAGAATATGATAGAGCGAAAGTTCAAAGAAATCGAGGAAAAATCCGAACAAATGGACACCAAAGCTTAGCAACTGGCAAAAGCGCTCGACGCAGTGCGAAAACAAAAACTCCGAGCATGTTCCTTAAGCAGTCCCAGGAGAAAAGGGTTGAAGCCTCCCTCATTCGATGGTCAGACGTCATGGTGTACGTATAAGAAGCACTTTTAAATGGCTGCCTGTACGAAAGACTGGGACAATGAAGAGAAGTGATAAGAGGAGAAGTCAGTCTCATTGCTATAGTTTTAATTAATACTTATCTTAGCGTTTAACCATTTTTCGAGAGAAAAAATTGTGCAGAAATGACATTTCAGAATTAGCACGGTCTCATACTATTACAATCTTTTATATTTTGCATGAACTTATGTAAAACTGCTCTATTTAACTATGTAACAAATATCACCCTAAGGATACAAACCTTTTTAAATTCATACATTTTACCGTAAATGACATTTCGAAAACATCTATTGTAGTATGTTATTCGACTTGAACAAGTATAATAAGTGTCAGATTCAAACGAATACCACATTATTTTACATTCATTCCCTTGAATGGAATGTGGAAGACGTGAATCAAAGATTACCTAAGGATGTAAACTAGGTTTGACATCAACCAAAATAAATTGCTCCAGTAAACGGAGCATGTGTATATGACGAGTCTGTCTCATTTCTATGGTTTTCATCAATACTTATATTGGCGTTTAATCATTTTTCGAGAGAAAAAATAGTGCAGAAGTGACATTTCAGAATTAGCACGGTCTCATACTATTACAATTTTTTATATTGTGCATGAACTTATGTAAAACTGCTCTGTATAACTATTTAACAAATATCACCCCAAGGATACAAACCGATTTTAAATGCATACATTTTACCGTAAATGACATTTCGAAAACATCTATTGTAGTATGGTATTCGACTTGAACAACTACAATAAGTGTCACATTCAAACGGATACCACATTATTTTACATTCATTCCCTTGAATGGAATGTGGAAGACGTGAATCAAAGATTACCTAAGGATGTAAACTAGGTTTGACATCAACCAAAATAAATTGCTCCAGTAAACGGAGCGTGTGTATATGACTGGTCTGTCTCATTTCGATGGTTTTCATCAATACTTATCTTAGCGTTTAACCATTTTTCGAGAGAAAAAATAGTGCAGAAATGATATTTCAGAATTAGCACGGGCTCATACTATTACAATCTTTTATATTGTGTATGAACTTATGTAAAACTGCTCTATATAACTACTCGTATATAACAAATATCACCACAAGGTACAAACCTTTTTAAATTCCTACATTTCACCATAAATGACATTTCGAAAACATCTATTGTAGTATGGTATTGTAATAGACATGAACATGAACAACTATAATAAGTGTCAGATTCATTCATCTTACATTAATTTCGTTGAATGGAATGTGGAAGACGTGAATCAAAGATTACCTAAGGATGAAAACTAGGTTTGACATCAACCAAAATAAATTCCTCCAGTAAACGAGCATGTGTATATGACTAGTCTGTCTCATTTCGATGGTTTTAATCAATACTTAACTTCGCGTTTAACCATTTTCGAGAGAAAAAATAGTGCAGAAGTGACATTTCAGAATTAGCACGGTTTCATACTATTAAATTTTTTTATATTGTGCATGAACTTATGTAAAACTGCTCTATATAACTATTGAACAAATATCACCGCAAGGATACAAACCTTATTAAATGCATACATTTTACCGTAAATGACATTTCGAAAACATCTATTGTAGTATGGTAGTCGACTTGAACAAGTATAATAAGTGTCACATTCAAACGGATACCACAATATTTTACATTCATTCCCTTGAACGGAATGTGGAAGACGTGAATCAAAGATTACCTAAGGATGAAAACTAGGTTTGACATCAACCAAACTAATGCTTCAGTAAACAGAGTATGTGTATATGATGAGTCTGTCTCATTTCTATGGTTTTCATCAATACTTATCTTAGCGTTTAACCATTTTTCGAGAGAAAAAATAGTGCAGAAATGACATTTCAGAATTAGCACGGTCTCATATTATTACAATCTTTTATATTTTGCATGAACTTATGTAAAACTTTTCTATATAAATATGTAACAAATATTAACCCAAGGATACAAACCCTTTTTTAATCCATAAATTTTGCCGTAAATGACATTTTGAAAACATCTATTGTAGTATGGTATTCGACTTGAATAACTATAAAAAGGGTGGAGACCTGTGAAAACCGGTCCTAAGAGTAGTTGTTCAGAGACACCATGTACACAAGAGCAGGGTTCTGGGAGTCAGTCGTCTGTGGATAGTCGAAGTATTTAGATTTCATTAGCTGTTGAGAGAAATAGAGAATTACATTTATTTTAAATTAACCAAGTCGTTTTATTGATATTGTGATATCCATTTTGTAGCGTTCAGTGTATGCAGTATCAACCGCAGATGACTTCAAGAGCTGTAGCGTTCAAGGTACGCTATATCAACTAGAGAGCACTTCAAGTTGGTCTTTTCACGAATACACACCTTTACTTTTTGGCCTACGTGACAGAGTTTTCTTTTGTGAATTTATTTTATTTAACCCGTTTTGTTTTTATAAAATTTATATTAAAGTTAAAAAAACATATAAAAACGTTTTTTTTCTATTGTAGCTTGTGGAGGAAACGGTTGCAACGCGTTTTTTCAACAGTTTCGTCCCAAAATTTAAATGTAACCAGCGTCATCTATGTTTCCATAGCAGAAGAGTTCAATACTTGAATAGCTGAAGATTTCGATACTTAAATAGCAAAAGCATCAACCATTGGTGAATAGAGATTAGAATCGAGTTTTCTAGCAAAATGGAATGAGACGCTGGATGGCGCGGATTGTTTTCGAAATAAGTCATTCGAGTATAAATATCAGCACCCCCAAGGTATGGAACTCAGATCATAAGTTGAATTTGAAATGTGAATTAGGAGACGTGATTAAGTGGTATAAGTAAAATATAAGAAATAAGCGGTTGACAAATTGGATTGTATTGAGAGAAGCGATTAAATTGTAAAATGTAACTGTATTGAATAAAGAATAAGTTCTATGATTACTACCCACGCAAACATCTTACATTGTCTGACATCAATGTAAGGATAGGACTTATTTTATGTAATAAAAAAAAAGTGCTTTTTGATTGTTTCAACAAGCTAAAATAGGTCGAAACTATTGGACTTGACCCTCATCCAACTCAAATCCGAGTTCAACAAGAGAAACCTCAGCGCCAGTGGATGAACAACGAGAGACATAATCCCGATATATACTCCTTTGACGTTGACGAGGATGAACAGATAACCGGCAGTGACACGGCTGCGATGATGCAACTCCTCTTGTTAGAAATGGACGAACAATAGAATAGCCTCGTACAAAAAATTAATGAACAAAAGAATAACCTCGAACAAATGATGGACGAGCAAAAGAAAAATCTGGAAGAACAATAGAATATGATAGAGCGAAAGTTCAAAGAAATCGACGAAAAATTCGAACAAATGGACACCAAAGCTTAGCAACTGGCAAAAGCGCTCGACACAGTGCGAAAACAAAAACTCCGAGCATGTTCTTTAAGCAGTCCCAGGAGAAAAGGGTTGGAGGCTCCCTCATTCGATGGTCAGACTTCATGGTGTACGTATAGGAAGCATTTTGAAATGGCTGCCTTTACGAAAGACTGGGACAATGAAGAGAAGTGATAAGAGGAGAAGTCAGTCTCATTGCTATAGTTTTAATTAATACTTATCTTAGCGTTTAACCATTTTTCGAGAGAAAAAATAGTGCAGAAATGGCATTTAAGAATTAGCACGGTCTTATACTATTACAATCTTTTATATTGTAAAATGTTTGTGTGGGTACAAATGATAGAACTTATTCTTTTCAATAGAAATCACTTTATTCAGTATAGTTACAATTAATTGTTTCTCTCAATCCAATTTATCAACCAATTCTTCAACCGCTTATACTTTTCTTATATTTTGCTAAAACCACTTAATTACTTCTCCTAATTAACACTTCAAATTCAACTTATGAACTACTTGAATACCTTGGGGATGCTCGTATTTATACTCGAATGACATACTTCGAGAACCATCCTCGACATCCAGCGTCCCATACAACTTCCAATTTGCAAGAAAATTCGATTCCACTCTGCAGTCGTCAATGGTCGAGAATTTGTTATTCAAGTATCGAAATCTTCTGATCTTCGAGTATCGACATCTTCTGCTCTGTAAATCTAGATGTCGTTGCTCACATTTAATTTGTTATCACAATATTGTGTATGATCTTATGTAAAACTGCACTATGTAACTATATGACAAATATCACCCCAAGGATACAAACCCTTTCAAATTCATAAATTTTACCGTAAATGACATTTCGAAAACATCTATTGTAGTATGGTATTCGACTTGAACAACTATAATAAGTGTCACATTCAAACGGATACCACAATATTGTGATAACCACTTAAATGTGAGCAGCTACATCTAAATTTACAGCGCGTAAGATGTCGATACTCGAAGACCAGAAGATTTCGATACTTGAATAACAAAGTCTCGACCATTGATGACTGGAGAGAGGAATCGAATTTTTTAGCAAACTGGAAATCGTATGGGACGCTGGATGGCGAAGATTGTTCTCGAAGTATGTCATTCGAGTATAAATACCAGCATCCCCAAGGTATGCAAATCAGTTCCAAAGTGAAATTTGAAGTGTTAATTAGGAGAAGTGATTAAGTGGTTTAAGTAAAAGATAAGAAAAGAATAAGCGGTTGAGAAATTGGATTGTATTGAGAGAAACAATTAAATAGTGAATTGTAACTGTACTGAATAAAGCGATTTCTATTGAAAAGAATAAGTTCTATCATTTGTACTCACACAAACATTTTACATTGGTGTCAGAAGTGGGATAGGACTTGTGTGAAAAAAAAAGTGTTTTCTGACTATTTGAAAAAGCTAGAATGGGTCGAAAACTATTGCAGTTGACCCTCGTCCAACTCAAATCCGAGTTGAACAAGAGAAGCCTCAGCGCCAGTGGAGGAAAAAGTGACCTGGTGCTCCGACTTCAGGAAGCTTTGAGCAACGAGGGACATGATCCTGATGCATACTCCTTTGATGTTGACGAGGATGAACAGACAAGTACCGGCAGTGATATAGCTGCGATGATGCAACTCCTCTTGTTAAAAATGGACGAACAAAAGAAAAATATGGAAGAATAGAAGAACAGTCTGGAACAAAAACTGGACGAACAAAAGAAAAATCTGGAAGAACAAAAGAATAGCCTCGAACAAAAGCTGGATGAACAAAAGAAAAATCTAGACAAGCAGAAGAGCAGCATTGAACAAAAATTCAACGAGCAATCCAACAATCTGCACGGTCTTCAACAGAAAATGGATGAACAAAAGAATAATTTGGAAGAACAAAAGAACATTCTCCAGCAAAAATTCGAAGAAATCGATGACAAATTTGAAAGAATAGAGAAGAACGTAGATGACAAATTTGATAGAATAGAGAAGTATGTTGGCGAAAAATTCGAAGAAATGGACAGCAATGTTCAGCAAATGGCAAAAGAGCTCGTCAATGTGCGAAAACAGAAACTGCGAGAATGTTCTTTAAGCGGTCCAAGGAGAAAAGATTTGAAGCCTCCCTCATTCGATGGCCAGACCTCATGGTCTACTTATAAGAAGCAGTTTGAAATGCTGCCTGTGCAAACGATTGGGACAATGAGGAAAAGTGCTTTGCCCTAACAATGGCCTTGCACGGTCCTGCAGCAGAATTGTTGCAAACAGTAGACATCGAAAAGCATAAAGATTATGTGACTTTAGTACAGGCTATCGAGAAACGGTTTGGGGATAGCCACATGCAGGAGGTCTACAAGGTCCAATTGCAAAGCCGAACGCAGCAAAAAGGAGAAACACAGCTCCAAGCAGACGTGAGTAGACCTGCACATCTGTCATACCCCACCGCAGGCCAGGAAATTATCGACGAAATGGCAAAAGATGCATTTATCAGGGGAATTGCAGATTCGAAGCTACAGTCAGCAGTAAGGATGGCCGGGAAAAGAACCCTTGCTGAAGCACTTGCCTTCGCTCTGGCGATGGAAGCAGCCAATCAGGCTTCCAGGGGAACACATTTCGTCAGGGAAGTAACATCTATCGAATGCTCCTGCACAAGAATTAGTGCCGAGGAACAAGATACTCGACGGGATAGACGGATAATGCGCTGCTGGAATTGCAATAAAATAGGACACCTTCAAAGGCAGTGTAAAGAACCGGTGCGACGAAAAGACTGCCCTCACTATGGTGACAAGCAAATAGAGGAAGAAACCCGCAGAAACAGCTATCAAGAAGCCGGTCAACCTTCCCGAAGCCATCAGTCGGGAAATGCTTAAGCACCATCTTCGCGGGGCAGAAGTTGGTAGCAGGAGTCGACGGCCCCAGGACCATCATCCAAGTCTCGCTGGCAAAACGATGCAACGAAAGCCTTCTAGTAGAAGTAGTCAGTGGAAAAGAAAAATTGATGGCAACAATAGACACCGGTGCCACGGCCTCAACCATCAGGAGGGATTGTGCAGAAGTCTTGGCTGCATAACACTAGCAGTTGCAGCTTGCGAACAGCTACAGGAGCAACGATTAAGGTATATGGTGAAGTCCGCATAAAAATCCAATCGGCCGGAATAACATTCACTCACGCGTTTCTGGTAGCTGACATATGTGACGAGTGCATCATTGGTACAGACTTCATGAGAGAACATGGACTTGTAGTCGACTTGGGGGCACAAACCCTGAAATACGGAAACATGGAGATACCAATGATATACAGAAACGCCAATACCTCAGTCTCAAATGTCGTCATCTGCAGCAATCAGAGTCTAGAACCTTCGTCAGAAGCAATTTTGTGGGCAAAAGTGGAAGGCGGTCCTGGTAGCCACCGATTCTATTTGATGGAGCCAGAAAAGGAAAGAGATTTCATGGTGGGGAACACCTTAGTGGAGCCAAAGAACAACATGGTCCCTGTAAGGATTCTAAATCCAAAGACATTCAGTGTAAAGGTGAAAAAGGGGGAGATAGTGGGAAAATGCGTAACTGTTGAGGCTATATCGACCACAACGGTAAAACAGGGTGCAACACTGGTCACAACAGTTCAGAGCATAAAAATCAAGAACAAAATTCTCAGCCTCTGTAATCTGGACGAAGATTAGCGAATCCTGGCAGAAAAACTAATCGGTGAGTACGCTGATATATTTGCTACACAAGACGGAGAATATTTTCGGCGTCTTCCATTGGCAAAGCAAACAGAAGTTGCCGAAATGATGTCGAAGATGAAAGCTGAGGGAGTGATTGAAGAATCGCAAAGTCCGTGGGCATCTCCAGTGGTCCTCGTGAAGAAGAAAGATGGCAGCAAGAGATTTTGTGTAGACTACCGACGTCTCAATGATGTCACTAAAAAGGACAGCTACCCACTTCCGAGAATCGATGACACTTTGGATATGCTTTCTGGAGCGAAATGGTTTTCAACGCTTGACTTGAAGAGCGGTTACTGGCAGGTAGAGATAAATCGTGCGGATCGTGAGAAAACTGCCTTCACTACAGGAAGCGGTCGTTGGCAGTTTGCAGTGATGCCGTTTGGACTGTGCAACGCTCCGGCCACCTTCGAGCGACTAATGGAACGAACATTGCAATGACTCACCTGGAAAACCTGCCTAGTATATTTGGACGACGTTATCGTCATAGGTAAGACGTACGAGGAGCACCGCGAAAATCTAAAAGAAGTGTTTGAGAGGCTACGAAGTGCTCATTTAAAGCTCAACCCAGAAAAGTGCGCCTTGTTTCGTCCGGAAGTAAAATATCTGGGTCACATTATATCAGCGGAAGGAGTAAGAACGGATCCTGATAAAATCGAAGCCGTGAAAAGTTGGCCTTCTCCAAAAGATAAACACCAACTGAGAAGCTTCTTGGGACTCGCCACGTATTACAGAAGGTTCGTAAAGGATTCTGCTGGCATTGCAAAGAGCTTGCATCAACTTACGGAAAAAGGCCGACAGTTCAGGTGTCAACTTACGGAAAAAGGCCGACAGTTCAGGTGGTCTAGAGAATGCGAAAAAGCATTTCAAGAACTGAAGCGACAGCTGTGCAATTCCCTCATCTTGGGTTACCATACGCCCGGAAAAATGTTCATCGTGAACGCAGACGCTAGCAATGTTGGGGTCGGAGCTGTGATCTCCCAAGTTCATGACGGTCAAGAGAAAGTGGTCGCATATTACAGCAAAGTACTCTCCAGACCTGAACGGAACTACTGTGTAACCCGGCGCGAGCTTCTGGCTTTAATTCTGGCTACGAAGCATTTCCATAAGTACCTCTACGGACAAAAGTTCATTCTCCGGACAGACCACGCAGCTCTGAAATGGCTACTCCAATTTAAGAACCCTGAAGGCCAAGTTGCAAGATGCATCGAGCAGTTGCAGGGTTACGACTTTGAAGTGCAACACCGCAAGGGAACACTCCACTCAAATGCTGATGCTCTCTCTCGTCGACCATGCGGAGTAAAATGCGAACACTGCAATCGTAAAGAAGCAAAAGAACAGGCAACTATCCAAATGATCAGGACTGAGCCAATAGAGGGTTGGAGTATAGACGAAAACCGTTCCTCCCAATAGGCAGACAATGACATCGAACCAATATTGGCCTGGAAAGAACACGAGGAAAGACCAAGCTGGCAGCAGATATCAGATCGGAGCCAAACTCTGAAGGCATACTGGGCACAGTGGGACTCGCTTTTTATGCAAGATGGATTGCTGAAGAGAAAATGGGAAAGTGCAGATGGGACAACATCTCGTATGCCGCTAATAGTGCCACGGTCCAGAGTCAGCCAAGTACTTCATGAAATACATGACGGAATCTCAGGAGGCCATTGGGGAATAAACAAGACGTTGGAAAAGATAAGAGAACGTTTCTATTGGCTAAGCGCTAAAGAAGATGTCGAGAATTGGTGCAAAAAGTGGGTAAGGTGTGCGGCTACCAAGGGTCCAAAAGTAAAGCCACATGGACAAATGCAATAATACAATGTCGGAGCACCTTTCGGACGAATAGCCATCGACATCGCTGGGCCGAAACCTTAAATGGTAACCGATATACCCTCGTGGTCATGGATTACTTCAGTAAGTGGTCGGAAGTGTATGCCATCCCAAATCAAGAGACTAAGACCGTAGCCGAACAGTTAGTCAACAACTGGGTGAGCAGATTTGGGGTCCCAGAGCTACACTCTGATTAAGGGCGAAACTTTGAATCAAAAGTCTTCCAGGAAATATGTCAATATTTGGGAATAAGAAAGACAAAGACAACGCCACTACACCCTCAATCTGATGGAATGGTCGAGCGATTCAATCGGACCTTGAATGAGCATCTATCTAAGGTTGTCAGCAACTGCCAGCGGGATTGGGATCGACAAATACCCCTCTTCTTAATGGCCTACCGAAACGCGGTCCATAGCTCAACAGGGCACACACCATCCGAGATCTTATTTGGTCAAACAATTCGGTTGCCAAGTGAAGCAAAATTCGGATCCCCACCGACGGAGCCCAAAGAGGTGAACGACTACGTGAATGACTTGCGCAGCAGGATTCATAAATTGCATGAAGTCACCAGAGAAAAGATGAAGCTAGCAAGCAGCCGCATGAAGACTAGGTACGATATCAAGGCGAAATCTTCCGGTTTCAACGAAGGAGATCTGGTCTGGCTGTATAATCCTCAGCGTAAGAAAGGCAAGTCACCAAAATTGCAACAGGACTGGGAAGGTCATGCTGAATGACGAAGTTGTTCGGGACGAACAACTGTAGGGAGGGAGCAATGTGATAACCACTTAAATGTGAGCAGCCACATCTAGATTTACAGCGCAGAAGATGTCGATACTCGAAGAAAAGAAGATTTCGATACTTGAATAGCAAAGTCTCGACCATTGATGACTGGAGAGTGGAATCGAATTTTCTAGCAAACTGGAAATCGTATGGGACGCTGGATGGCGAAGACTGTTCTCGAAGTATGTCATTCGAGTATAAATACCAGCATCCCCAAGGTATGCAAATCAGTTCCAAAGTGAAATTTGAAGTGTTAATTAGGAGAAGTGATTAGAGGTTTAAGTAAAGGGTAAAATGATAGAACTTATTCTTTTCAATACAAATCCCTTTATTCAGTACAGCTACAATTCACTATTTAATTGTTTCTCTCAATACAATTCAATTCCTCAACCACTTATACTTTTCTTATCTTTTACTTAAACCACTTAATCACTTCTTCTAATTAACACTTCAAATTCCACTTTAGAACTGATTTGCATACCTTTGGGATGCTGGTATTTATACTCGAATGACATACTTCGAGAACAATCCTCGCCATCCAGCGTCCCATACAATTTCCAATTTGCTAGAAAATTCGATTCCACTCTCCAGTCAAGACTTTGTTATTCCAGTATCGAAATCTTCTGGTCTTTGAGTATCGACATTTTCTGCTAGATGTCGCTGCTCACATTTTTGTGGTTATCACATTGCTCCCTCCCTACAGTTGTTCGTCCCGAACAACTTCGTCATTCAGCATCCCGGTGAAATGACACATTCTATCCAAATGGACCACTTTCAATTTTCCTCGATCCCCACGCTGGATCCGGTAGACAACGTCATTAATGCGGGTTATCACCTTGTATGGACCTTCCCAGTCCTGTTGCAATTTTGGTGATTTGCCTTTCTTACGCTGAGGATTATACAGCCAAACCAGATCTCCTTCGTTGAAACCGGAAGATTTCGCCTTGATATCGTACCTAGTTTTCATGCGGCTGCTTGCTAGCTTCATCTTTTCTCTGGTGTCTTCATGCAATTTACGAATCCTGCTGCGTAAGTCATTCACGTACTCGTTCACCTCTTTGGGCTCCGTCGGTGGGGATCCGAATTTTGCTTCCCTTGGCAACCGAATCGTTTGACCAAATAAGATCTCGGATGGTGTGTGCCCTGTTGTGCTATGGACCGCGTTTCGGTAGGCCATTAAGAAGAGGGGTATGTGTCGATCCCAATCCCGCTGGCAGTTGCTGACAACCTTAGATAGATACTCAATCAAGGTCCGATTGAATCGCTCGACCATTCCATCAGATTGAGGATGAGTGGCGTTGTCCTTGTCTTTCTTATTCCCAAATATTGGCATATTTCCTGGAAGACTTTTGATTCAAAGTTTCGCCCTTGATCAGAGTGCAGCTCCATTGGGACCCCAAATCTGCTCACCCAGTTGTTGACTATCTGTTCGGCTACGGTCTTAGCCTCTTGATTTGGGACGGCAAACACTTCCGGCCGCTTACTGAAGTAATCCATGACTACGAGAGTATATCGGATTCCATTAAAGGTTTCGGGAAACGGCCCAGCGATGTCAATAGCTATTCGTTCGAAAGGTGCTCCGACATTGTATTGTTGCATTTGTCCATGTGGCTTTACTTTTGGACCCTTGGTAGCTGCACATCTTATGCACTTTTTACACCAATTCTCGACATCTTCTTTAGCGCTTAGCCAATAGAAACCTTCCCTTACCTTTTCCAACGTCTTGTTTATTCCCAAATGGCCTCATGAGATTCCGTCATGTATTTCATGGAGCACTTGGTTGACTCTGGACCGTGGCACAATTAGCTGCATACGAGATGTTGTCCCATCTGCACTTTCCCATTTTCTCTTCAGCAATCCATCTTGCACAAAAAGCGAGTCCCACTGTGCCCAGTATGCCTTCAGAGTTTGGCTCCGATCTGATATCTGCTGCCAGCTTGGTCTTTCCTCGTGTTCTTTCCAGGCCAATATTGGTTCGATGTCATTGTCTGCCTGTTGGGAGGAACGGATTTCGTCTATAATCCAACCCTCTATTGGCTCAGTCCTGATCATTTGGATAGTTGCCTGTTCTTTTGCTTCTTTACGATTGCAGTGTTCGCATTTTACTCCGCACGGCCGACGAGAGAGAGCATCAGCATTTGAGTGGAGTGTTCCCTTGCGGTGTTGCACTTCAAAGTCGTAGCCCTGCAACTGCTCGATCCATCTTGCAACTTGGCCTTCAGGGTTCTTAAATTGGAGTAGCCATTTCAGAGCTGCGTGGTCTGTCCGGAGAATGAACTTTTGTCCGTAGTGGTACTTATGGAAATGCTTCGTAGCCAGAATTAAAGCCAGAAGCTCGCGCCGGGTTACACAGTAGTTCCGTTCAGGTCTGGAGAGTACTTTGCTGTAATATGCGACCACTTTCTCTTGACCGTCATTAACTTGGGAGATCACAGCTCCGATCCCTACATTGCTAGCGTCTGCGTCCACGATGAACATTTTTCCGGGCGTGGGGTAACCCAAGATGGGGGCTTTGCATAGCTGTCGCTTCAGTTCTTGAAATGTTTTTAGCATTCTCCAGACCACCTGAACTGTCGGCCTTTTTCTGTAAGTTGATGCAGGCTCTTTGCAATGCCAGCAAAATCCTTTACAAACCTTCTGTAATACGTGGCGAGTCCCAAGAAGCTTCTCAGTTGGTGTTTATCTTTTGGAGAAGGCCAACTTTTCACGGCTTCGATTTTGTCAGGATCCGTTCTTACTCCTTCCGCTGATATAATGTGACCCAGATATTTTACTTCCGGACGAAACAAGGCGCACTTTTCCGGGTTGAGCTTTAAATGAGCACTTCGTAGCCTCTCAAACACTTCTTTTAGATTTTCGCTGTGCTCCTCGTACGTCTTACCTATGACGATAACGTCGTCCAAATATACTAGGCAGGTTTTCCAGGTGAGTCATTGCAATGTTCGTTCCATTAGTCGCTCGAAGGTGGCCGGAGCGTTGCACAGTCCAAACGGCATCACTGCAAACTGCCAAAGACCGCTTCTTGTAGTGAAGGCAGTTTTCCCACGATCCGCACGATTTATCTCTACCTGCCAGTAACTGCTCTTAAAGTCAAGCGTTGAAAACCATTTCGCTCCAGAAAGCATATCCAAAGTGTCATCGATTCTCGGAAGTGGGTAGCTGTCCTTTTTAGTGACGTCATTGAGACGTCGGTAGTCTACACAAAATCTCGTGCTGCCATCTTTCTTCTTCACGAGGACCACTGGAGATGCCCACGGACTTTGCGATTTTTCAATCACTCCCTCAGCTTTCATCTTCGACATCATTTCGGCAACTTCTGTTTGCTTTGCCAATGGAAGACGCCTTGCAGGTTGACGGATTGGTCGAGCGTCTCCGGTGTCAATGTGGTGTTGAACAATATGCGTACGTCCATATTCTCCGTCTTGTGTAGCAAATATATCAGCGTACTCACCGATTAGTTTTTCTGCCAGGATTCGCTGATCTTCGTCCAGATTACAGAGGCTGAGAATTTTGTTCTTGATTTTTATGCTCTGAACTGTTGTGACCAGTGTTGCACCCTGTTTTACCGTTGTGGTCGATATAGCCTCAACAGTTACGCATTTTCCCACTATCTCCCCCTTTTTCACCTTTACACTGAATGTCTTTGGATTTAGAATCCTTACAGGGACCATGTTGTTCTTTGGCTCCACTAAGGTCTTTCCCACCATGAAGTCTCTTCTCTTTTCTGGCTCCATCAAATAGAATCGGTGGCTACCAGGACCACCTTCCACTTTTGCCCACAAAATTGCTTCTGACGAAGGCTCTAGACTCTGATTGCTGCAGATGACGACATTTGAGACTGTGGTATTGGCGTTTTCGTATATCATTGGTATCTCCATGTTTATTTCAGGGTTTGTGCCCCCAAGTCGACTACAATTCCATGTTCTGTCATGAAGTCTGTACCAATGATGCACATATGTCAGCTACCAGAAACGCGTGAGTGAATGTTATTCCGGCCAATTGGATTTTTATGCGGACTTCACCATATACTTTAATCGTTGCTCCTGTAGCTGTTCGCAAGCTGCAACTGCTAGTGTTATGCAGCCAAGACTTCTGCACACGATTCCTCCTGATGATTGAGGCCGTGGCACCGGTGTCTATTGTTGCCATCCATTTTTCTTTTCCACTGACTATTTCTACTAGAAGGCTTTCGCTGCGTCGTTTTGCCGTCAACTCCTGCTACCAACTTCTGCCCCGCGAAGTTGGTGCTTAAGCATTTCCCGACTGATGGCTTCGGGAAGGTTGACCGGCTTCTTGATAGCTGTTTCTGCGGGTTTCTTCCTCTATTTGCTTGTCACCACAGTGAGGGCAGTCTTTTCGTCGCACCTGTTCTTTACACTGCCTTTGAAGGTGTCCTATTTTATTGCAATTCCAGCAGCGCATTATCCGTCTATCCCGTCGAGTATCTCGTTCCTCGGCACTAATTCTTGTGCAGGAGCATTCGATAGATGTTACTTCCCTGACGAAATGTGTTCCCCTGGAAGCCTGATTGGCTGCTTCCATCGCCAGAGCGAAGGCAAGTGCTTCAGCAAGGGTTCTTTTCCCGGCCATCCTTACTGCTGACTGTAGCTTCGAATCTGCAATTCCCCTGATAAATGCATCTTTTGCCATTTAGTCGATAATTTCCTGGCCTGCGGTGGGGTATGACAGATGTGCAAGTCTACTCACGTCTGCTTGGAGCTGCTGAAGTGTTTCTCCTCGTTGCTGCGTTCGGCCTTGCAATTGGACCCTGTAGACCTCCTGCATGTGACTATCCCCAAACCGTTTCTCGATAGCCTGTACTAAAGTCACATAATCTTTATGCTTTTCGATGTCTACTGTTTGCAACAATTCTGCTGCAGGACCGTGCAAGGCCATTGTTAGGGCAAAGCACTTTTCCTCATTGTCCCAATCGTTTGCACAGGCAGCCATTTCAAACTGCTTCTTATAAGTAGACCATGAGGTCTGGCCATCGAATGAGGGGGGCTTCAACTCTTTTCTCCTTGGACCGCTTAAAGAACATTCTCGCAGTTTCTGTTTTCGCACTGTGTCGAGCTCTTTTGCCAGTTGCTGAACTTTGCTGTCCATTTCTTCGAATTTCTCGCCAACATTCTTCTCTATTGTATCAAATTTGTCATCAACGTTTTTCTCTATTCTATCAAATTTGTCAACAACGTTCTTCTCTATTCTTTCAAATTTGTCATCGATTTATTCGAATTTTTGCTGGAGAGTGTTATTTTGTTCTTCCAGTTTTTGTTCTAGACTATTCTTTTGTTCGTCGAATTTTTGTTCAATGCTGCTCTTCTGCTCGTCTAGATTTTTCTTTTGTTCATCCAACTTTTGTTCGAGACTATTCTTTTGTTCATCCAGCTTTTGTTCGAGGCTATTCTTTTGTTCTTCCATATTTTTCTTTTGTTCGTCGATTTTTTTGTTTTGTTCGTCCATTTTTAATAAGAGGAGTTGCATCATTGCAGCCATGTCATTGCCGGTACTTGTCTGTTCATCCTCGTCAACATCAAAGGAATATGCATCAGGATCATGTCCCTCGTTGTTCAAAGCCTCCTGAAGTCGAAGCACCAGGTCACTTTTTCCTCCACTGGCGCTGAGGCTTCTCTTGTTCAACTCGGATTTGAGTTGGACGAGGGTCAACTGCAATAGTTTTCGACCCATTCTAGCTTTTTCAAATAGTCAGAAACCACTGTTTTTTTTTGTTTTTTCTACACACAATAAGTCCTATCCCACTTCTGACACCAATGTAAAATGTTTGTGTCGGTACAAATGATAGAACTTATTCTTTTCAATACAAATCCCTTTATTCAGTACAGTTACAATTCACTATTTAATTGTTTCTCTCAATTCAATTTATCAACCAAATCCTCAACCGCTTATACTTTTCTTATCTTTTGCTTAAACTTAATCACTTCTCCTAATTAGCACTTCAAATTCAACTTATGAACTACTTGCATACCTTGGGGATGCTGGTATTTATACTCGAATGACATACTTCGAGAACCATCCTCGACATCCAGCGTCCCATACAACTTCCAATTTGCTAGAAAATTCGATTCCACTCTCCAGTCGTCAATGGTCGAGAATTTGTTATTCAAGTATCGAAATTTTCTGCTCTTCGAGTATCGAAATCTTCTGCTCTGCTAATCTAGATGTCGCTGCTCACATTTAATTGTTATCACAATATTGTGTATGATATTATGTAAAACTGCTCTATGTAACTATATGACAAATATCACCCCAAGGATACAAACCCTTTCAAATTCATAAATTTTACCGTAAATGACATTTCGAAAACATCTATTGTAGTATGGTATTCGACTTGAACAACTATTATAAGTGTCACATT
The DNA here is from genome assembly GCA_949129095.1 of Volucella bombylans. Lineage (NCBI taxonomy): Eukaryota > Metazoa > Arthropoda > Insecta > Diptera > Syrphidae > Volucella > Volucella bombylans. The sequence goes on along the minus strand of OX422144.1, from coordinate 42,757,844 downwards.
CAAACGGATACCACAATATTTTACATTCATTCCCTTAAATGGAATGTGGAAGACGTGAATCAAAGATTAGCTAACGGAGAAAACTAGGTTTGACATCAACCAAAATAAATGCTCCAGTAAACGGAGTATGTGTATATGACGAGTCAGTCTCATTTCGATGGTTTTAATCAATACTTATCTTAGCGTTTAACCATTTTCGAGAGAAAAAATAGTGCAGAAGTGACATTTCAGAATTAGCACGGTCTCATACTATTACAATCTTTTATATTGTGCATGAACTTACGTAAAACTGCTCTATATAACTATGTAACAAATATCACCCCAAGGATACAAACCTTTTTAAATGCATACATTTTACCGTAAATGACATTTACGAGGGGCGTTCAATATATTCTCGGTATCGATATGAAGAAAATGCGAATTCAATTTAAATTGTTTTTATTTTTCAATATAATCTCCCCTAACATCAATGGATTTGTTACATCTTGAGATAAGCTTTTATAAACCCTCAAAAAAATAAATTTCCTCTTTCTCTGCAAAATACCCATTTATTGCCGACTTGAGTTCTTCATCATCCGAAAATCTTTTTCCACGAAGACATTTTTTCAAATCCGGAAACAGGAAATAATCACTAGGGGCAAGGTCTGGACTATAGGGTGGGTGTTGGATTTCTTCGAAACCACAATCTCGCGCAGCAGCCTTGGAAACTCGCGCCGTGTGAACAGGAGCGTTGTCATGAAGAAGCAACACACCCGCTGCGAGTTTACCCCGTCTTTTCTTTTTAATTTCCTCCCGCAAATTATGCAAAGTGGAAGCGTAGGATGTGGCGTTGATGGTTTCACTTTTTTTTTTGTACTCAATGAGCAAGATTCTCTTTGAGTCCCAAAAAACTGTGGCCACGAGCTTTCCGGCAGACGGAGTGACTTTGAACTTCTTCGGGGGTCTGTTCCTTTTTTATGCCACTGCATGGACTCTTGTTTTCTTTCAGGGTCATAGTGGTGGACCCATGTTTCGTCCCCAGTAACAATTCGATCCATAACACCGTCCGCGTTCTCACTACACATCTCCAAAAGCTCTCTACAGCATGCGATTCTCACTTTTTTCTGAGGCGCTGTGAGCATTCGTGGCACCCACCTTGCACTGATCTTTGAAAGGTTAAGATGGTCATGAAGAATGGTGTGAATGGTACCAATTGAAAGCTTGGTGATCTATGCCATCATTTTCACCTTTATTCGGGTATCCTCAAGAACAAGTTTTTCGACTTCTTTTATGCTTTCTCCCGTACAAGCAGTAGCCGGGGCGCCGGAGCGGGTGAACTCACTTGACCACTTTTGCACAGTTGATAATGAAGGTGCGGAACCCTGGTAAATAGCCACCATCTCTTCATGAATAGTTTTTTGACTTTTTCCTTGCTTAGTGAGAAATTTAATTACAGCGCGATGCTCAATTTTCACCATCATCGTCTCAGTTGCCATTATGATTCTGTTTAACTAGAGATAAAACGCGAATTAATAATCACATTTATATGAAATTTTACATGAATGCACTAAAATAATAGTATTACTTGATAAATAATTTATATTGTATTATATACAATAACAGCTTCACCCCGATACCGAGAATATGCTGAACGCCCCTCGTAGAAAACATCTACTGTAGTATGGTATTCGACTTGAACAAGTATAATAAGTTTCACCCACAATATTTTACATTCATTCCCTTAAATGGAATGTGGAACACGTGAATCAAAGATTACCTAAGGATGAAAACTAGGTTTGACATCAACCGAAATAAGTTGCTCCAGTAAACGGAGCATGTGTATATAACGAGTCTGTCTCATTTTTATGGTTTTAATCAATACTTATCTTAGCGTTTAATCATTTTTCGAGAGAAAAAATAGTGCAGAAATGACATTTCAGAATTAGCACGGTCTCATACTATTACAATCTTTTATATTTTGCATGAACTTATGTAAAACTGTTCTATATAAATATGTAACAAATATCACCCAAGGATACAAACCCGTAATGACATTTGAAAACATCTATTGTAGGATGGTATTCTACTTGAACAACTATAATAAGTGTGGAGACCTGTGAAAACCGTTCCTAAGAGTAATTGTTCAGAGACACCATGTACACAAGAGCAGGGGTCTGGGAGTCAGTCGTCTGCGCGGATCGTCGAAGTATTTAGATGTCATTTGCTGTTGAGAGAAATAGAGAATTACGTTAATTTTAAATTAACCAAGTCGTTTTATTGATATTGTGATATCCATTTTGTGGCGATTGTCGTAAATAAGAACACGACAATTTCACATAAATTAATAATCTTATTTTATTTCAAATAAATAAACTGTTCAAAAACTAAACTGGAATCTGCTTGTCGCAACATGAAGAACCACGAATAGAATGAAGTGTTTTTGTTGAATGCGTTCCCTATCACTTTTATTCTCCAAGATGATTACAACGCCATCTTGATGTAACTGGATTAGGTGTGTTGCCACATAACTCCCTCCTTAGTGCCGAAGGCACGAACTGTCAAAAGTGACTTTGTTCTTTTTGTTGACATATGTTTTTAATTCGGTTTCGGGTCGACTTTTTTCTTCAATATTCGGATCCGTGTCCAAATGCGCTGGTTTTTTTTATGTCTGTCGACAGATATATTTACTGTTCGTCCATCTACGAGTATCGTGAATAGCCTGTCGGTAATCCTTTTGACGATTGGATATGGTCCAGAATACGGTTGCTCGAGAGGTTAATTGACAGCGTCTCATCGAAGGAATACATGCGTACATTTGTAGAGGTCTGGGAGAATAAATATTTTCTTTTTTATGTGGTGTGTTGTTGGCGTTGGCCGGAATTGTCGAATAGTTTCACGGTGCTTCTCGACGAAAGCCTGTGGATTAACAGGAAGATCTTCGTTCAGGAAAAACTCACCGGGAATCCGAATACTGGAAACATATAGCATTTCGGCTGCTGATTCTTTGATGTCTTCCTTGTATGACGTTCTTAATCCCAGTAGCACAGTTGGAAGGGCTTCGATCCATTTGTTCGGTTGGTAACACATGAGAGCTGCTTTGAGTGGCCTATGCCAACGTTCGATGATTCCGTTTGATGCAGGATGGTACGGTGAAGTTCTTATTCTGTTGGTTCCGCACATGTTGGTGAGAGCCTTAATCATCGCTGACTCGAACTGGGTACCCTGGTCTGTAGTTAGCGATCTGGGAGAACCAAAGCGTGCAATTCAATGTATTGTAAAATGTTTGTGTGGGTACAAATAATAGAACTTATTCTTTTCAATACAAATCCCTTTATTCAGTACAGTTACAATTCACTATTTAATTCTTTCTCTCAGTACAATCCAATTTCTCAACCACTTATACTTTTCTTATCTTTTACTTAAACCACTTAATTACTTCTCCAAATTAACACTTCAAATTTCACTTTAGAACTGATTTGCATACCTTTGGGATGCTGGTATTTATACTCGAATGACATACTTCGAGAACAATCCTCGCCATCCAGCGTCCCATACAATTTCCAATTTGCTAGAAAATTCGATTCCACTCTCCAGTCGAGACTTTGTTATTCCAGTATCTTCGAGTATCAACATTTTCTGCTAGATGTCGCTGCTCACATTTAAGTGGTTATCACAGTATGTAAAAGGCCACCGTATCTGCTTGCATGTCTTTCAGAGGAATAGCTTCTGGCCACCTGGTATATCGGTCAATTATAGTAAGGCAGTATCTGTAACCTTCACATATGGGAAGTACTATGAGATCGATGTGTACGTGTTGAAAGCGGTTATCCGGTACATTGATTGCATTAGGCTGCAGATGATTGTGCTTGTGAATCTTCGAGCGCTGACATGGAACACAAGTGCGGGACCACTGCAATGCGTCCTTCTTGATATTAGGCCATACATATTTTTGGCGAAGCTGTTGACTTGTAGTTCTTCCACTGGGATGGGATAGGCCGTGGACTGAATCAAAAGCTCTTCGGCGAAGAGGTTGTGGTATGTAGGGTTTGATCAGATTTGTTGAAACATCGCAGTAAATTTTGAAGTCTGGTTCTATCTCAAGTTGTTGTAATTTAAGTGATGTTTGGCCGGTTAAAATTGTTTGAAGTTCGGTATCTTGTTGTTGTAGGGTGTGAAGTTCACGATAGTCTATTTTGCAAGGCATTGTTATTGCGTATACACGTGATAGTGCGTCTGCCACTGAGTTATCTTCGCCGGATAAATGAACAATATTTGTAGTGTATTGGGATATGAAATCCAACTGGCGTAACCGTCTTTGCGATGCCTTATCCGATCTTTGTTGGAAAGCGTAGATTAAGGGCTTGTGGTCTGTTTGAATAACAAAGTGACGTCCATCGAGAAGATGCTTAAAGAATTTAACGGCAAGATACATCGCCAATAATTCTCGATCATAAGTGCAATATCGGCTCTGGGCTGGAGAGAGTTTACAGGAAAAAAGACCTATTGATTGGAACTCGTTGTCTTTAAATTGTTCCAATTTTGCTCCAACTGCGAGATCGGAAGCATCGGTTGTCAAAGTCAGCTGTGCTTCGGGATCGATGTGATTCAGCATGGTTGATTTGCTATTTCCTGCATAAATGATTCCTCAGCCTCTGGTGTCCACGGTATTTGACGGTTGTCGTTTTCTTGGAGCTCTTGAGAAATCCGTTTAAAGACGCTTGGATATGAGCGCAATCAGGGATATAGCGACGGTAATAATTTACAATACCCAGAAAGCGCCGGAGTTCCATTATCGTTGTGGGTTTTGGATATTGTTGAATAGCTTGGATTCTGTCTTCTGGGGGTTTGCTTCCGAATCTGTTGATGGTATGGCCTAAGTAGGTAACTTCAGACTTCCCAAAGACGCACTTGCTGATGTTGATGGAAAGGCCATGTACTTTCAAACGGTTTAGAACTTCGCGAATGTGTTCACGGTGCTGTTGTTCTGAATCTGAGAAGATCAATATGTCATCGATGTAGCAGAACACGAATTCCAAACCACGAAGAACAGTGTCCATGTGCCTTTGGAAAGTCTGTGTGGCGTTTTTAAGCCCAAATGGCATGACGACGAACTCGTACAGTCCAAAGGAAGTTCTTACGGCAGTTTTCTTTATGTTTTCAGGTGCCATAGGTATTTGATAGTACGCTTTGTCTAAGTCGAGGACAGTGAAAATACTTTTCTTGTTGAGACACTCGGTAAAGTCCATAATGTGGGGAATTGGGTACCGGTCTGGTTGAGTTTGGGCGTTGAGACGCCTGTAGTCGCCGCAAGATCGCCACCCCCCAGTTTTTTTCTCCACAAGGTGAAGAGGACTTGCCCATGGACTACTGGAACTTCGACAGATGCCCTTTTCCACCAAATGCTTGAACTCCTCCTTGGCCTGCTTGAGCTTTTCACCGGCAAGTCGACGATATCGTTCAGCTGTAGGTTGACCGGTGGTAATGATGTGGTGTTGTACCATGTCGTGTTGTTTAGTGACTTTGGTAGTAGGTTCCATGAACTCTCTTAAGGATGTCACAGTATGCCAGTCGTCCGTCAACTGTGGATAATCCACAAACAGCTGTCGGATATACTCTACCTTCTGCCGTAAGCGACGTCGTTGCATCGATGAGGCGTCTTGATTTCAGGTCGAGTATCAATCCATGGTGAGCAAGTAAATCAGCTCCAATTATTGCTGTCTTAACATCAGCTATGATGAAAGACCACTTGATAACGCGTCTTAGACCGAGGTTGAGGGTAAGAATTTTTTCGCCGTAAGTGTGGATTGGAGAATTGTTTGCTGCATAAAGGGTCGGTTGCCCTGGTGACATTTTGCAATTGGGCGGACGAGGCAGTACAGAGACTGCTGATCCAGAATCTATTAGAAATTTTTGATGCTTGTCTTTGTCGAAAATGTGAAGGCAGTATTCGATGCTCGCACGGTAGCTGCTGTCTGCCGCCTGAGATGACAACAGCGATTCTAGTTTAACTTTTAATAGCTGCAGGGCTTCGAACATTTAATAGCATTGTCGCCGAACTGCTCGTGGAAGTAGCATACTTTTGGCTGTGTATGTGGTGTTGACGATCTAGTTGAAGATTCTGCTCGCGACCTAGAAGCGGATCGACGATTATTAATTTTGTTGTGGCCAGTTTTTAACTCCTGAACCAACTTGGTCAAGTTTGACAGGGTTATTTCTATAGTGCTTAGGCGGCTGTGAATGTCGTCAGAAAAACCTTGTCTCTGTGTGTCTGTGGAGCAAACGGCTGGAATGGTTGTATTGTCGATGATTCGATCTGCGATTTCAGCTAAAGCATTGAGAGAAATTCCGAGATTTGCGGACAAAATTCCTCGAACATGGCTGGGCATGCGGTTCATCCAAATGGTCGTAAGTATTTCGTCAGCCACATTTTCACCTGCCAGATTGCGCATTTCTCTTAGAAGGCTGGTAGGTCGCCTATCTCCTAGCTCCAGTCCAGTCATGAGTTTATTAATTTGCCGCTCTTTAGATTCCGAGAACCTGGAAATTAATTGTTGTTTAAAAGTTGCATACTTATCTTTATCCGGTGGCGACTGGACTAAATCAGATACTTCGTTGAGAATCTCTGGGTCTAAAGTTGCGATAATAGCGTTGAATCTATTGTTGTCTGAGAAGATGCGGTGATTATGGAACTGGGCCTCCACTTGGACAAACCACAGTGCCGGATTTATCTTCCAGAATGGAGGAATTCTCACATTCTTTAGCGCTGCGATCTGCTGCATATCGATGGTTCCTAGAGGCGTTTCGCGTGCAGAAGCTGATAGGTTGGATATGTTTTCTGGTGGAGCTGGTTGTTGGGCGGTACCCGGAGCAGCGCTTGGCAGCATCGCAAGCAGATGAAAGTTTTGGGACGAGCAAAAGTGCGGAGTTAGTGAAAATTAGATTTTATTTTTTTGTCGTCGGGGTCACCAGTTGTGGCGATTGTCGTAAATAAGAACAAACAATTTCACATCAATTAATAATAATATTTTATTTCAAATAAATAGACTGTTCAACAACTAAAATTAATACTGCTTGTCGTAACATGAAGAACCACGAATCGAATGAAGTGTTTTTTGTTGGATGCCTTCGCTATCACTTTTATTCTCCAAGATGATTGCAGCGCCATCTTGTAAGTGAATTAGGTGTGTCGCCACAAAACGAATGTCGGAATAATTTGGGTGAAGCATCATGATTCGCGTTTAAGCTAAAAATCATCCACAATAGGTAACGAATAATTTTGTTCTTTGGGTGCTTATATTTGCTGATGTACGATTCTAGTCTCTACTGATTTGTGTCTAGGGTGGAATAATTTTTTTCTAAAAATTGGAAATAAAATAAGTTCAAACTAAAACCTTATAATTTAAAAACAATCAAACTGTTATGTAAATTTATTTATAATATTTTTGGACATAAACCTAGAAAATAACCCCAAATTGTTTATTCGAAAACCATGGACTCAAACTAAATAAACTTCCAAAATTGACTTACATTCCACAAACGAATGTACACTTTTTGGTCGCAATCCTTGATTTTCAATTTATTGTAATGACATTTCTAATTCTCCTTGCTCGTTATTTTTATATTTCCCTTAGTTTCTTTTAGTTCACCATGAAGTGGGTTAGCAAAATCATGACGGAGGAAACTTATTGTTCAAAGGATAAATTAAAATCTTTGTTTAGAGAACTCTAAATACTTCACAACCGAAAGGAAAAATGAAAGGGAGATTTCAAATGAGGGGCATGGAAAAGAGTCAATGTGTAATAGCACACGCCGTATAAAGTGAAAGTTCAAAATAGAATAAAGAACAGAGTCATGACTCAAGAGTCATCGTATAAAACAATATTTGAATAAGCAATGAGGAATGGGTAAGCAAATATTAAATCCTAAATCGGAGCTCGGTTGTTCTCTTTGCTACTCTGATTTGCATCTCAACTAGAAAGTTTGTTTCGAATATTTATTTCATAAGAATGTTGCTTGTATCAGCTTTACGGTTTACGCAGCAAAGATTAGCAATATAAAACATTTATTATTTCATTTACTTACCTAGGTTTTAAGATTAGCTCAATAACGTTTTTGGTTTGGTTTTCTCAGTTTTTGTCGTTATCAGTTAAAGACAACAAATTTTAAATTATATAAGATTGCAAAAATCCCTATAATAACTCTTAATCTTAAATTATATTTACCTACTCTACCCAACTAACTTCATATTCTTTTTGTTATTTATTTTTACTGTTATTATTTGTCTTTTGTATGTGTGTGGAATTGAAGGAATCTGCGAACTAAAATCTTCTACGTTATTCAGCAACCATCATTTTTGGTGCTGCTAAGCAACATCCTCCTATCGCAATTTCCTACCACTTTCCTGAATCAGAGACTCTGTCTCAGTCGTATTACAGTCGACTGCCCGCAGTTGTGAAAGCCTACGCCGTGGAAGCGTATACTCCAGTGATGCATATAGTTGGGGTAGTAAGCCCCCCTGAGGTCAAGTTGTTCTTTGAGATCATTACTCTAGCATTGTATCTTTATATCAGCTATACATTCTGTTGTAAAAAAAACTTCATTAAGATTTAATTTTCTTGTGTTCTTTACAAAGGGGGTCAAATTCTATTCTTAATACAAGCTCAAACTAACTTAAAAACTACGACTTAGAAATTAACAAAAATTAAGGGTCAGGAAGTAAGGGAATGGTGGAAGAGATGAAGTTTGAGACGAAAAGTGCTCAGGTTAAAATAAAAAAGGGGGATGTTTGAGATTGGTTCGTTGATGTCGTAAGAGGTGCGGTGGACCGGTAGATAGAAGAGACGCGGACAACATAGATTGTTTCAACTTGTCGACTGTTTTGACTTGTCGCCCTCTTCGTTCTCCCCTTACACCACCACAATGTCGAGATATTCGCTTTGTTTTAACCGTACCCAGTCTACCCTACGTCCCTGCTCTTCGGCTGTAGAACGGGAACGGCAGCGTATGTTAAATTCCGATATTAACAGAATAACCAATGGGGAACTATCAACAGAGTGGAATTGAATGCTTCCAAACTCAATGCTGTCTGTTGACATTAAAGTTCGTCCATTTTTAACAAAAAGAGTTGCATTATCGTACCCATGTCATTGCCGGTGCACCATTTTACTTTTCTTTATCTTTTATGTAAAGCACTTAATCACTCTTCAAATTAAACTTTAGAACTGACTTGCCTTCCTTGTGGGATACTGACATTTATTCTCCTTGACAACGTTCGAGAATATTTTGTGCCGTTCATACAATTTTCCATTTTGCTAGAAAATTTGATAAATTCTCTATTTTCCAATGCTATTTAATATGGAATCTTCTGCATTTCATATATAGATGACGCTGTTCACATTCAAACTGTGGCGATTGTCGTAAATAAGAACAAACAATTTCACATCAATTAATAATAATATTTTATTTCAAATAAATAGACTGTTCAACAACTAAAATTAATACTGCTTGTCGTAACATGAAGAACCACGAATCGAATGAAGTGTTTTTTGTTGGATGCCTTCGCTATCACTTTTATTCTCCAAGATGATTGCAGCGCCATCTTGTAAGTGAATTAGGTGTGTCGCCACATAACTCCCTCCTTAGTGACGAAGGCACGAACTGTCAAAAGTGACTTTCTTTTTTTTGTTGACATATGTTTTTAATTCGGTTTCGGGTCGACTTCTTTCTTCAATATTCATATCCGTGTCTAAATGCGCTGGTTTAAGTCTCTCAACAGATATATTTGCTGTTCGTCCATCTGCGAGAATTGTGAATAGCCTGTCGGTAATCCTTTTGATGATTGGATATGGTCCAGTATACGGTTGCTCTAGAGGTTTCTTGACAGCGTCGCATCGAAGGAATACTTGCGTACATTTGTAGAGGTCTGGGAGAATAAATATTTTCTTCTTGATGTGATGTGCTGTTGGCGTTGGTCGAAATTGTCGAATAGTTTCACGGTGCTTCTCGACGAATATCTGTGGATTAACAGGAAGGTCTTCGTTCAGGAAAAACTCACCGGGAATCCGAATACTGGAACCATATAGCATTTCGGCTGCTGATGCTTTGATGTCTTCCTTGTAAGATGTTCTTAATCCCAGTAGCACAGTTGGAAGGGCTTCAATCCATTTGTTCGGTTGGTGACACATGAGAGCTGCTTTGAGTGGCCTATGCCAACGTTCGATGATTCCGTTTGATGCAGGATGGTACGGTGAAGTCCTTATTCCGTTGGTTCCGCACATGTTGGTGAGAGCCTTAAACATTGCTGACTCGAACTGGGTTCCCTGGTCAGTAGTTAGCGATATGGGAGAACCAAAGCGTGCAATCCAATGTGTATAAAAGGCCGATGCCACCGTATCTGCCTGCATGTCTTTCAGAGGAATGGCTTCTGGCCACCTGGTATATCGGTCAATCATAGTAAGGCAGTATCTGTAACCTTCACATATGGGAAGTAGTATGAGATCGATGTGCACGTGTTGAAAGCGGTTATCCGGTACATTGATTGCATTAGGCTGCAGATGATTGTGCTTGTGAATCTTCGAGCGCTGACATGGAACACAAGTGCGGGACCACTGCAATGCGTCCTTCTTGATATTAGGCCATACATATTTTTGGCGAAGCTGTTGACTTGTAGTTCTTCCACTGGGATGGGATAGGCCGTGGACTGAATCAAAAGCTCTTCGGCGAAGAGGTTGTGGTATGTAGGGTTTGATCAGATTTGTTGAAACATCGCAGTAAATTTTGAAGTCTGGTTCTATCTCAAGTTGTTGTAATTTAAGTGATGTTTGGCCGGTTAAAATTGTTTGAAGTTCGGTATCTTGTTGTTGTAGGGTGTGAAGTTCACGATAGTCTATTTTGCAAGGTATTGTTATTGCGTATACACGTGATAGTGCGTCTGCCACTGAGTTATCTTCGCCGGATAAATGAACAATATTTGTAGTGTATTGGGATATGAAATCCAACTGGCGTAACCGTCTTTGCGATGCCTTATCCGATCTTTGTTGGAAAGCGTAGATTAAGGGCTTGTGGTCTGTTTGAATAACAAAGTGACGTCCATCGAGAAGATGCTTAAAGAATTTAACGGCAAGATACATCGCCAATAATTCTCGATCATAAGTGCAATATCGGCTCTGGGCTGGAGAGAGTTTACAGGAAAAAAGACCTATTGATTGGAACTCGTTGTCTTTAAATTGTTCCAATTTTGCTCCAACTGCGAGATCGGAAGCATCGGTTGTCAAAGTCAGCTGTGCTTCGGGATCGATGTGATTCAGCATGGTTGATTTGCTATTTCCTGCATAAATGATTCCTCAGCCTCTGGTGTCCACGGTATTTGACGGTTGTCGTTTTCTTGGAGCTCTTGAGAAATCCGTTTAAAGACGCTTGGATATGAGCGCAATCAGGGATATAGCGACGGTAATAATTTACAATACCCAGAAAGCGCCGGAGTTCCATTATCGTTGTGGGTTTTGGATATTGTTGAATAGCTTGGATTCTGTCTTCTGGGGGTTTGCTTCCGAATCTGTTGATGGTATGGCCTAAGTAGGTAACTTCAGACTTCCCAAAGACGCACTTGCTGATGTTGATGGAAAGGCCATGTACTTTCAAACGGTTTAGAACTTCGCGAATGTGTTCACGGTGCTGTTGTTCTGAATCTGAGAAGATCAATATGTCATCGATGTAGCAGAACACGAATTCCAAACCACGAAGAACAGTGTCCATGTGCCTTTGGAAAGTCTGTGTGGCGTTTTTAAGCCCAAATGGCATGACGACGAACTCGTACAGTCCAAAGGAAGTTCTTACGGCAGTTTTCTTTATGTTTTCAGGTGCCATAGGTATTTGATAGTACGCTTTGTCTAAGTCGAGGACAGTGAAAATACTTTTCTTGTTGAGACACTCGGTAAAGTCCATAATGTGGGGAATTGGGTACCGGTCTGGTTGAGTTTGGGCGTTGAGACGCCTGTAGTCGCCGCAAGATCGCCACCCCCCAGTTTTTTTCTCCACAAGGTGAAGAGGACTTGCCCATGGACTACTGGAACTTCGACAGATGCCCTTTTCCACCAAATGCTTGAACTCCTCCTTGGCCTGCTTGAGCTTTTCACCGGCAAGTCGACGATATCGTTCAGCTGTAGGTTGACCGGTGGTAATGATGTGGTGTTGTACCATGTCGTGTTGTTTAGTGACTTTGGTAGTAGGTTCCATGAACTCTCTTAAGGATGTCACAGTATGCCAGTCGTCCGTCAACTGTGGATAATCCACAAACAGCTGTCGGATATACTCTACCTTCTGCCGTAAGCGACGTCGTTGCATCGATGAGGCGTCTTGATTTCAGGTCGAGTATCAATCCATGGTGAGCAAGTAAATCAGCTCCAATTATTGCTGTCTTAACATCAGCTATGATGAAAGACCACTTGATAACGCGTCTTAGACCGAGGTTGAGGGTAAGAATTTTTTCGCCGTAAGTGTGGATTGGAGAATTGTTTGCTGCATAAAGGGTCGGTTGCCCTGGTGACATTTTGCAATTGGGCGGACGAGGCAGTACAGAGACTGCTGATCCAGAATCTATTAGAAATTTTTGATGCTTGTCTTTGTCGAAAATGTGAAGGCAGTATTCGATGCTCGCACGGTAGCTGCTGTCTGCCGCCTGAGATGACAACAGCGATTCTAGTTTAACTTTTAATAGCTGCAGGGCTTCGAACATTTAATAGCATTGTCGCCGAACCGCTCGTGGAAGTAGCATACTTTTGGCTGTGTATGTGGTGTTGACGATCTAGTTGAAGATTCTGCTCGCGACCTAGAAGCGGATCGACGATTATTAATTTTGTTGTGGCCAGTTTTTAACTCCTGAACCAACTTGGTCAAGTTTGACAGGGTTATTTCTATAGTGCTTAGGCGGCTGTGAATGTCGTCAGAAAAACCTTGTCTCTGTGTGTCTGTGGAGCAAACGGCTGGAATGGTTGTATTGTCGATGATTCGATCTGCGATTTCAGCTAAAGCATTGAGAGAAATTCCGAGATTTGCGGACAAAATTCCTCGAACATGGCTGGGCATGCGGTTCATCCAAATGGTCGTAAGTATTTCGTCAGCCACATTTTCACCTGCCAGATTGCGCATTTCTCTTAGAAGGCTGGTAGGTCGCCTATCTCCTAGCTCCAGTCCAGTCATGAGTTTATTAATTTGCCGCTCTTTAGATTCCGAGAACCTGGAAATTAATTGTTGTTTAAAAGTTGCATACTTATCTTTATCCGGTGGCGACTGGACTAAATCAGATACTTCGTTGAGAATCTCTGGGTCTAAAGTTGCGATAATAGCGTTGAATCTATTGTTGTCTGAGAAGATGCGGTGATTATGGAACTGAGCCTCCACTTTTACAAACCACAGTGCCGGATTTATCTTCCAGAATGGAGGAATTCTCACATTCTTTAGCGCTGCGATCTGCTGCATATCGATGGTTCCTAGAGGCGTTTCGCGTGCAGAAGCTGATAGGTTGGATATGTTTTCTGGTGGAGCTGGTTGTTGGGCGGTACCCGGAGCAGCGCTTGGCAGCATCGCAAGCAGATGAAAGTTTTGGGACGAGCAAAAGTGCGGAGTTAGTGAAAATTAGATTTTATTTTTTTGTCGTCGGGGTCACCAGTTGTGGCGATTGTCGTAAATAAGAACAAACAATTTCACATCAATTAATAATAATATTTTATTTCAAATAAATAGACTGTTCAACAACTAAAATTAATACTGCTTGTCGTAACATGAAGAACCACGAATCGAATGAAGTGTTTTTTGTTGGATGCCTTCGCTATCACTTTTATTCTCCAAGATGATTGCAGCGCCATCTTGTAAGTGAATTAGGTGTGTCGCCACAAAACGAATGTCGGAATAATTTGGGTGAAGCATCATGATTCGCGTTTAAGCTAAAAATCATCCACAATAGGTAACGAATAATTTTGTTCTTTGGGTGCTTATATTTGCTGATGTACGATTCTAGTCTCTACTGATTTGTGTCTAGGGTGGAATAATTTTTTTCTAAAAATTGGAAATAAAATAAGTTCAAACTAAAACCTTATAATTTAAAAACAATCAAACTGTTATGTAAATTTATTTATAATATTTTTGGACATAAACCTAGAAAATAACCCCAAATTGTTTATTCGAAAACCATGGACTCAAACTAAATAAACTTCCAAAATTGACTTACATTCCACAAACGAATGTACACTTTTTGGTCGCAATCCTTGATTTTCAATTTATTGTAATGACATTTCTAATTCTCCTTGCTCGTTATTTTTATATTTCCCTTAGTTTCTTTTAGTTCACCATGAAGTGGGTTAGCAAAATCATGACGGAGGAAACTTATTGTTCAAAGGATAAATTAAAATCTTTGTTTAGAGAACTCTAAATACTTCACAACCGAAAGGAAAAATGAAAGGGAGATTTCAAATGAGGGGCATGGAAAAGAGTCAATGTGTAATAGCACACGCCGTATAAAGTGAAAGTTCAAAATAGAATAAAGAACAGAGTCATGACTCAAGAGTCATCGTATAAAACAATATTTGAATAAGCAATGAGGAATGGGTAAGCAAATATTAAATCCTAAATCGGAGCTCGGTTGTTCTCTTTGCTACTCTGATTAGCATCTCAACTAGAAAGTTTGTTTCGAATATTTATTTCATAAGAATGTTGCTTGTATCAGCTTTACGGTTTACGCAGCAAAGATTAGCAATATAAAACATTTATTATTTCATTTACTTACCTAGGTTTTAAGATTAGCTCAATAACGTTTTTGGTTTGGTTTTCTCAGTTTTTGTCGTTATCAGTTAAAGACAACAAATTTTAAATTATATAAGATTGCAAAAATCCCTATAATAACTCTTAATCTTAAATTATATTTACCTACTCTACCCAACTAACTTCATATTCTTTTTGTTATTTATTTTTACTGTTATTATTTGTCTTTTGTATGTGTGTGGAATTGAAGGAATCTGCGAACTAAAATCTTCTACGTTATTCAGCAACCATCATTTTTGGTGCTGCTAAGCAACATCCTCCTATCGCAATTTCCTACCACTTTCCTGAATCAGAGACTCTGTCTCAGTCGTATTACAGTCGACTGCCCGCAGTTGTGAAAGCCTACGCCGTGGAAGCGTATACTCCAGTGATGCATATAGTTGGGGTAGTAAGCCCCCCTGAGGTCAAGTTGTTCTTTGAGATCATTACTCTAGCATTGTATCTTTATATCAGCTATACATTCTGTTGTAAAAAAAACTTCATTAAGATTTAATTTTCTTGTGTTCTTTACAAAGGGGGTCAAATTCTATTCTTAATACAAGCTCAAACTAACTTAAAAACTACGACTTAGAAATTAACAAAAATTAAGGGTCAGGAAGTAAGGGAATGGTGGAAGAGATGAAGTTTGAGACGAAAAGTGCTCAGGTTAAAATAAAAAAGGGGGATGTTTGAGATTGGTTCGTTGATGTCGTAAGAGGTGCGGTGGACCGGTAGATAGAAGAGACGCGGACAACATAGATTGTTTCAACTTGTCGACTGTTTTGACTTGTCGCCCTCTTCGTTCTCCCCTTACACCACCACAATGTCGAGATATTCGCTTTGTTTTAACCGTACCCAGTCTACCCTACGTCCCTGCTCTTCGGCTGTAGAACGGGAACGGCAGCGTATGTTAAATTCCGATATTAACAGAATAACCAATGGGGAACTATCAACAGAGTGGAATTGAATGCTTCCAAACTCAATGCTGTCTGTTGACATTAAAGTTCGTCCATTTTTAACAAAAAGAGTTGCATTATCGTACCCATGTCATTGCCGGTGCACCATTTTACTTTTCTTTATCTTTTATGTAAACCACTTAATCACTCTTCAAATTAAACTTTAGAACTGACTTGCCTTCCTTGTGGGATACTGACATTTATTCTCCTTGACAACGTTCGAGAATATTTTGTGCCGTTCATACAATTTTCCATTTTGCTAGAAAATTTGATAAATTCTCTATTTTCCAATGCTATTTAATATGGAATCTTCTGCATTTCATATATAGATGACGCTGTTCACATTCAAACTGTGGCGATTGTCGTAAATAAGAACAAACAATTTCACATCAATTAATAATAATATTTTATTTCAAATAAATAGACTGTTCAACAACTAAAATTAATACTGCTTGTCGTAACATGAAGAACCACGAATCGAATGAAGTGTTTTTTGTTGGATGCCTTCGCTATCACTTTTATTCTCCAAGATGATTGCAGCGCCATCTTGTAAGTGAATTAGGTGTGTCGCCACATAACTCCCTCCTTAGTGACGAAGGCACGAACTGTCAAAAGTGACTTTCTTTTTTTTGTTGACATATGTTTTTAATTCGGTTTCGGGTCGACTTCTTTCTTCAATATTCATATCCGTGTCTAAATGCGCTGGTTTAAGTCTCTCAACAGATATATTTGCTGTTCGTCCATCTGCGAGAATTGTGAATAGCCTGTCGGTAATCCTTTTGATGATTGGATATGGTCCAGTATACGGTTGCTCTAGAGGTTTCTTGACAGCGTCGCATCGAAGGAATACTTGCGTACATTTGTAGAGGTCTGGGAGAATAAATATTTTCTTCTTGATGTGATGTGCTGTTGGCGTTGGTCGAAATTGTCGAATAGTTTCACGGTGCTTCTCGACGAATATCTGTGGATTAACAGGAAGGTCTTCGTTCAGGAAAAACTCACCGGGAATCCGAATACTGGAACCATATAGCATTTCGGCTGTTGATGCTTTGATGTCTTCCTTGTAAGATGTTCTTAATCCCAGTAGCACAGTTGGAAGGGCTTCAATCCATTTGTTCGGTTGGTGACACATGAGAGCTGCTTTGAGTGGCCTATGCCAACGTTCGATGATTCCGTTTGATGCAGGATGGTACGGTGAAGTCCTTATTCCGTTGGTTCCGCACATGTTGGTGAGAGCCTTAAACATTGCTGACTCGAACTGGGTTCCCTGGTCAGTAGTTAGCGATATGGGAGAACCAAAGCGTGCAATCCAATGTGTATAAAAGGCCGATGCCACCGTATCTGCCTGCATGTCTTTCAGAGGAATGGCTTCTGGCCACCTGGTATATCGGTCAATCATAGTAAGGCAGTATCTGTAACCTTCACATATGGGAAGTAGTATGAGATCGATGTGCACGTGTTGAAAGCGGTTATCCGGTACATTGATTGCATTAGGCTGCAGATGATTGTGCTTGTGAATCTTCGAGCGCTGACATGGAACACAAGTGCGGGACCACTGCAATGCGTCCTTCTTGATATTAGGCCATACATATTTTTGGCGAAGCTGTTGACTTGTAGTTCTTCCACTGGGATGGGATAGGCCGTGGACTGAATCAAAAGCTCTTCGGCGAAGAGGTTGTGGTATGTAGGGTTTGATCAGATTTGTTGAAACATCGCAGTAAATTTTGAAGTCTGGTTCTATCTCAAGTTGTTGTAATTTAAGTGATGTTTGGCCGGTTAAAATTGTTTGAAGTTCGGTATCTTGTTGTTGTAGGGTGTGAAGTTCACGATAGTCTATTTTGCAAGGTATTGTTATTGCGTATACACGTGATAGTGCGTCTGCCACTGAGTTATCTTCGCCGGATAAATGAACAATATTTGTAGTGTATTGGGATATGAAATCCAACTGGCGTAACCGTCTTTGCGATGCCTTATCCGATCTTTGTTGGAAAGCGTAGATTAAGGGCTTGTGGTCTGTTTGAATAACAAAGTGACGTCCATCGAGAAGATGCTTAAAGAATTTAACGGCAAGATACATCGCCAATAATTCTCGATCATAAGTGCAATATCGGCTCTGGGCTGGAGAGAGTTTACAGGAAAAAAGACCTATTGATTGGAACTCGTTGTCTTTAAATTGTTCCAATTTTGCTCCAACTGCGAGATCGGAAGCATCGGTTGTCAAAGTCAGCTGTGCTTCGGGATCGATGTGATTCAGCATGGTTGATTTGCTATTTCCTGCATAAATGATTCCTCAGCCTCTGGTGTCCACGGTATTTGACGGTTGTCGTTTTCTTGGAGCTCTTGAGAAATCCGTTTAAAGACGCTTGGATATGAGCGCAATCAGGGATATAGCGACGGTAATAATTTACAATACCCAGAAAGCGCCGGAGTTCCATTATCGTTGTGGGTTTTGGATATTGTTGAATAGCTTGGATTCTGTCTTCTGGGGGTTTGCTTCCGAATCTGTTGATGGTATGGCCTAAGTAGGTAACTTCAGACTTCCCAAAGACGCACTTGCTGATGTTGATGGAAAGGCCATGTACTTTCAAACGGTTTAGAACTTCGCGAATGTGTTCACGGTGCTGTTGTTCTGAATCTGAGAAGATCAATATGTCATCGATGTAGCAGAACACGAATTCCAAACCACGAAGAACAGTGTCCATGTGCCTTTGGAAAGTCTGTGTGGCGTTTTTAAGCCCAAATGGCATGACGACGAACTCGTACAGTCCAAAGGAAGTTCTTACGGCAGTTTTCTTTATGTTTTCAGGTGCCATAGGTATTTGATAGTACGCTTTGTCTAAGTCGAGGACAGTGAAAATACTTTTCTTGTTGAGACACTCGGTAAAGTCCATAATGTGGGGAATTGGGTACCGGTCTGGTTGAGTTTGGGCGTTGAGACGCCTGTTGTCGCCGCAAGATCGCCACCCCCCAGTTTTTTTCTCCACAAGGTGAAGAGGACTTGCCCATGGACTACTGGAACTTCGACAGATGCCCTTTTCCACCAAATGCTTGAACTCCTCCTTGGCCTGCTTGAGCTTTTCACCGGCAAGTCGACGATATCGTTCAGCTGTAGGTTGACCGGTGGTAATGATGTGGTGTTGTACCATGTCGTGTTGTTTAGTGACTTTGGTAGTAGGTTCCATGAACTCTCTTAAGGATGTCACAGTATGCCAGTCGTCCGTCAACTGTGGATAATCCACAAACAGCTGTCGGATATACTCTACCTTCTGCCGTAAGCGACGTCGTTGCATCGATGAGGCGTCTTGATTTCAGGTCGAGTATCAATCCATGGTGAGCAAGTAAATCAGCTCCAATTATTGCTGTCTTAACATCAGCTATGATGAAAGACCACTTGATAACGCGTCTTAGACCGAGGTTGAGGGTAAGAATTTTTTCGCCGTAAGTGTGGATTGGAGAATTGTTTGCTGCATAAAGGGTCGGTTGCCCTGGTGACATTTTGCAATTGGGCGGACGAGGCAGTACAGAGACTGCTGATCCAGAATCTATTAGAAATTTTTGATGCTTGTCTTTGTCGAAAATGTGAAGGCAGTATTCGATGCTCGCACGGTAGCTGCTGTCTGCCGCCTGAGATGACAACAGCGATTCTAGTTTAACTTTTAATAGCTGCAGGGCTTCGAACATTTAATAGCATTGTCGCCGAACCGCTCGTGGAAGTAGCATACTTTTGGCTGTGTATGTGGTGTTGACGATCTAGTTGAAGATTCTGCTCGCGACCTAGAAGCGGATCGACGATTATTAATTTTGTTGTGGCCAGTTTTTAACTCCTGAACCAACTTGGTCAAGTTTGACAGGGTTATTTCTATAGTGCTTAGGCGGCTGTGAATGTCGTCAGAAAAACCTTGTCTCTGTGTGTCTGTGGAGCAAACGGCTGGAATGGTTGTATTGTCGATGATTCGATCTGCGATTTCAGCTAAAGCATTGAGAGAAATTCCGAGATTTGCGGACAAAATTCCTCGAACATGGCTGGGCATGCGGTTCATCCAAATGGTCGTAAGTATTTCGTCAGCCACATTTTCACCTGCCAGATTGCGCATTTCTCTTAGAAGGCTGGTAGGTCGCCTATCTCCTAGCTCCAGTCCAGTCATGAGTTTATTAATTTGCCGCTCTTTAGATTCCGAGAACCTGGAAATTAATTGTTGTTTAAAAGTTGCATACTTATCTTTATCCGGTGGCGACTGGACTAAATCAGATACTTCGTTGAGAATCTCTGGGTCTAAAGTTGCGATAATAGCGTTGAATCTATTGTTGTCTGAGAAGATGCGGTGATTATGGAACTGGGCCTCCACTTGGACAAACCACAGTGCCGGATTTATCTTCCAGAATGGAGGAATTCTCACATTCTTTAGCGCTGCGATCTGCTGCATATCGATGGTTCCTAGAGGCGTTTCGCGTGCAGAAGCTGATAGGTTGGATATGTTTTCTGGTGGAGCTGGTTGTTGGGCGGTACCCGGAGCAGCGCTTGGCAGCATCGCAAGCAGATGAAAGTTTTGGGACGAGCAAAAGTGCGGAGTTAGTGAAAATTAGATTTTATTTTTTTGTCGTCGGGGTCACCAGTTGTGGCGATTGTCGTAAATAAGAACAAACAATTTCACATCAATTAATAATAATATTTTATTTCAAATAAATAGACTGTTCAACAACTAAAATTAATACTGCTTGTCGTAACATGAAGAACCACGAATCGAATGAAGTGTTTTTTGTTGGATGCCTTCGCTATCACTTTTATTCTCCAAGATGATTGCAGCGCCATCTTGTAAGTGAATTAGGTGTGTCGCCACAAAACGAATGTCGGAATAATTTGGGTGAAGCATCATGATTCGCGTTTAAGCTAAAAATCATCCACAATAGGTAACGAATAATTTTGTTCTTTGGGTGCTTATATTTGCTGATGTACGATTCTAGTCTCTACTGATTTGTGTCTAGGGTGGAATAATTTTTTTCTAAAAATTGGAAATAAAATAAGTTCAAACTAAAACCTTATAATTTAAAAACAATCAAACTGTTATGTAAATTTATTTATAATATTTTTGGACATAAACCTAGAAAATAACCCCAAATTGTTTATTCGAAAACCATGGACTCAAACTAAATAAACTTCCAAAATTGACTTACATTCCACAAACGAATGTACACTTTTTGGTCGCAATCCTTGATTTTCAATTTATTGTAATGACATTTCTAATTCTCCTTGCTCGTTATTTTTATATTTCCCTTAGTTTCTTTTAGTTCACCATGAAGTGGGTTAGCAAAATCATGACGGAGGAAACTTATTGTTCAAAGGATAAATTAAAATCTTTGTTTAGAGAACTCTAAATACTTCACAACCGAAAGGAAAAATGAAAGGGAGATTTCAAATGAGGGGCATGGAAAAGAGTCAATGTGTAATAGCACACGCCGTATAAAGTGAAAGTTCAAAATAGAATAAAGAACAGAGTCATGACTCAAGAGTCATCGTATAAAACAATATTTGAATAAGCAATGAGGAATGGGTAAGCAAATATTAAATCCTAAATCGGAGCTCGGTTGTTCTCTTTGCTACTCTGATTTGCATCTCAACTAGAAAGTTTGTTTCGAATATTTATTTCATAAGAATGTTGCTTGTATCAGCTTTACGGTTTACGCAGCAAAGATTAGCAATATAAAACATTTATTATTTCATTTACTTACCTAGGTTTTAAGATTAGCTCAATAACGTTTTTGGTTTGGTTTTCTCAGTTTTTGTCGTTATCAGTTAAAGACAACAAATTTTAAATTATATAAGATTGCAAAAATCCCTATAATAACTCTTAATCTTAAATTATATTTACCTACTCTACCCAACTAACTTCATATTATTTTTGTTATTTATTTTTACTGTTATTATTTGTCTTTTGTATGTGTGTGGAATTGAAGGAATCTGCGAACTAAAATCTTCTACGTTATTCAGCAACCATCATTTTTGGTGCTGCTAAGCAACATCCTCCTATCGCAATTTCCTACCACTTTCCTGAATCAGAGACTCTGTCTCAGTCGTATTACAGTCGACTGCCCGCAGTTGTGAAAGCCTACGCCGTGGAAGCGTATACTCCAGTGATGCATATAGTTGGGGTAGTAAGCCCCCCTGAGGTCAAGTTGTTCTTTGAGATCATTACTCTAGCATTGTATCTTTATATCAGCTATACATTCTGTTGTAAAAAAAACTTCATTAAGATTTAATTTTCTTGTGTTCTTTACAAAGGGGGTCAAATTCTATTCTTAATACAAGCTCAAACTAACTTAAAAACTACGACTTAGAAATTAACAAAAATTAAGGGTCAGGAAGTAAGGGAATGGTGGAAGAGATGAAGTTTGAGACGAAAAGTGCTCAGGTTAAAATAAAAAAGGGGGATGTTTGAGATTGGTTCGTTGATGTCGTAAGAGGTGCGGTGGACCGGTAGATAGAAGAGACGCGGACAACATAGATTGTTTCAACTTGTCGACTGTTTTGACTTGTCGCCCTCTTCGTTCTCCCCTTACACCACCACAATGTCGAGATATTCGCTTTGTTTTAACCGTACCCAGTCTACCCTACGTCCCTGCTCTTCGGCTGTAGAACGGGAACGGCAGCGTATGTTAAATTCCGATATTAACAGAATAACCAATGGGGAACTATCAACAGAGTGGAATTGAATGCTTCCAAACTCAATGCTGTCTGTTGACATTAAAGTTCGTCCATTTTTAACAAAAAGAGTTGCATTATCGTACCCATGTCATTGCCGGTGCACCATTTTACTTTTCTTTATCTTTTATGTAAACCACTTAATCACTCTTCAAATTAAACTTTAGAACTGACTTGCCTTCCTTGTGGGATACTGACATTTATTCTCCTTGACAACGTTCGAGAATATTTTGTGCCGTTCATACAATTTTCCATTTTGCTAGAAAATTTGATAAATTCTCTATTTTCCAATGCTATTTAATATGGAATCTTCTGCATTTCATATATAGATGACGCTGTTCACATTCAAACTGTGGCGATTGTCGTAAATAAGAACAAACAATTTCACATCAATTAATAATAATATTTTATTTCAAATAAATAGACTGTTCAACAACTAAAATTAATACTGCTTGTCGTAACATGAAGAACCACGAATCGAATGAAGTGTTTTTTGTTGGATGCCTTCGCTATCACTTTTATTCTCCAAGATGATTGCAGCGCCATCTTGTAAGTGAATTAGGTGTGTCGCCACATAACTCCCTCCTTAGTGACGAAGGCACGAACTGTCAAAAGTGACTTTCTTTTTTTTGTTGACATATGTTTTTAATTCGGTTTCGGGTCGACTTCTTTCTTCAATATTCATATCCGTGTCCAAATGCGCTGGTTTAAGTCTCTCAACAGATATATTTGCTGTTCGTCCATCTGCGAGAATTGTGAATAGCCTGTCGGTAATCCTTTTGATGATTGGATATGGTCCAGTATACGGTTGCTCTAGAGGTTTCTTGACAGCGTCGCATCGAAGGAATACTTGCGTACATTTGTAGAGGTCTGGGAGAATAAATATTTTCTTCTTGATGTGATGTGCTGTTGGCGTTGGTCGAAATTGTCGAATAGTTTCACGGTGCTTCTCGACGAATATCTGTGGATTAACAGGAAGGTCTTCGTTCAGGAAAAACTCACCGGGAATCCGAATACTGGAACCATATAGCATTTCGGCTGCTGATGCTTTGATGTCTTCCTTGTAAGATGTTCTTAATCCCAGTAGCACAGTTGGAAGGGCTTCAATCCATTTGTTCGGTTGGTGACACATGAGAGCTGCTTTGAGTGGCCTATGCCAACGTTCGATGATTCCGTTTGATGCAGGATGGTACGGTGAAGTCCTTATTCCGTTGGTTCCGCACATGTTGGTGAGAGCCTTAAACATTGCTGACTCGAACTGGGTTCCCTGGTCAGTAGTTAGCGATATGGGAGAACCAAAGCGTGCAATCCAATGTGTATAAAAGGCCGATGCCACCGTATCTGCCTGCATGTCTTTCAGAGGAATGGCTTCTGGCCACCTGGTATATCGGTCAATCATAGTAAGGCAGTATCTGTAACCTTCACATATGGGAAGTACTATGAGATCGATGTGCACGTGTTGAAAGCGGTTATCCGATACATTGATTGCATTAGGCTGCAGATGATTGTGCTTGTGAATCTTCGAGCGCTGACATGGAACACAAGTGCGGGACCACTGCAATGCGTCCTTCTTGATATTAGGCCATACATATTTTTGGCGAAGCTGTTGACTTGTAGTTCTTCCACTGGGATGGGA
The DNA here is from genome assembly GCA_949129095.1 of Volucella bombylans. Classification (NCBI taxonomy): domain Eukaryota; kingdom Metazoa; phylum Arthropoda; class Insecta; order Diptera; family Syrphidae; genus Volucella; species Volucella bombylans. The sequence continues at coordinate 42,733,783 of OX422144.1, read as the reverse complement.
TAGGCCGTGGACTGAATCAAAAGCTCTTCGGCGAAGAGGTTGTGGTATGTAGGGTTTGATCAGATTTGTTGAAACATCGCAGTAAATTTTGAAGTCTGGTTCTATCTCAAGTTGTTGTAATTTAAGTGATGTTTGGCCGGTTAAAATTGTTTGAAGTTCGGTATCTTGTTGTTGTAGGGTGTGAAGTTCACGATAGTCTATTTTGCAAGGCATTGTTATTGCGTATACACGTGATAGTGCGTCTGCCACTGAGTTATCTTCGCCGGATAAATGAACAATATTTGTAGTGTATTGGGATATGAAATCCAACTGGCGTAACCGTCTTTGCGATGCCTTATCCGATCTTTGTTGGAAAGCGTAGATTAAGGGCTTGTGGTCTGTTTGAATAACAAAGTGACGTCCATCGAGAAGATGCTTAAAGAATTTAACGGCAAGATACATCGCCAATAATTCTCGATCATAAGTGCAATATCGGCTCTGGGCTGGAGAGAGTTTACAGGAAAAAAGACCTATTGATTGGAACTCGTTGTCTTTAAATTGTTCCAATTTTGCTCCAACTGCGAGATCGGAAGCATCGGTTGTCAAAGTCAGCTGTGCTTCGGGATCGATGTGATTCAGCATGGTTGATTTGCTATTTCCTGCATAAATGATTCCTCAGCCTCTGGTGTCCACGGTATTTGACGGTTGTCGTTTTCTTGGAGCTCTTTAGAAATCCGTTTAAAGACGCTTGGATATGAGCGCAATTAGGGATATAGCGACAGTAATAATTTACAATCCCCAGAAAGCGCCGGAGTTCCATTATCGTTGTGGGTTTTGGATATTGTTTAATAGCTTGTATTCTTCCTTCTGGGGGTTTGCTGCCGAATCTGTTGATGGTGTGGCCTAAGTAGGTAATTTCAGACTTCCCAAAGACGCACTTGCTGATGTTGATGGAAAGGCCATGTACTTTCAAACGGTTTAGAACTTCGCGAATGTGTTCACGGTGCTGTTGTTCTGAATCTGAGAAGATCAATATGTCGTCGATGTACCAGAACACGAATTCCAAACCACGAGGAACAGTGTCCATGTGCCTTTGTTGTCTGCCGCCTGAGATGACAACAGCGATTCTAGTTTAACTTTTGATAGCTGCAGGGCTTCGAACATTTAATGGCATTCTCCCCGAACCGCTCGTGGAAGTAGCATACTTTGGGCTGTGTATATGGTATTGACGATCTAGTTGAAGATCCTGCTCGCGACCTAGAAGCGGATTGACGATTATTAATTTTGTTGTGGCCAGTTTTTAGCTCCTGAACCAACTTGGTCAAGTTTGACAAGGTTATTTCTATCGTGCTTAGGCGGCTGTGAACGTCGTCAGAAAAACCTTGTCTCTATGTGTCTGTGGAGCAAACGGCTGGAATGGTCGTATTGCCGATGATTCGATCTGCAATTTCAGCTAAAGCATTGAGAGAAATTCCGAGATTTGCCGACAAAATTCCTCGAACATGGCTGGCCAAGCGGTTCATCCAAATGGTCGTAAGTATTTCGTCAGCCACATTTTCACCTGCCAGATTTCGCATTTCTCTTAGAAGGCTGGTAGGTCGTCTATCTCCTAGCTCTAGTCCAGTCATGAGTTTATTAATTTGCCGCTCTTTAGATTCCGAGAACCTGGAAATTAGTTGTTGTTTCAAAGTTGCATACTTATCTTTATCCGGTGGCGACTGGACTAAATCAGATACTTCGTTGAGAATCTCTGGGTCTATAGTTGCGATAATAGCGTTGAATCTATTGTTGTCTGAGAAGATGCGGTGATTATGGAACTGGGCTTCCACTTGGACAAACCACAGTGCCGGATTTATCTTCCAGAATGGAGGAATTCTCACATTCTTTAGCGCTGCGATCTCCTACATATCGATGGTTCCTAGAGGTGTTTCGCGTGCAGAAGATGATAGGTTGGATATGTTTTCTGGTGGAGCTGGTTGTTGGGCGGTACCCGGAGCAGCGCTTGGCAGCATCGCAAGCAGATGAAAGTTTTGGGACGAGCAAAAGTGCGGAGTTAGTGAAAATTAGATTTTATTTTTTTGTCGTCGGGGTCACCAGTTGTGGCGATTGTCGTAAATAAGAACACGATAATTTCACATAAATTAATAATCTTATTTTATTTCAAATAAATAAACTGTTCAAACACTAAACTGGAGTCTGCTTCTCGCAACATGAAGAACCACGAATAGAATGAAGTGTGTTTGTTGGATGCGTTCGCTATCACTTTTATTCTCCAAGATGATTACAGCACCATCTATGTTTCCATAGCAGAAGATTTCAATACTTAAATAGCAGAAGATTTCGATACTTAAATACCAAAAGCATCAACCAATGGTGAATAGAGATTAGAATCGAGTTTTCTAGCAAAATGGAACGAGACGCTGGATGGCGCGGATTGTTCTCGAAATAAGTCATTCTGGTATAAATATCAGCACCCCCAAGGTATGTAACTCAGATCATCAGTTGAATTTGAAATGTGAATTAGGAGAAGTGATTAAGTGGTATAAGTAAAAGATAAGAAAGGTATAAACGGTTGACAAATTGGATTGTATTGAGAGAAGCGATTAAATTGTGAATTGTAACTGTATTGAATAAAGAATAAGTTCTATGATTTCTACCCACGCAAACTTTTTACCTTGTCTGACATCAATGTAAGGATAGGACTTATTGTATATAACAAAAAAAAGTGCTTTTTGATTGTTTCAACAAGCTAAAATAGGTCGAAACTATTGGACTTGACCCTCATCCAACTCAAATCCGAGTTCAACAAGAGAAACCTCAGCGCCAGTGGATGAACAACGAGAGACATAATCCCGATATATACTCCTTTGACGTTGACGAGGATGAACAGATAACCGGCAGTGACACGGCTGCGAGGATGCAACTCCTCTTGTTAGAAATGGACGAACAAAAGAATAGCCTCGTACAAAAAATGAATGAACAGAAGAATAGCTTCGAACAAAAAATGTACAAACAAAAAAAAATCTAGACGAACAGAAGAACAGTCTATAACAAAAGCTGGACGAACAAAAGAATAGCCTCGAACAAATGATGGACGAGCAAAAGAAAAATCTGGAAGAACAATAGAATATGATGGAGCGAAAGTTCAAGGAAATCGACGAAAAATTCGAACAAATGGACAAAAAAGTTTAGCAACTGGCAAAAGCGCTCGACACAGTGCGAAAACAGAAACTCCGAGCATGTTGTTTAAGCAGTCCAAGGAGAAAAGGGTTGAAGCCTCCCTCATTCGATGGTCAGACCTCATGGTGTACGTATAAGAAGCACTTTAAAATGGCTGCCTGTACGAAAGACTAGGACAATGAAGAGAAGTGATAAGAGGAGAAGTCAGAATCATTGCTGTAGTTTTAATTAATACTTATCTTAGCACTTAACCATTTTTCGAGGGAAAAAATAGTGCAGAAATGGCATTTAAGAATTAGCACGGTCTTATACTATTACAATCTTTTATATTGTAAAATGTTTATGTGGGTACAAATGATAGAACTTATTCTTTTCAATAGAAATCACTTTATTCAGTATAGTTACAATTCACTATTTTGTTTCTCTCAATCCAATTTATCAACCAATTTCTCAACCGCTTATACTTTTCTTATCGTTTGCTTAAGCAACTTAACCACTTCTCCTAATCAACACTTCAAATTCCACTTATGAACTACTTGCATACCTTGGGGATGCTGGTATTTATACTCGAATGACATACTTCGAGAACCATCCTCGACATCCAGCGTCCCATACAACTTCCAATTTGCTAGAAAATTCGATTCCACTCTCCAGTCGTCAATGGTCGAGAATTTGTTATTCAAGTATCGAAATCTTCTGCTCTTCGAGTATCGACATCTTCTGCTCTGTAAATCTAGATGTCGCTGCTCACATTTAATTGGTTATCACAATATTGTGTATGATCTTATGTAAAACTGCTCTATATAACTATATGACAAATATAAATGATATTTTACAAACATCTATTGTAGTATGGTATTCGACTTGAACAACTATAATAAGTGTGGTGACCTGTGAAAACCGGTCCTAAGAGTAGGTTTTCAGAGACACCATACAAGAGCAGGGGTCTGGGAGTCAGTCGTCTGTGGATCGTCGAAGTATTTAGATGTTATTAGCTGTTGAGATAAATAGAGAATTACGATTATTTTAAATTAACCAAGTCGTTTCTATTGATATTGTGATATCCAGTTTAATGTAAGCAGCGTCATCTGTATTTCCATAGCAGAAGATTTCAATGTTTGAATAGGAGAAGATTTCTATACTTAAATAGCAAAAGCATCAAACATTGGTGAATGGAGAATGGAATCGAGTTTTCTAGCAAAATGGAAATAAGTCATTCGAGTATAAATATCAGCACCCCCAATGTATGCAACTCAGATCATCAGTTAAATTTGAAATGTGAATTAGGAGACGTGATTAAGTGGTATAAGTAAAAGATAAGAAAGGTATAAGCGGTTGTATTGAGAGAAGCGATTAAATTGTGAATTGTAACTATATTGAATAAAGAATAAGTTCTATGATTTGTACCCACGCAAACATTTTACATTGATGTCAGAAGTAGGATAGGACTTATTGTATGTAACAATAAAAAAAAATACAAAAGTGCTTTGTGATTGTTTCAACAAACTAAAATGGATCGAAACTATTGGACTTAACCCTCATCCAACTCAAATCCGAGTTGAACAAGAGCGCCAGTGGATGAACAACGAGAGACATAATCCTGATATGATATGATATGATACGGCTGCGATGATGCAACTCCTCTTGTTAGAAATGGACGAACAAAAGAATAGCCTCGAACAAATGATGGACGAGCAAATCAAAAATCTGGAAGAACAATAGAATATGATAGAGCGAAAGTTCAAAGAAATCGACGAAAAATTCGAATAAATGGACACCAAAGTTTAGCAAATGTCAAAAGAGCTCGACACAGTGCGAAAACAGAAACTCCGAGAATGTTGTTTAAGCAGTCCAAGGAGAAAAGGGTTGGAGCCTCCCTCATTCGATGGTCAGGCCTCATGGTCTACGTATAAGAAGCACTTTGAAATGGCTGCCTGTACGAACGACTCTGACAATGAGGAGAAGTGGTTTGTCCTAACAGTGGCCCTGCAGCAGAACTGTTGCAAACAATAGGCATCCAAAAGCATAAAAATTATGTGGATTTAGTACAGGCTATCGAGAAACGGTGTGGGGATGGCCACCTGCAGGAAGTTTACAAGGTCCAATTGCAAAACCGAACGCAGAAACGAGGAGAAACACTACAGCAGTTCCCAGCAGACGTGAGAAGACTGGAAAATTTGTCGTACCCCACCGCAAGCTAGGAAATTATCGACGAAACTATATTGTGGCAAGGATTTACGCAGGTTTACGTAAACTGCTTTTCGCCAGCATTACGCCAATTGACACCAAACTGAGGTTAATAAAATCGCTACTTATGCCAATCTTCGATTATAGCATCCCTGTCTATAGTAAGCCAGATTCGCACTCTCACCACAAACTACTTGTTGCTTTCAACGATATGGTTCGGTATACCTTTGGAGTTAGAAGGCATGATCACATATCCCACCTACATAAAAGTGTTCTTGGGTCCTCTTTTTTTAATTTTTGGCAATTAAGATGCTGTGTTTTCCTGCATAAAATTATACAAAAGCAATCACCAACATATATTTTTCAAAAACTTATATTTACGCAGTCGCTGAGAACGCTTAATTTGATAACTCCGTCTTGTAATTATTTGAATACGTCGCGTCTTTTCCTTGTCCACTCCGCTAGATTATGGAATACCTTGCCAACAACGATCAAACAGATAATAGGAGAAAAACAATTTAAAAAATCACTATTTGCTCACTTTGATTAATTACGATCTATGCACCTTCTTTCTTTCTTTCTTTCTCTAACTCTTTTAATTAGCCCCTCTTCTTTTCTCTTTTTCTCTTTTTCCTTCTTTGTTAATTTCTGATTTCTCTTCCCTTTTTTCCTCTTCCTTTTTAGTTATTTTCATTATAAGTTTTTCTTTAACTAATTTTTATTAAATTTTCATAACCGTGCCCAGAAATTATATTGTGTAAACTATAAATGATTCTCTAGATTTAGCTGAGCTCTATGTACTATAAAAGACTTTGTTCTTATTTGTACCTTTAATAAAATTAATAAAAAAAAAAAAATTAAAAAAAATTAAGTGGTAAAGGACGCATTCATTAGGGGAAGTGCAGTTTCAAACCTACAGTAAGTATGGAGTGTGTAATAAAGTGTAATAAAATATTACATTTTCAAAGGCAGTGTAAAGAACCGGTGCGAAGAAAATGCCACCCTCATTGCGGAAACAGCAAATAGAGGAAGAAATCGGCAGAAACAGTTATCAAGAAGCCGGTCATCTTTCCTAAATCCATCATTCGTTGCGAGAACGAGCTGACGGCACAAGGACCACCATCCAAGTCTCGCTGGTAAAACGATGTAATAAAAGTCTTCTGGTGGAAGTAATCAGCAGTAAGGAGAAATGGATGGCAATAATAGTTACCCGTGCCACGACCTCAATATCAGGAGGTATGTGGTGCACAAGTCTTTGTTGCATAACAACAGCATAATCCAGCTGGCCGGAATATCATTCCCTCACGCGTTGCTGGTGGCTGACAGGTGGCTATATATGTGACGAATGCATCATTGGTACAGATTTCATGCAACATGGACTAGTAGTCGACTTGGGGACACAAACCCTGAAATACTGATACATGGAGATACCAATGATATACGGAAACGCCAATACTTCAGTCTTAAATGTCATCATCTGCAGAAATCAAATTCTAGAGCCTTCGTCGGAAGCACTTTTGTTGGCAAAACATGAAGGAGGTCCTGGTAGCCACCGATTCTATTTTATGGAGCCAGAAAATAGGAGGGACTTCATGGTGAGAAAGACCTTAGTGGAACCAAAGAACAAGATGTAAGGATTCTAAATCCAAAGACATTCAGAGTAAAGGTGAAAAAAGGGGAGATAGTGGGAAATTGTGTACCTGTTGAGGCTATCCTGACTACAACCGAAACAAATTGTGCAAAGCTGGTCACAACAGTTCAGAGCATAAAAATCAAGAGCAAAATTCTCAGCCTCTGTAATCTGGATGAAGATCAGCGAATTCTGGCAGAAAAACTAATCGGTGAGTACGCTGATATATTTTCTACACAAAACGGAGAATATGGACGTAAGCATATTGTTCAATGACACATTGATTCCGGAGACGAACGACCAATCCGTCAACCTGTAAGGTGTCTTCCATTGAAGAAGAAAGATGGCAGCACGAGGTTTTGTGTAGACTACCGACGACGTCTCAACGATGTCACCGAAAAGGACAGCTACCCACTTCTTAGAATCGACACTTTGGATGTGCTTTCTGGAGCGAAATGGTTTTCAACTCTTGACTTGAAAAGCGGTTACTACCAGGTAGAGATAAATCGTACAGATCGTATCTATCATTTGTACCCACACAAGCATTTTACATTATTATAGTTGTTCACGTCGAACACAATAGGTACTTGTTGTTTTCGAAATGTCATTTACGGTAACATTTACGAATTCCATGAATGAATGAACGAATGTATTCAAAAGGGTTAGTATCCTTGGGGTGATATTTGTTATATTGTTAAACAGAGCAGTTTTAAGTTCATATACCATATAAAACATTGCAGTAGCATGAGACCCAGCTTACTCTTAGGGCGCATTTCTGCACTATTTTTTCTCTCGAATAATGGTTGAACGCTAAGATAAGTACTGATTAAAACCAAAGAAATTTGAATGAATTTATTTTCGAAATATGCTCCTCGTCACATATATTGTACATACTATGTTTACTTCAGCCTTGTATTTTGGTTAAATGTCAAATTTAGTTGTCATCCTTAGGTAATCTTTGAATAGCACCAATTTCACGTTTTCCACATTCCACTTAAGGAAATGAATATAAAATATTGTAAAATGTTTGTGTAGGTACAAATGATAGAACTTAGTCTTTTCAATACAATCGTTTTATGCAATGCAATTACAATTCACAATTTAATTGCTTACCTCAACCACTTTTACTTTTCTTTATCTTTTACTTATACCACTTAATCACTACTCGTAATTCTCTCGTCAAATTTCACTTTATAACTAACTTGCATATCTTGAGGATGCTAATATTTATAACATTGATATACGTTTCGACTCCCCTTTTCGGTGAGACATGCCATCAAATCACCAGCGGACGGCCCTGTTGTTACAAAAACCGTACTCCCGGTCATTGGGAAGTTTTCTCGAGATATTTCGTGAGCTGACGGCTTATGAGTGTTTTCATAACCATGCAATCAAGCGACGTAAGTGCAATGGGTCTGTAGAAGGAGAGAGAAGATTCGCCTTTTTTTAGGGACGGGCTGAACAAATTTTATTTTCCATCTATCTATTCGGAAAGATTTCTTAAGAGTAGGATTGATGAAAAATCTTACGCAATTGTTTTCTCAGCGTGCAAGAACACTTCTTCAGAAGAAAGGGAGATATCTTATATGTATATTATCATCTGAACCTGCGGATTTATGTACATATATTAAGATCTTTTAGCACTCTTGCTGTTACACGAGTGCGAAAGTGGATTCATCGCATTGAAGATTCGAAGCAGTCAAGTGTAGGTGGAGAATTTGGAAGTGTGGAGCAAGCGTTAAGATGGAGGATAGGGCAGAAATTTTGATGTTTTTCACGAACAACCAAAAGTTTTTACTACCTTCGGGACATAGTAATATTTGTTGCCTCAATTTCTGGTATATGAATTGCTCACGCTTTAGAAAGGCGTTGCGGTCATTCCTGGCTCGTTTGATCTTTATTCGGCTTTCTTTCTGTCGGATTGGTTTTGTAAGAACGAAACAATTCTCTAACCCTGACACAGTTTTTATAGCTCAAGTCCACTCCTTTTCTTTAGGTGATTCATATATGTTTAGTGTTTGTAATCAAACAGCAGCGACCGCCACGTCGTTATTGAGAAAATATAACGACGAGTTAAAATTCCTAAAGAAGAAGTTACGAGTATATACAATACGTCCGCTACAATTGGCTTTCTCGTATTGTCATACGGTTCTCTTAGGAATTTCTTCTCTAACTATGTGGTCAGTGTACGTGAAATAAACTGATATGACCCAGTGGTCCAACGAGCCTAGATGGGAGTGCACATCAAGGGTTTACTTATCAAAATGAGAGGTTAAAAACAAGTCCCTTTACAAGCTGTGTCAATTCGCGAAGATCTCAACACACCGTTATGTGGATGGTAGAGTTTGGCAAGCTACATCATTACGCACGTAAATTGTGTGACCGCGGTGAAAAAGTTTAAAGCTATGAAGCGGATTACCTTCACTCTCGCATCGAATTGACTGCTATAAAATAAATTTCTTTCTCGTATTGATCTAAACCGTTGAGCAGCGTTACCTCTTCTTATGTGAAATACGGAGTTAGACTCAATGCTCATTTTTGTTTTGAAAATTTTCAAAAAGAACGAAACAATATCACCTGGATCAATGTGCAGAATTAGTGGGAAACATTGAGCAATAGATATGCCGAGTTTATAAGGCAAAAAGGTTTTCTAAAAAAGTGCTGACTTATTACTTTATTAGCACATGCTAAGCAGTGCACTCGTGTAAAATACTTCACCGTTCTGCAAAAAAAAAAACACTGCGTTCGCGTGTGAAAAAAAATTAACAAATCAAGAAAAACAAACGAAATAGTAGTGCAGCGCAGTGGAGGTATCCCACTCCTCCCGCTCCTGTTGTACTTGCACTCAGTCACTGCCGTTGCTATATTTGTTATACGGTACGGGTAGTGGCTTAGTGTAGGCAATAACTGATGGATAGCGGGTTGAGAGTGAGAAGTTTGTTGGTGCACTGTTTGTTGTAAGCCCTTAACACCGAAAACAATTTGATTCGGTAAGCCAACTTTCAATTTTTACTTCACAGCTGTGCTTACTAACGTAGGTGTTTATGTGCTTTGTCTTTGTCTTTCTTTATAATGACTCGGGAATTTAGAGTGGATATTTTAATATACGCGGGCTAAAAAGTAATCACTTTCCTGCGTACGTCCACGTCTGTACATACAGATCAGCTGTTTTGGCACTTACTGAAACACAGGTAGATCCCCGCCCATACCTTTCAGATCACTCTGGTCGAGTTACGAACTAGTGTCATTATTCTTCTCTCACCGCGGTCTCGCCATTTACGTGCATAGTGATGTAGCTTACCAATCCGGAAGTCAATTTAATGTGGTTAAAAATCCATCTCCGTAAGCAAATTATCCACTACTTCTTTATTTACAAAAGCCCCCAAACTGGACAGCAATTCGACTTTTAACGAGTTTGATGCGCTGTCTGACTCCATTCAAAAAATTGTATCCCTGTATCCTCATACTGAAATCGTTATTACGGGCGATTTCAATATATACAATTCTGGGTGGCGTCGACATTCTGGACAGACAACATCCGAAGGAAGGTGTGTTGAGATCTTCGCTGCGGAAAACAACTTAACGCAGCTTATAAATGAGTCCACGCGAGTACCAGACGTTGATAGTCATACCGCCAACACCCTGGACGAGTTTTTAACTTCTCACCCTGATAAGTACTCCGCTGATATGCACTCCCCTCTAGGCTCGTCGGACCATTGCGTCATATCAACTAATTTCTCGCACACCGACCACATAGTTAAAGAAACAATTCCTAAAAGAACCGTATGGCAATACGAGAAAAATAACTGGTGCGGTCTTAACAGCTTCTTTAGGAATTCTAACTGGTCGCTATGTTTCCACGATAACGACGTAGATGCCGCTGCTGATATGATTACAGACACCATTCTCTTTGGAATGAGATCATTTATCCCTCATCGGATGAAGGGTATCAAACCAAAAGAAAAGGGATGGTACGACTCGAGATGTAATGGCTGGGTGTTTAAATTTCGCTTTAGCGACACAGACAGCATTGTGTTTTGGAAGCATTAAATTCCACTCTGTTGGTAGTTCCCAAATTGGTTATGCTGTCAATATCGGAATTTAATGAAAATAACATACGCTGCCGTTCCCGTTCTACATCCGAAGAGCATATGTAATATGAAAAGCAGAGAGTACTGTCGTCAACAAAGAAATATATTGGATTAGAAGTGGCAGACAAGAAATCATTGATATAAATTAAAAAAGAGTGTCGGAGTCAGAACGGAGCCCGGAAGCACACCAGCATTTATGTTGTGAACATCAGACTTGAAACCATCCAAGACAACTTGAATTGAACGTTCCGAAAGGTAGTTTCTAATCCATTGAAGAAGAGAGTCGTCGATCCCAAATGCACGCATTTTCGACAAAATAACCTGATATCAAACTCTGCCAAATGCCTTAGAAATATCAAGTGCAACTATCTTGCTTTCGCCAGATTGATGTACACTTTGGTTCCATTTTTCGGTGAGACATACTATCAAATCACCAGTGGACCAGTTCCTACGAAAACCGTATTTCCGGTCATTGAGAAGTTTTCGTGTTTCGAGATATTTCATGAGCTGACGATTTATCAGCGTTTCCATGACCTTGGAAAGAAGGGACGTAAGTGCAACGGGCCTGCAGGAGGAGAGAGAAGAATATTCGCCTTTTTTACGGACGGGCTGGACAAATGCTGTTTCCATCTACTCGGAAAGAGTCCTAAACAGTAGGATTGATGAAAAAGCTTACGCAGTGGTTTTGCCAGCGTGGAAGAACACCTCTTCAGAAGAAGGGGAGATATACCATCTGGACCAGCGGATTTATGCATGATGAGATCTCTAAGTACTCTTGCTACTACACGAGTGCGAAAGTGGATTCGTCCCATTGAAAATTCGACGCACTCAAGTTTAGGCGGAGACAAAGCACAATCTGGAAGTGTTGAGCTGGCCGCAAAGTGTGCAGCTAGCAGATTAGCTTTGTTTAAAGAGCTGACAGCTGGAATGTCATTGTAGATCAGCGTTGGGATGGAGGATGAGGCAGAATTTCTGATGTTTTTGACAAACAACCAAAAGCTTTTACTACCTTTGGGACATTTTAGTATTTTTTGCCTCAACTTTTGATCGTATTGAAATTTTACACTCTTAAGAAAGACGTTGCAGTCATTTTTTTCTCTCTGTTTTCCTCTGCTGTGTTGGTCTTGAAGGACCGAAAAAACATTTCTCGTACCATGCCTTTTCTTTTGGTTTGATACTCTTCATCCGATGAGGGATAAAAGATCTCATTCCAAAGAGAATAGTGTCTGTCATCATATCAGCAGCGGCATGCACGTCGTTATAGAGAAAACATAACGGCCAGTTAAAACTCCTAAAGAAGCTCTTAAGTCCACTCTAATTGGCTTTCTCGTATTGCCATATGGTTATTTTAGGAATCTTTTCTGTAGCTGTGTGGTCGGTATACGAGAAATTAGTTGATATAACACTGTGGTCCGATGAGCTTAGAGGGGACGCACTTCAACAGTATACTTATCAGGGTGAGAAGTTAAAAACAAGTCCAGGGTGTTGGCGGTATGACTATCAGCGTCTGGTATTCACGTGGGCTCATTTACAAGCTGGGTTAGGTTACTTTTAGCAGCGAAGATCTCAACACACCGTCCTTCGGGTGTTGTCTGTCCAGAATGCCAGAAAGCCACACACAATTGTGTATATTGAAATAGCCACAATAACGATTTTAGTATGAGGATACAGGGATACAATTTTTGTATGGAATCAGACAGCGCATCGAACTCGTTAAAGGTCGAATTGCTGTCCAGGTTGGGGCTTCTATAAATAAAGCAATAGTGGATAATTTGCTTACGGAGATGGAATTTTAACCACATGAACTTGAATTCCGGATTGGAACAAGGATTACACTTTGGTGGAATTTGGTAGGCAACATCACTACGCACGTAAATGCGAGACCGCGGTGAGAAGAGAATAATGGCGTGATCTGAGAGATGTGGGCGGGGATCTACCTGTGTTTCACTAAGTGCCAAAACAACTGATCTGTATTTACAGAAAAGCGATTACTTTTTAGCCCACGTATATTTGCTACGTCTACTCTAAATTCGCTAGTCATTACAAAAAAACAAACACAAAAAACACAGACACTGACGATGCTAAGCAAGGTTGTGAAGTGAACATTTAAACGTTGGTTTGCCTAATCAAATTGTTGTAGGTGTTATGCCCTTACAACAATAAGAAACTGTGCGCCAACCAAATTCACACTCACAACCCGTTATCCATCGGTTGTTACATGCACTCAGTCATTGTTTTTGCCGTACGATGAAGTAATACGACAACTGCAGTGACTGAGTGCAAAGAACAGCACTAAAACCAGGGGCAGGAGATGTGGGATGCCCGCACTATGATTTTATTTGTTTATTTCTTTCCACTTCGCTTTTTTTTGCACACTTTTTTCACAGATTTTTTTTTATTCTGCACCCGCGCACGTGGAACATGCTTGCATTATTTTATTTTGTTTTGCACGATACCACACTTTTGAGTTATTTACGAGCGCACAGGTATCGCGTGTGCACTCGTCGGTGGTCAGCTCGGCACTCGTCAACTTGTGGAATGCCCTGCCGAGCTCACTATTTCCTAGTCATTATAATATTCAGACATTTAAAACCTACGTTCATCGGTACCTATCTTTCTTCCCTCCCTAATTTTCCTTCGCCAGTGCCGTGTGCAAACATTTTAAGGGTACCTTAATCCCTTGAGCGCGCGCTACTTTATAAAAAAAAATAAATAAAAAATATTAAACAAATGTTTATTAAATATATTTTATATATATGTAGATATTGATCCGACCGTTTCCCTAAGCCAGATAAAGTCGTTTTGATCAGAATGGTTTCCGATTCCTTGAAGTTGATTTTCAATTGGGCATTAGTAGTTCTGGCAAATGGATATAATAAACGATAAAAAAATTGTCAGCCGGGACTTTTTGTCTGCGCCTAAGTCCGACTAATTATGTGTTCCATCCTTGCCCAGGGGAGTGCTAACTTGCTCTCCTTTCAAACTACACAACTCCAATTCTCTTTTCCTTACTAATATAATACTTTCAATGTCGAAAAAAATTCTGCGAATTACAAGCGATTAAAATTTTCTTCTCAAATGTCTTATAAATAAAATTAATACGTTTACATGGAAATTCCAAAGTTTTGTTCTTCCTTCATATTTACTTTTTCATTACCGAATTTTTCTTTTTATAGATTTCACTTTTTGCCTTTGATTGGGAAAGTATTATTGGTTTTAATGGTTTGGTGCAGAATATATTGTGAAAATATATATATACAGTTTTTTAAACTATCTCAGATCCATTGAGCTCAAATATTAATTCGCTTGTGGCTTAGATTTATTAACATATTTATGAAGATACAATTTGAGTGCAGTATTAATTTCATGAGTCTGGCAGCATTTTCAGTAACGGTTCCACAATCCACAAATTTTTGACATTTAAATGTTAAATAAAGAACTGTCGATTCTTTTCTTGGGCTTGAACCAGTCCGTTGTTTATTTCCTTTGGGTTTTGTTTATATTTGTTGATTTCAACATATTCATTTTGTAGATCTTTAAAAATTAAATTAATATTATGTATCAGCCAGAAACTGAAGACCTGATACCCCGTTGTGCTCCTAAACCTTCTGTGTCTGGAGTGAATGAAGCAATAATTCGTCCATCGGTACCTGAAGTTTCAATAGTTTTTACTCAACCGGAGTCCTCACGATCTAGCTGTACCCCACCGTCGTCGACAACATCGTATGCAGCTTGGAAAAAACAATGTTTGCCGCAGGTTGTTTATCCAGTTCCGATTGAAAATTCCAACCTTGAATGCCCAGTTGCAATACGATCAAATGTGTATCCAATGAAGACAGCAGCTACTGTTGCACCAACAATACATGCAACTGTCAATCAGTGCTCCTTAAATACATCAGAGTCAGTAAACCTAATTAGAAGAGCTTCGCATATATATTCACAACCACTATACAGCACTGAGTCGCCAATGGCGCATTGTAATCCCACCTACACTGTGACCACATCTTGTGGCAAAATCAATGACAATAATCAACAAAGAAATCCCATTCAAACTCAGATTATGAATACAAATGTCTTAACCATATGCGCTGGTACGCAAACGGATTCTGTTTCTTCAAATAAAAACAGCGATTTGATAACTGACCAACTTGCTACCAAGGAAGATATTGCACAAGTGAGAAATATGGTAATGGAAATGCGCATAGAACAGCGCCAATTGATAGAAATGCTTCAGCACTTAATTACAATTCAGAAAAACGAAAAATCAAAGGATTGCATTTATATGCGAATAAAAGACGTAGCTACGCAATGTGATGGTCAAAATTCAATAGGTAAGAACATTTTAGGGAAGCGTTTAACAAGTTAAAAAGAAGGATGCACCAAATCGAGTCCTTATTAAATTTCAACTCTATACAAATGTATATACAGCAATTTCGCTTCCATCTTTATATAGCTGGGGAAGTACATCTGCCTGAATGCTAGTTACTTTAGGGCTTAAGAATAATACTTTTTATTAACTTTTTAATAGTAAATAGTAAAATAGTAAATTCCGGTTTTAAAAAATCGTAAGAAAATTGAAAGGAGACTTAAATAACTTAACACATTGTGGTATTATATCCACAGGCACAATTGGGTCTTAACCAAGGAGTCTCTCTCCAGCTTTATCTACAACTTATGGTACATTTTTTCACGCTAACTTTCACGGTAAAAGGGATAATATACAGGGTGTTCCGGATACTGTATCGAACATTTTAAGGGGGGTCGGGTTTTAAGCAACGCCTTTCGGTACCCCTTGACTCCTATTGAAAGAACATCTATCAAATCTATGCGTGTATGGTAACAAGTGAGGTATCCTTGAACTCGTAGTTATGATTACTTTAATTGATTCAAAGTAAATATTGTCCTAAAATTTATGTGTTGTTGTTATGATCAAGGTTGGATTTTTTTAAACTTAAAATTTTAACTTTGTTATCATTTTTTTCTGAAAAATATGTAATTAACACCCACAAGTCAATACGACCCCACTTATTAAAACAGATAAAACATTAAATTAAAATTTGCTCAAAACTTTAGAAAAAAAATTTATTGTACGTTTTTAATTTTATTTTTTCATCACACCTTGTATCATATCAATTGTTCAAAGTGCAAACCATTGCTTTGTGCACGCCAGAGCTCGTCTTTTATAGGCTCTAACAATGTCGATTTCCAACTCTGCCTCGTTAATTATAAAATTTAAATCGTCCGATGTTGTTATTTCTGACGAGTAAAAATTGTCCTTCATTCGTCCACATAAATAAAAGCCCTTGGAGTCAAATGCGGTGACCTTGCAGGCCACAGAATGGGTCCATATCGCTTTATCTACGAAATTTCATACTTGCGATATAACCACTCTCTAACTGCATGGGTACAATGTGCGGGGGCGCCATTTTGCTGATACATAGTGGCTGTCCTTTTTTATAGTGATATATTACATAATAGTTCTGGTAATTTGTTTCGCAAAAATTCCAGGTAGAGTTTCGAATTAAGCCTTGGAGGAAGCCGATATAGTCTGAATTGCTTTCTGCCCAGGCATGTAAATTGTGGCAATTAGTGATTCCATCCCGGGTTAATTGGGCCTCATCCGTCCATAGAATCCGGCGAATCCGTTTTCCTTCGCAAAGTGTCTTTGTAGATTGCAATTGCAGAATTCCAAACGCTTCTCTGAGTCCCCGGGTTGTTGCTCCTGTACTGGCATATGATTAAATGCATGTATGCCTTCTGAATGCAGAATTCTCCAGATGTAAATCCTGATTAGATCGAAATGTCTGCTTTGTTGCCTAAGGCTAGTATTTGAATGGTTTCTAACGTAATGTGAAACTTCTTAGTGGCTGCGAACGCTTTCTGTTAAATCAGGATGTAAGTCTCTCGACAATTTCCACGTTGTTCCTCTCTCGCTCAACGTGAAAAATGTTCTAATAAATGTCCTGCCATTTGGGGCAGTTCTACGAGGGTATCGGTTCAGATATTTCAATCTCGCTTCTTGACCATTGCCGTTGCAGAAACCATATACGAGTACATAAACCAGGTCTGTGTATTCTTGTATTGAAAAGTCCATCATCGTGGATAATATAAATTAAATGTCAATACATGTCTGGGTTAAAAACTACAAACTGGTTATGTACATAATTTTACATTCTTCTTATATTATTTCACAAGAGATTTGCTTATTTTGTTTTTTCAGAAAAAAACATCCTTTTTTGGACTTGAAAGAATGGGCGTCATCTACTCGAGGTGGTTGGTCCTTTCCCCCTTTTAGGAGTCATAAAAACAACCATTTAAAAAAAAAACAAATTACTGAATTTATAAAGCGCAATTATTATTATTAAATTAAAGAAGTATTACGGGAAAGAATTCCAAAGAAGCTGTTAACTATTAATTAGGATTTTTTACAACAATCCTACCCAATTTTTAAGTTTTATAGTTTGAACAAGTTGTTTCGTATCTTGAAAACTACTGACTGAAATGACATGAGTTTATGGTTTGTAAATACAATCACATATTTTTCCGACAAAAAATTATGACAAGTTCAAAATTTTAACACCGCCTGCGTCCACCTCAAACGGACCTAAGCCATTCCGTTGTATTTACAGTTAGTACATGAAAGGCAGGTAGAAGTTCAGGATAATATTTTTTTGTAAGAACTTAACACTCAAGAGGGTATAACTACTCTTAAAATGCCGGCGCACGTGTTAAGTTTTTCGGAAAATTGGATAGAGAGAGAAAGATAGAAGTTTGGACTCAGGAGATATTTCGTTCCATGGTTCCATGGGTGGCATCCAACATTTAATGGGGAGACCAAATTATTAGTGTAAAGCGATTTGATGTTGCATTTAGGCAACCATTCATCTCAGGAGACACGTTGACAACGCTAGGGGCCAATGAATGTATAGATATATGGTATGTACCTATCAATTCTTAGTATACAGATTATCAAGTTCGTCCAGCCAGGTTTCTATTGCAAACAATGCTAACATTTTAATTTGCGAAAAGTTGAAAAATCCAACCAAAGTAAACTGTTTATCGCACCTTTCAATCATCCTGACGACTCCATGGAGACCCTGTCTGTACCCGTTTCTCTAGTTTAGGTGTGTAAGTTGGTGTTAGATCTCCTGAATTAAGCTTACTGCAAATTTAAGAACGAAAAAACTTTTCAAGTACTTTTTTGTTTGTTATTAATCAATTATGTCATCTAATGGATTTGTAAGTCTTTTTCGTTGACTGTTTTGGGCGTAGACATCGCTTTCACTTCACTTTAGTGTTTTGGCAAATTTCCCTTCTTAGTGCTACAAGAACCTTCTAAGGAACATGATCATTGGTATTTAGTCTATCCCTTCTTTTTTAATGCAAGCAATGCTTTTGTTCACCAATATGGGGATTTATCAGATTTAGTGTCGTATTTTCACTGCGACTTAAATTTCATCGTGGAATGTCTTTTTTATTCTATTTAGGACCGAGTGGTTTTTATCTATCCATAGTGTAAAATATTACCACTATATATAATAAATGCATGTATATATAATAAATGCATGTATATATAATAAATGCATGAAAACGATAAATAAAAAATAGCAATAATTTTACTTACAGGACATTTGCCACAAAAACGACCACACTTAAAATATGATTCCATAGAAGAGGAAGATTTGAGTGAAGAAGAAAATCTGTATCATTTCCAAAAGAAAACCACAGGCCTTGGAGGCTCACCGGCCAAAATTCAACAAACTCATTCGGACAAATTGTGTGCAGGCAACATTCTTTTTGCAGACCGCCTCCAGAAGGCCGCTACAGAACAAAGCATAGTAATGAACGAACTAGCACTTAAATATCTACCCAATGAAAAGCTAAGCGAATTGCTTCAGGAGCTTCATGTATCAGGCGTTACAGCTCAAACACAAAAAATATTTGAATCGCCCTTAAAAAATATTGGAAACTATGGGAAAAGTCCCAGCGACATGTCCACCGCTTCTTACAAGTATTTAAAAAAATATCGTCTTCTACCGGAAGAAAATAATAATCGCTCGCCAACAGGAAATGTAAGAAAAGTACATCAGCAAGAAAATATATTAGACTTGGAGGCTATTCGTCGTCAACCTAAATTTATGTAAATTAATGAAATTATGAAAAAACTTACAAAAAGATAATATTATGACTGAAGTAGCTCTCTATTAACTTAGTATTTATAATTGTTTCTTCATACGAAGTTGAAAACTAGAAATAAACCATACGAATTTAGTATGTCATAGATATAATTTTTTTTATTAGGGTATAAGGCGGATTTATAAATAAATGTTAGTTAAAGTTAATTCTTTCCTTCAAAATAAACTCCTTTAATTATGTATAATAAGCTGTATTTATTTTTCAGTCCAATTACAGCTAATTATGCATAATAAGCTGTATATAAGCTATCAAATATGTGGTCAAATGAAATGTATTTTTCAACACGCGAGACACATGCGTAGGAAATTATTTGTATGTGTATAAATAATTTACAGATATCACAACAACTCAGTGATCAATTAATGATCCAGGATATAAATGTTTTAAACAAAGTCTTGCATTGCACTGTTTTCTCTCCTACCGAACATGGTTGGTATTTATGTTTGTGTGGTAACAAATGGAGTATCGTCCAACTCGTAATTACTCGTATAAGTTCTTTAAATGTTCGTTATCGTTATGTCGTTACCCTTTTTGTCTAAAAAAAGTGTAATTAACCACATACATATAAAGGATATTTATAAATGATATTTAAACATAAAGTGTGCACTGCTTGATAGCAAGGAAATGTTGCTTGATAGTTCTGGTAACTCGTCTCTCAAAATCTCCAAGTAAAAATTAGATTTAAGTCTTGGAGGAAGCCGATATGGTCCGATTAACTTGTTATCCGATATTGACATTGAACTCTTGTTGAAAGCCCCGGTGAATTAGGACTAATCCGCAACCAAACGCTTCTCTGAATACCTGGATTGTATGTCCTATATCGGTGTGTTATGAAGTAGATGCATGCCCTCTAAATGAAGAACTCTCAAAATTCAAGTCTTGCTCCGATTATATTCTCTGTTTAAGGCTAGTGCTTAGATTATTTTTAACGTATAGCTAAACGTGTGTGTCCTACCCATTTTCCGCGTTAATAATGCTTGTCCTAAGATGGGAAATGTCCTGGTAGGTTGATGTTTTCAAGATATCTTCCCTGATACTTCAATATCAGCTATTTTTAAAATGGTAAAACCGATCTGAACCATGTCTGCATATTCTTGTGTTGAAAAGTCTGACATGAAGGATTTTTTATACTTAAAAAAGATAAATATTCCGATCGGTGGTAATGTCAAAGAATTTTTCGAAGTGAGAATGGTAAACTATCTTCGACTAATTCAAGAGTAAGCAATCAGTAGAACCCGATGGTGTACCAAACATAATATATGGACAGTTCCCGTCCGAATAAGTGGATATTTTTAGCATATCATCGAATATTGTATCAAATAAGGTCCGTTATCCAGCGAATTCAATAACAACAGTGTGCGCCACTGCGCGCTCATACTGACAAGGTGTAAACATCCAATCTGACAAAACTTTAGTGGACAACTCTCCTTGCGAATATCAGCCCTAACAATGGACTAAATGTTGAGTGTTGAGAACAATAATATATGATAGTTCCTGGTTGTACGGTCGATTCGTCAGTAGACATTTTATCATCCAAAATATCAGTGACTTGTTCCTGAACATTTTAAATTAAAAATCGGTCTGCAACAAGGTACCGTTTATTTAATGATCAAAATTTGCAAAATTTTGTGATCCCCATGCCATAGCGTATGCAGATAATTTGATCGCATACAAGTCAGGGCAAAAATTGAGGCCATTACAGTTTTTTTGCGAAGTAATTGCAATTAAATTAAGCGATATTGCTTATATGAACACTGAGGATCTATTAATTGAGGAAATTTCCGTAAAACACAACACATTTTTCAGGACGATATGTGCAGTGCGTAACTTAATTTGTATTTAATTTGCGTAACTGTTTTTTGTGCTTAAAAAAAATTAAACAAACGTTTTTATTATAGTGGTTTTAAACATGAATGCCTTATGTCTAATTGTATGCATCAAATGGTTAATCTCTTTTTCGTTTTATGTCATTTTATCGTAGCATTTATGTATATATATTGTTGGCAGTACATTTTTGAACCTTTTTCAATTTTAAAAGGAAATTCTAATATTACAGACGTTTTCATGTTTCAAATATTGAATGTTCCAAATTATTGCGTATTATGAATAAGACCTCAGGCTTCCATACAAAGTCATGTTGAATAAGCTTCTCATTCATGATTCACTTGACTACAATTCTAATAAACTTCACTTTTTCTATGAAGAGTCCATACAAGTTCTATTGTTGTTATATTCGCTAGTCACTGGTGACGTATTCCGTGAAAATATTAATTACAAAATAAAACTTTATTTAATTTTTTTCTCGTATTGCTCATTCCGCTATCCACTGGAATATAAAACTTACTTTCGCAATGATGTTGATGAAATGCCACAATTGAAAACCATTTATAAAGTTAATAATTTAAAAAGAGAACATAGATCAATGACATAAGCACTCTGTTCAACACTAAAAGAGCATGAAACGATGCCATTCAGTTAAACGTGTATTTTATCTGAATACGACTTCAGTGATATAGCTGTCAACTCCATGACATTTAGTGCGATTGACAAATTGATATCAAAAGTCAAATTTTGGCGTTTTATCAATCGTGAAGTTGTGCGTGGTAAAATTGCAAGCGCAGTGAAGTTATACATAATTCAATTAATTTATTTTACAAACATCGTTTTTATTTAAAATAAAAAGTGTTTATTTTTTTATTCAAGAACATGTCAGGTAAGCACCAATCTAAACAAAGTTAAAAAAAAGTACTCTAGCTGTCTGCCCTAATTGTTTTTAGAAGAGTTTACGCAAGCCTCCCCTGGAGAAGAGGATATGGAAATAATAGAAGAGGACTACATTGTAGAAGAATTAGATGAATCCATTTATACCGTTGATATAAAGGAAGAAGACGATAGTCATCCTGATATCAGAGAAATCTTTTCCGACAATAACGAATACACACACATTGTCTCTTTGGAAAAGAACGAAAATACAGGAAAGGAAATTTACCATTGCGCACTGTGCAATGTAACGTTCGATTCAATCGAAAACCATCTGAATGAATATCACGACAGAGTTAAATATGAACAAGAGTATGATGAAAATATTCAAATGATTGTAGAGGAGGTAGAATATGAAGAAGATAAGAGTCCCGAAAAACAACAAGATTCGGAAGAAAGAGGACCCGCTGTAGATACGGTAGACATATTTTAAAAGTATATGTTTCATATTTTGAATATATGTTTTAACTTTTTACCCTGTACAGGAAACAGCGGAAGTTGTATGCCAAATATGTGATTTCGTTTTTAACAATTTGGAAGATGTCGAATCTCATCAATGTAAACAAACAAATTTAAATAATGAACCTGTGCGTTATAACGGCAAGAGCGTGATAGGTGAAGGAAAAACTATAAAGACTCATCAATGTCAAACGATAGAAATTAAGAAAGAATTTGAAGAATCTTCGTTCAATTGCTCGCAGTGTCCGAGAATTTTCGCATCACTAAATTGGCTACAACAACACCAAAAAACTCACAAACCAAGTAAACCAAACAAACCAAAAAAAATCCAAAAGGGGAAATTGAAGAAAACTGCAGATAGTCCCAATGAGATATCTAATGAAAAAAAACATTGCGATATCTGCAACACTACTTTTACATCCGCAAAAAATTTAAAGTTAGTGAGAATGTGAGAATTAAATTATATTACTTATGTTTACTAATATTTTATAGGTTACATGCTAAAATGCATCAAACAATTCCAACAAAAACGATTAAAGATGCAATGCCGATTGGAACTGATGGTTCAAATGATAGGAATCAGTTTTATTGTGAAATTTGCAACAAAAGGTAAGAATTCGCTGGCATACTAATAATGTATATATGTATATATGTATATTGTAACACAAATGGCAAACATCAAATGTTTAAATACCTCCAGGAACTAATTGCAATAGATACTAAATAAGGTAGGGGTTATACTATACACACGAATTCCTAAAAATGGACATAATTTTAAAATATATGATAGATGTATGCAATCCCATTGAAATTTAAAAAAATAAACAATCAGTCAGATAAATCTTTCAGTAAGAGTGATTGCATATCCCCAAACTTATGCACGCGCGCATACAAGAATGCATATACATACAACTGAAAATGACAAAGTATTTACAAATTTTATTGTTTTCGTAAGCGGTGTGAAGTATTTCTAGTAACGCTTCCAAGTAAGAAATTTGTTAGTTACTTTTATAAGTTTATTATTTTTGTCGTAGGCTGCAAAGACACAACGGATAAAACTTTCAAGTGTGCAATTAAACTGCCTTATGCAAAAACGAGAACCAATGTCAAAGAAAGTTGTTCCATAATTGACACAAGGGATAAAACTTTCAAGTGTGCAATTAAACTGCCTGATGCAAAAACGAGAACCAATGTTAAATAAAATTGCTCCATAATTGTATTTGGTTTATAACAAAGTAATTTGAGAACTTTTATTGAAAGTTTAGATATATTACAATTCATTCTCGAAAAGTTTCTATTATTTTATTTGACACATAAATCCATAGATACATTTCAGTGAATAACTACATATATAGGGAATCCGCAATTGCGAGACGCCTTCTTACTTAACTAATCGATTATAATAGACATACGGTATGCATATGGTTCGTTTAAGAATAAAATGTTTGAGGAGGCGACTAAAATCTAAAATTGGGTTCTCTGCTGCTGAACTCTCGCCTGTTCGTTAAATGTTTTCTTCTGAAATGCGTTGAGCAGCTGACATTAGATCCAAAGCTAAAGGAATGCTTCCATTAACAGATTCCAATAGTTGAGTCAGCATAGCGCCTTCGTTGCTAAAGCCCATGGCCATCATTGCGTGCGCAGCACTATTTATTGGGGATCTATGTGAAAGACAGCAACTGCACGTGTTTCAGTATTGGCTGTTGGAGCTGGAGCTGTAGCTGCATTTGGTGTTACAACTGGAGTTGGAGCTGGAACTGGTGCAGGGATAGGGGCTGGATTGGGAAGTGGTGCAATAACCGGGACAGCTGCAGGGACTCAAGTAAATCTGATTGATGCAGTTGAATTTGGGATTGAATTTTCTGAGGTTGGAACGTTGGTAGTTGGGGAAAATTGCTTCATTTCGTTTTCAATGTGTGACTGGTGCAGGGATAGGGGCTGGATTGGGAAGTGGTGCAATAACCGGGACAGCTGCAGGGACTGAACTGAAGTAAATCTGATTGATGCAGTTGAATTTGGGATTGAATTTTCTGAGGTTGGAACGTTGGGAGTTGGGGAAAATTGCTTCATTTCGTTTTCAATGTGTGACTGTAGTTGTTGGTTCAATTGAGCAAAATCGAATTGTGGAGTGGCTGCTCTAGCAGTATTGTTAGAAGCAGCTGCTGCAGCGAGAGCAGCGTTACTTGCTGCATAAGCCCTAGCTGTGACATCTGTATCCTCGGCTGTTGTTGATGTAGCTACTGTATTGTCAATCATTGTCCAATCATTTTCCTCACTTTGAGAATTACGTGAGTGTGGTGCACTTGTTTGTGAAGACCGTTTTCATTGTTTCCATTGGTGTTACAGTTCCTGAAACAGCGGCGGATGCTTCCTTTGATCCGGGAGTTTCCTTGGGTGTTTCAGCAGCTGTTGGCGGTGGTGGTGTTGCTGAAGTGCTTGGACCAGTTAAATTAACTACAGACGGAGTAGCGGAGCCAGAACGGCTAACATTCTCATTTCCGCTTGAACTTGTATTTCCATTTTTATTTTCTTTTCCGACAACAGCGGGATCCAAAATTTGCCAAACATCTCACTAAAGTTGTTCAAAATCTGAATGGCCAGCCTTCATAAAGTGTGGATCTATGAAATTCTGAATATTCCCAAGAGATTGTGAAGTAGGAACATTTGTTCCAGCAGCAGCTTCAGCCGGCTTTGCAGAACGATCAGGAGAGGTGTTAGTCTCCTTCGATTGAGTGGTGTTACCAGCAACAGAATCTGAAGTTGTTTCTTGTTCTTGTGGTACAGATGTTGCACTCTGCTGTTGTTGTTGTTGCTGCTTTTCTGCAGTCTCAGCAGCTGAAGAATCACGTGCTGCAACACCACCATCAGCCAAATCTTGCATTATATCGTACAAATTTGAAAATATTCTTGTAGCTCCAGTTGCTCCAGCACAATGACGACGATGATGACGAGACTTTCCTTCAGCTTGTTGTGCTTCACCGCAAAAACCTGCACTTGGAGCCGCCCCAGCAGCAGCTGCTGCTGCAGCATATTTCTTATGACGGCGATTTCCACTAAAAGCTGGACTGAACAGAGAAGCTTGGAATGGAATGCGAAGCATTCAAAGTTATGGCATTGCAAACACTTGTAGCGAAAACCAACAATCGTTTCTGCGTTGCAGCAGTCACATGAAACTTTATCATGAACAGTTAAATTTGCTCTTTGGAACTGAGCCGACCCGGTGCTTGGTTGGGGCTGTTCGGGACCATTCGACGAATAGATGGCTTCAAAGTAGATTTTTGGTGTTTTATGTGCGCCACGCTTGAGGAAGAACTCAAAATCAAAGTCGTTCATGATCTCTACACGATCGCCTTCTTCATCAATCCAATATTTGCGGAAGCTTGCAGTGTCCAATTTTAAGCGCTCCTCCTTGCCAAGGCGCTCCAAAACATGAGACTCCACTTGCCACATCTGCTTCATTCCGGTGCCATAAAGGACAATTTGCTTGGCTATGAATACAATTTTTAAAGCAGACATTTTCGTTTTCTAAATTACTGTTTTTCTTTTTTTCTTCTTGTTTTCTTTGCTTTGTTCAGCGTTTGCTGCTCTGGTTGTTGTGAAAGAATTTGGGTAGACGAATGCTGTGGCTTTAGGCTTCGGCTGGAGTTTTTATATCAATTCGACGGTAGCTTTAAGAAGTTCGGGAACGTAGTAGCAGAAGTTTTGCTTCTTCTTCTATAACTGGAGTACATTAGAAAAAACATTGTTTAAAATTGTATACATTTCAATAAGTGAAGGCGTGTTTTCGAAATCGGGGAAAGAAACATTTCACCAGTGGAAGAAATCCCTGGAGAAGTAAACATATAGGGATCCCTACTTCGCTGGGCAATTTCGAAATATTCATGTTAGCGAATTTTCATGATGCTAAGCTGGAACGTCGGCGAAATGGTATGCACATACATATTTCGAACCACAAAATATATTATGGCAACGCAAAATCTTTGTTATATCCCATCCCAAATCATGGGCGAAACACTTTAGAGGCCATAAATTAGATAGAAATTTTTGCAATTAAATTGAAAAAAAAAGAATTGAAAATGGTATAACCTAAATAAGAAGCACACCAAGCTTTGGGGGTTTAATTTGAGCGCAGAATGTATTTACATATGTATGTTACAAATTTCAAAGGTTAATAACAGAGAAATATTGTAGGTTTTCATTTGCAACAAAATAGGGAAAAAAATCGGTTTCTTAGAGAGAATATGAAGGAAAATGTGTCTCATAGCGAATTTTCAATAATGTTCGGGTATATTATAAAAAACTAAATCATACAGAGGGACCCTAAAAACTTCAGAGTAAAGCAATGAGAAATTTAAATATGATTCTGTTAACAGGTATTTTTTACAGCACATTACTAGGTATCTAATAAGTGCAATGAGACTTATAGGAAAATACCATCTGTAACTTCAAATACTTCAGAAATACATTGTCATATATCTACAGCCGGCCAAAACATACTTACGCACAGAGTGTTCCGTATTAAATATCGGTAACAAGTGACACACTTTTCTGAAGGGGGAAGTTCCGGAAATACATACGCTCTAATATACAGTGGTTTTAGAAAAATCAATTTTGTTTCCTTTCAATCATGGCATCTCCCAAATTTCTGCTCTGTGGTAATAAGTTCATTGAATTTGTAATTACCAGCATGTGCATTGAATATTTGGAAGAAACTTTTACTGTAACATCACCGTGTCATTGTGCGAGGTCAAAGATAATTTTTTTATTTAAATACGTTTTCAACTCTCTTTTTTGTAACACCAAAATGTGTAATACAATTTAATTATTTAATATAATAAATGAATTACATAATAAGATTAGTTTACATAAATAGAGTTAAAAAACCTAATTAATGAAAAAAATCGAAAATTATTAATGAAATTAAATAACGCAATTTTCATTCAAAATAATGCAAAAACCATAACCCCTTTTACAAAGTCGGTTGTCAAACCAAATGGCCGCCCTGTTTAAAAAAATAAAATAAACAGCCTAATATACCTTTCTTATTAACTTTCTAATAGGGAAGATCTTGCATTCACCTCGAAATCGAAAATGAAAATTTGGTGATATCTTTAGGTTTTAGGATGTCTCTCAGAGCTGTAAAAGAATCCAGTCTTTTCGACATTTAATTCCTCTGAATTTGTTTCGATTCAATGACTTCAACTTCAAATAAATAAATCAGCATCATGAAGTCATGATTGGCCAATAATTTTCTGTAATCAATATCTTGAAGCCAAAATAAATGCAATCATTTTGATTGCTCGGCATTCTTTGAAGTCATCTGAGATGAGTACTACTGTTTGAACCGATGAACAACAAGAAAATTTCCATTCCAAATATGTGCAAGGGGGTACATACTATGCATATTTTTATTTGCATTTTATTTATATACCTATAGGGATTTTGAGATCGAAACCATATTATTGCATTTACATGAGGGCGAAAAAAGCCATTTGTAATCACTTATAATATTTTGAAAAATTTTATTGAGTTAAATCAATCATGTATTTACTATATATATGTATATTACATGAATTTGAATTAAAATCTAATTCTCTGGTGAACAACACCGAAAACAGCTTCAGCAATAACTTCAGATGACTTCAATGGCTTCAAGTGAATGCAGTGAATGCAACTGACTTCAAAGTAACTCCAAAGAATGCAGAGCAATCAAAATGATTGCAAGCATTTTGACTTCAAGATATTGATTGTAGAAAATGAAAGGCCACTCATGACTTCAAAATGAATAGTGATTTATTTATTTTAAGTTGAAGTCATTGAATCGAAACAAATCTACGTGAATTCTTAGTATGACTTCAGGGAATGCGTTTCTCAATGATTGCATTCTTTTACAGCCCTGATGTCTATAAATGTATTTTTTTTGTTGCTTCAAACGATGTGTAATCTTTAAAGCTTGTGTAATCTAGTCTGAACTGCCGGGCTTGCCTGCCGTTAGGTATTACTTCGCCAGGCTGGTAAGCAAGCTATGCTATATCTTCTATATTTGCTGCATCTGCACATCTTATTTTTTCGATCCGCAGCTCGTTTTGCACTTTTATTACGAATGTGCAAATCTCCATCCAATTTTCATCTGACCGCAATTATTGACCGTGGGTTTGGTATGTCAGTTCTCCATCCCAGAAAGCGTATGCATGCCTTCCTCTTGATTTGGGCAGTCTGGACAAAAAGTGAACTATCGTGCCCGAAGCCGTGTAGATATTTCCCATAGCCACCATGACCAGATAGGAACTACGTGCAATGGTAGCTACAGTTTCCATGCCTTCGGCTTTTCCAAACCTCTATGGATGGGTTCAATCTGTAGTACCATCTACGCTTCATAATGATGTTCCACCGAGCTTGCCACCTGGTCACTGAAGTCGCTCTTTCTTCTTCTTTGACCCTTTTGACGACTGTCGCCTAGTGGTTACTAGCTGTTCTCCTATTATACTCTCTCTACATCTCGTCCGCAAGGATATCGGGGTTAATCACGCCGGCTATAACAAAAGCTGCTTCGTCCGAAATCATTCTAAAGCCACTGATTACCCTTAATGCGCTCCTTTGATATGTTGATGACTACTTTCTCCTTGCTTCCTTTGCCGCTAAGGCCCTCACCAAGACTAGGGCAACGTATAACAAGACTGAGTTTACTGCTTTGGATATTAGGATTCTTCTAGTATATCCGGTCCTCTGATTTTTGCCAGTATTCGGGCGCTTTTTTGTCCGAATAGTCGATGTGAGGCGTATTCCAGCTTTTTCCAGCTGGTTATTAGTCGCAGTTGATTCTATCTCGCAATTATTCTTTGCAACAGGCTATGCCGTCAGGAAAATCGATTATTTTTACTCCTGGTGGCAGTGTTAATTGCAGAACTTTATTCCTCATTACCATCTTTCTCCCTTTATTGCTACGGCTGCTATATCTACTACCGCTGTTTTGGAGCCTTATTTTCTGAATTCAAATTGTTCATAAATGGTAATGCTCTCTTTTGTTAAGTATTTTACACCCAGTGTGTGTAGTAGATAAATTGGGCGATATGATGCTGGTTGTCCAGGTGGTTTGTTTCCCTTTTTAAGACTACCAAATGTTGCAGCTTCCACTGTTCTGGGAAAACCTCCTCTTTCAGACGCTCTTGCATTGTTGTTATAAAAATGTCCTGTCTCTTTTGAACATCGACTTTCACTATCTTATTTGGTATGCCATCAGATCCAGGTACTTTGTTGTTGCCTATCTTCTTGCATGCATTGATAAGTTCGTCTGGTGTTATTATTGAAACTGCCTCTGTACTCGGTCTCTGTGGGAATAGGTGTTCTGCAGTAGACCTTAGGATTATAGGACATGATAACCGTGGACACCTACAGCCCTTCAGCTTAGACATGTCTAGTCGTTCTTGAAGATCAGCTCTCCTTCTAGAACGCTGCGCTCTTTGTCGGGCTTGTAGGCAATTTGCTCTGAATGATTTTATTTCTTACTGGGTACCCAGTAAGAGGTACCAATAACTACATATATAGGGAATCCGCAATTGCGAGACGCCTTCTTACTTAACTAATCGATTATAATAGACATACGGTATGCATATGGTTCGTTTAAGAATAAAATGTTTGAGGAGGCGACTAAAATCTAAAATTGGGTTCTCTGCTGCTGAACTCTCGCCTGTTCGTTAAATGTTTTCTTCTGAAATGCGTTGAGCAGCTGACATTAGATCCAAAGCTAAAGGAATGCTTCCATTAACAGATTCC
Source organism: Volucella bombylans (assembly GCA_949129095.1). Taxonomy (NCBI): domain Eukaryota; kingdom Metazoa; phylum Arthropoda; class Insecta; order Diptera; family Syrphidae; genus Volucella; species Volucella bombylans. The sequence goes on along the minus strand of OX422144.1, from coordinate 42,703,528 downwards.
AATAGTTGAGTCAGCATAGCGCCTTCGTTGCTAAAGCCCATGGCCATCATTGCGTGCGCAGCACTATTTATTGGGGATCTATGTGAAAGACAGCAACTGCACGTGTTTCAGTATTGGCTGTTGGAGCTGGAGCTGGAGCTGTAGCTGCATTTGGTGTTACAACTGGAGTTGGAGCTGGAACTGGTGCAGGGATAGGGGCTGGATTGGGAAGTGGTGCAATAACCGGGACAGCTGCAGGGACTCAAGTAAATCTGATTGATGCAGTTGAATTTGGGATTGAATTTTCTGAGGTTGGAACGTTGGTAGTTGGGGAAAATTGCTTCATTTCGTTTTCAATGTGTGACTGGTGCAGGGATAGGGGCTGGATTGGGAAGTGGTGCAATAACCGGGACAGCTGCAGGGACTGAACTGAAGTAAATCTGATTGATGCAGTTGAATTTGGGATTGAATTTTCTGAGGTTGGAACGTTGGGAGTTGGGGAAAATTGCTTCATTTCGTTTTCAATGTGTGACTGTAGTTGTTGGTTCAATTGAGCAAAATCGAATTGTGGAGTGGCAGCTGCAACAGATGCAGCTGCTGCTCTAGCAGTATTGTTAGAAGCAGCTGCTGCAGCGAGAGCAGCGTTACTTGCTGCATAAGCCCTAGCTGTGACATCTGTATCCTCGGCTGTTGTTGATGTAGCTACTGTATTGTCAATCATTGTCCAATCATTTTCCTCACTTTGAGAATTACGTGAGTGTGGTGCACTTGTTTGTGAAGACCGTTTTCATTGTTTCCATTGGTGTTACAGTTCCTGAAACAGCGGCGGATGCTTCCTTTGATCCGGGAGTTTCCTTGGGTGTTTCAGCAGCTGTTGGCGGTGGTGGTGTTGCTGAAGTGCTTGGACCAGTTAAATTAACTACAGACGGAGTAGCGGAGCCAGAACGGCTAACATTCTCATTTCCGCTTGAACTTGTATTTCCATTTTTATTTTCTTTTCCGACAACAGCGGGATCCAAAATTTGCCAAACATCTCACTAAAGTTGTTCAAAATCTGAATGGCCAGCCTTCATAAAGTGTGGATCTATGAAATTCTGAATATTCCCAAGAGATTGTGAAGTAGGAACATTTGTTCCAGCAGCAGCTTCAGCCGGCTTTGCAGAACGATCAGGAGAGGTGTTAGTCTCCTTCGATTGAGTGGTGTTACCAGCAACAGAATCTGAAGTTGTTTCTTGTTCTTGTGGTACAGATGTTGCACTCTGCTGTTGTTGTTGTTGCTGCTTTTCTGCAGTCTCAGCAGCTGAAGAATCACGTGCTGCAACACCACCATCAGCCAAATCTTGCATTATATCGTACAAATTTGAAAATATTCTTGTAGCTCCAGTTGCTCCAGCACAATGACGACGATGATGACGAGACTTTCCTTCAGCTTGTTGTGCTTCACCGCAAAAACCTGCACTTGGAGCCGCCCCAGCAGCAGCTGCTGCTGCAGCATATTTCTTATGACGGCGATTTCCACTAAAAGCTGGACTGAACAGAGAAGCTTGGAATGGAATGCGAAGCATTCAAAGTTATGGCATTGCAAACACTTGTAGCGAAAACCAACAATCGTTTCTGCGTTGCAGCAGTCACATGAAACTTTATCATGAACAGTTAAATTTGCTCTTTGGAACTGAGCCGACCCGGTGCTTGGTTGGGGCTGTTCGGGACCATTCGACGAATAGATGGCTTCAAAGTAGATTTTTGGTGTTTTATGTGCGCCACGCTTGAGGAAGAACTCAAAATCAAAGTCGTTCATGATCTCTACACGATCGCCTTCTTCATCAATCCAATATTTGCGGAAGCTTGCAGTGTCCAATTTTAAGCGCTCCTCCTTGCCAAGGCGCTCCAAAACATGAGACTCCACTTGCCACATCTGCTTCATTCCGGTGCCATAAAGGACAATTTGCTTGGCTATGAATACAATTTTTAAAGCAGACATTTTCGTTTTCTAAATTACTGTTTTTCTTTTTTTCTTCTTGTTTTCTTTGCTTTGTTCAGCGTTTGCTGCTCTGGTTGTTGTGAAAGAATTTGGGTAGACGAATGCTGTGGCTTTAGGCTTCGGCTGGAGTTTTTATATCAATTCGACGGTAGCTTTAAGAAGTTCGGGAACGTAGTAGCAGAAGTTTTGCTTCTTCTTCTATAACTGGAGTACATTAGAAAAAACATTGTTTAAAATTGTATACATTTCAATAAGTGAAGGCGTGTTTTCGAAATCGGGGAAAGAAACATTTCACCAGTGGAAGAAATCCCTGGAGAAGTAAACATATAGGGATCCCTACTTCGCTGGGCAATTTCGAAATATTCATGTTAGCGAATTTTCATGATGCTAAGCTGGAACGTCGGCGAAATGGTATGCACAAAATATATTATGGCAACGCAAAATCTTTGTTATATCCCATCCCAAATCATGGGCGAAACACTTTAGAGGCCATAAATTAGATAGAAATTTTTGCAATTAAATTGAAAAAAAAAGAATTGAAAATGGTATAACCTAAATAAGAAGCACACCAAGCTTTGGGGGTTTAATTTGAGCGCAGAATGTATTTACATATGTATGTTACAAATTTCAAAGGTTAATAACAGAGAAATATTGTAGGTTTTCATTTGCAACAAAATAGGGAAAAAAATCGGTTTCTTAGAGAGAATATGAAGGAAAATGTGTCTCATAGCGAATTTTCAATAATGTTCGGGTATATTATAAAAAACTAAATCATACAGAGGGACCCTAAAAACTTCAGAGTAAAGCAATGAGAAATTTAAATATGATTCTGTTAACAGGTATTTTTTACAGCACATTACTAGGTATCTAATAAGTGCAATGAGACTTATAGGAAAATACCATCTGTAACTTCAAATACTTCAGAAATACATTGTCATATATCTACAGCCGGCCAAAACATACTTACGCACAGAGTGTTCCGTATTAAATATCGGTAACAAGTGACACACTTTTCTGAAGGGGGAAGTTCCGGAAATACATACGCTCTAATATACAGTGGTTTTAGAAAAATCAATTTTGTTTCCTTTCAATCATGGCATCTCCCAAATTTCTGCTCTGTGGTAATAAGTTCATTGAATTTGTAATTACCAGCATGTGCATTGAATATTTGGAAGAAACTTTTACTGTAACATCACCGTGTCATTGTGCGAGGTCAAAGATAATTTTTTTATTTAAATACGTTTTCAACTCTCTTTTTTGTAACACCAAAATGTGTAATACAATTTAATTATTTAATATAATAAATGAATTACATAATAAGATTAGTTTACATAAATAGAGTTAAAAAACCTAATTAATGAAAAAAATCGAAAATTATTAATGAAATTAAATAACGCAATTTTCATTCAAAATAATGCAAAAACCATAACCCCTTTTACAAAGTCGGTTGTCAAACCAAATGGCCGCCCTGTTTAAAAAAATAAAATAAACAGCCTAATATACCTTTCTTATTAACTTTCTAATAGGGAAGATCTTGCATTCACCTCGAAATCGAAAATGAAAATTTGGTGATATCTTTAGGTTTTAGGATGTCTCTCAGAGCTGTAAAAGAATCCAGTCTTTTCGACATTTAATTCCTCTGAATTTGTTTCGATTCAATGACTTCAACTTCAAATAAATAAATCAGCATCATGAAGTCATGATTGGCCAATAATTTTCTGTAATCAATATCTTGAAGCCAAAATAAATGCAATCATTTTGATTGCTCGGCATTCTTTGAAGTCATCTGAGATGAGTACTACTGTTTGAACCGATGAACAACAAGAAAATTTCCATTCCAAATATGTGCAAGGGGGTACATACTATGCATATTTTTATTTGCATTTTATTTATATACCTATAGGGATTTTGAGATCGAAACCATATTATTGCATTTACATGAGGGCGAAAAAAGCCATTTGTAATCACTTATAATATTTTGAAAAATTTTATTGAGTTAAATCAATCATGTATTTACTATATATATGTATATTACATGAATTTGAATTAAAATCTAATTCTCTGGTGAACAACACCGAAAACAGCTTCAGCAATAACTTCAGATGACTTCAATGGCTTCAAGTGAATGCAGTGAATGCAACTGACTTCAAAGTAACTCCAAAGAATGCAGAGCAATCAAAATGATTGCAAGCATTTTGACTTCAAGATATTGATTGTAGAAAATGAAAGGCCACTCATGACTTCAAAATGAATAGTGATTTATTTATTTTAAGTTGAAGTCATTGAATCGAAACAAATCTACGTGAATTCTTAGTATGACTTCAGGGAATGCGTTTCTCAATGATTGCATTCTTTTACAGCCCTGATGTCTATAAATGTATTTTTTTTTGTTGCTTCAAACGATGTGTAATCTTTAAAGCTTGTGTAATCTAGTCTGAACTGCCGGGCTTGCCTGCCGTTAGGTATTACTTCGCCAGGCTGGTAAGCAAGCTATGCTATATCTTCTATATTTGCTGCATCTGCACATCTTATTTTTTCGATCCGCAGCTCGTTTTGCACTTTTATTACGAATGTGCAAATCTCCATCCAATTTTCATCTGACCGCAATTATTGACCGTGGGTTTGGTATGTCAGTTCTCCATCCCAGAAAGCGTATGCATGCCTTCCTCTTGATTTGGGCAGTCTGGACAAAAAGTGAACTATCGTGCCCGAAGCCGTGTAGATATTTCCCATAGCCACCATGACCAGATAGGAACTACGTGCAATGGTAGCTACAGTTTCCATGCCTTCGGCTTTTCCAAACCTCTATGGATGGGTTCAATCTGTAGTACCATCTACGCTTCATAATGATGTTCCACCGAGCTTGCCACCTGGTCACTGAAGTCGCTCTTTCTTCTTCTTTGACCCTTTTGACGACTGTCGCCTAGTGGTTACTAGCTGTTCTCCTATTATACTCTCTCTACATCTCGTCCGCAAGGATATCGGGGTTAATCACGCCGGCTATAACAAAAGCTGCTTCGTCCGAAATCATTCTAAAGCCACTGATTACCCTTAATGCGCTCCTTTGATATGTTGATGACTACTTTCTCCTTGCTTCCTTTGCCGCTAAGGCCCTCACCAAGACTAGGGCAACGTATAACAAGACTGAGTTTACTGCTTTGGATATTAGGATTCTTCTAGTATATCCGGTCCTCTGATTTTTGCCAGTATTCGGGCGCTTTTTTGTCCGAATAGTCGATGTGAGGCGTATTCCAGCTTTTTCCAGCTGGTTATTAGTCGCAGTTGATTCTATCTCGCAATTATTCTTTGCAACAGGCTATGCCGTCAGGAAAATCGATTATTTTTACTCCTGGTGGCAGTGTTAATTGCAGAACTTTATTCCTCATTACCATCTTTCTCCCTTTATTGCTACGGCTGCTATATCTACTACCGCTGTTTTGGAGCCTTATTTTCTGAATTCAAATTGTTCATAAATGGTAATGCTCTCTTTTGTTAAGTATTTTACACCCAGTGTGTGTAGTAGATAAATTGGGCGATATGATGCTGGTTGTCCAGGTGGTTTGTTTCCCTTTTTAAGACTACCAAATGTTGCAGCTTCCACTGTTCTGGGAAAACCTCCTCTTTCAGACGCTCTTGCATTGTTGTTATAAAAATGTCCTGTCTCTTTTGAACATCGACTTTCACTATCTTATTTGGTATGCCATCAGATCCAGGTACTTTGTTGTTGCCTATCTTCTTGCATGCATTGATAAGTTCGTCTGGTGTTATTATTGAAACTGCCTCTGTACTCGGTCTCTGTGGGAATAGGTGTTCTGCAGTAGACCTTAGGATTATAGGACATGATAACCGTGGACACCTACAGCCCTTCAGCTTAGACATGTCTAGTCGTTCTTGAAGATCAGCTCTCCTTCTAGAACGCTGCGCTCTTTGTCGGGCTTGTAGGCAATTTGCTCTGAATGATTTTATTTCTTACTGGGTACCCAGTAAGAGGTACCAATAACTACATATATAGGGAATCCGCAATTGCGAGACGCCTTCTTACTTAACTAATCGATTATAATAGACATACGGTATGCATATGGTTCGTTTAAGAATAAAATGTTTGAGGAGGCGACTAAAATCTAAAATTGGGTTCTCTGCTGCTGAACTCTCGCCTGTTCGTTAAATGTTTTCTTCTGAAATGCGTTGAGCAGCTGACATTAGATCCAAAGCTAAAGGAATGCTTCCATTAACAGATTCCAATAGTTGAGTCAGCATAGCGCCTTCGTTGCTAAAGCCCATGGCCATCATTGCGTGCGCAGCACTATTTATTGGGGATCTATGTGAAAGACAGCAACTGCACGTGTTTCAGTATTGGCTGTTGGAGCTGGAGCTGGAGCTGTAGCTGCATTTGGTGTTACAACTGGAGTTGGAGCTGGAACTGGTGCAGGGATAGGGGCTGGATTGGGAAGTGGTGCAATAACCGGGACAGCTGCAGGGACTCAAGTAAATCTGATTGATGCAGTTGAATTTGGGATTGAATTTTCTGAGGTTGGAACGTTGGTAGTTGGGGAAAATTGCTTCATTTCGTTTTCAATGTGTGACTGGTGCAGGGATAGGGGCTGGATTGGGAAGTGGTGCAATAACCGGGACAGCTGCAGGGACTGAACTGAAGTAAATCTGATTGATGCAGTTGAATTTGGGATTGAATTTTCTGAGGTTGGAACGTTGGGAGTTGGGGAAAATTGCTTCATTTCGTTTTCAATGTGTGACTGTAGTTGTTGGTTCAATTGAGCAAAATCGAATTGTGGAGTGGCAGCTGCAACAGATGCAGCTGCTGCTCTAGCAGTATTGTTAGAAGCAGCTGCTGCAGCGAGAGCAGCGTTACTTGCTGCATAAGCCCTAGCTGTGACATCTGTATCCTCGGCTGTTGTTGATGTAGCTACTGTATTGTCAATCATTGTCCAATCATTTTCCTCACTTTGAGAATTACGTGAGTGTGGTGCACTTGTTTGTGAAGACCGTTTTCATTGTTTCCATTGGTGTTACAGTTCCTGAAACAGCGGCGGATGCTTCCTTTGATCCGGGAGTTTCCTTGGGTGTTTCAGCAGCTGTTGGCGGTGGTGGTGTTGCTGAAGTGCTTGGACCAGTTAAATTAACTACAGACGGAGTAGCGGAGCCAGAACGGCTAACATTCTCATTTCCGCTTGAACTTGTATTTCCATTTTTATTTTATTTTCCGACAACAGCGGGATCCAAAATTTGCCAAACATCTCACTAAAGTTGTTCAAAATCTGAATGGCCAGCCTTCATAAAGTGTGGATCTATGAAATTCTGAATATTCCCAAGAGATTGTGAAGTAGGAACATTTGTTCCAGCAGCAGCTTCAGCCGGCTTTGCAGAACGATCAGGAGAGGTGTTAGTCTCCTTCGATTGAGTGGTGTTACCAGCAACAGAATCTGAAGTTGTTTCTTGTTCTTGTGGTACAGATGTTGCACTCTGCTGTTGTTGTTGTTGCTGCTTTTCTGCAGTCTCAGCAGCTGAAGAATCACGTGCTGCAACACCACCATCAGCCAAATCTTGCATTATATCGTACAAATTTGAAAATATTCTTGTAGCTCCAGTTGCTCCAGCACAATGACGACGATGATGACGAGACTTTCCTTCAGCTTGTTGTGCTTCACCGCAAAAACCTGCACTTGGAGCCGCCCCAGCAGCAGCTGCTGCTGCAGCATATTTCTTATGACGGCGATTTCCACTAAAAGCTGGACTGAACAGAGAAGCTTGGAATGGAATGCGAAGCATTCAAAGTTATGGCATTGCAAACACTTGTAGCGAAAACCAACAATCGTTTCTGCGTTGCAGCAGTCACATGAAACTTTATCATGAACAGTTAAATTTGCTCTTTGGAACTGAGCCGACCCGGTGCTTGGTTGGGGCTGTTCGGGACCATTCGACGAATAGATGGCTTCAAAGTAGATTTTTGGTGTTTTATGTGCGCCACGCTTGAGGAAGAACTCAAAATCAAAGTCGTTCATGATCTCTACACGATCGCCTTCTTCATCAATCCAATATTTGCGGAAGCTTGCAGTGTCCAATTTTAAGCGCTCCTCCTTGCCAAGGCGCTCCAAAACATGAGACTCCACTTGCCACATCTGCTTCATTCCGGTGCCATAAAGGACAATTTGCTTGGCTATGAATACAATTTTTAAAGCAGACATTTTCGTTTTCTAAATTACTGTTTTTCTTTTTTTCTTCTTGTTTTCTTTGCTTTGTTCAGCGTTTGCTGCTCTGGTTGTTGTGAAAGAATTTGGGTAGACGAATGCTGTGGCTTTAGGCTTCGGCTGGAGTTTTTATATCAATTCGACGGTAGCTTTAAGAAGTTCGGGAACGTAGTAGCAGAAGTTTTGCTTCTTCTTCTATAACTGGAGTACATTAGAAAAAACATTGTTTAAAATTGTATACATTTCAATAAGTGAAGGCGTGTTTTCGAAATCGGGGAAAGAAACATTTCACCAGTGGAAGAAATCCCTGGAGAAGTAAACATATAGGGATCCCTACTTCGCTGGGCAATTTCGAAATATTCATGTTAGCGAATTTTCATGATGCTAAGCTGGAACGTCGGCGAAATGGTATGCACATACATATTTCGAACCACAAAATATATTATGGCAACGCAAAATCTTTGTTATATCCCATCCCAAATCATGGGCGAAACACTTTAGAGGCCATAAATTAGATAGAAATTTTTGCAATTAAATTGAAAAAAAAAGAATTGAAAATGGTATAACCTAAATAAGAAGCACACCAAGCTTTGGGGGTTTAATTTGAGCGCAGAATGTATTTACATATGTATGTTACAAATTTCAAAGGTTAATAACAGAGAAATATTGTAGGTTTTCATTTGCAACAAAATAGGGAAAAAAATCGGTTTCTTAGAGAGAATATGAAGGAAAATGTGTCTCATAGCGAATTTTCAATAATGTTCGGGTATATTATAAAAAACTAAATCATACAGAGGGACCCTAAAAACTTCAGAGTAAAGCAATGAGAAATTTAAATATGATTCTGTTAACAGGTATTTTTTACAGCACATTACTAGGTATCTAATAAGTGCAATGAGACTTATAGGAAAATACCATCTGTAACTTCAAATACTTCAGAAATACATTGTCATATATCTACAGCCGGCCAAAACATACTTACGCACAGAGTGTTCCGTATTAAATATCGGTAACAAGTGACACACTTTTCTGAAGGGGGAAGTTCCGGAAATACATACGCTCTAATATACAGTGGTTTTAGAAAAATCAATTTTGTTTCCTTTCAATCATGGCATCTCCCAAATTTCTGCTCTGTGGTAATAAGTTCATTGAATTTGTAATTACCAGCATGTGCATTGAATATTTGGAAGAAACTTTTACTGTAACATCACCGTGTCATTGTGCGAGGTCAAAGATAATTTTTTTATTTAAATACGTTTTCAACTCTCTTTTTTGTAACACCAAAATGTGTAATACAATTTAATTATTTAATATAATAAATGAATTACATAATAAGATTAGTTTACATAAATAGAGTTAAAAAACCTAATTAATGAAAAAAATCGAAAATTATTAATGAAATTAAATAACGCAATTTTCATTCAAAATAATGCAAAAACCATAACCCCTTTTACAAAGTCGGTTGTCAAACCAAATGGCCGCCCTGTTTAAAAAAATAAAATAAACAGCCTAATATACCTTTCTTATTAACTTTCTAATAGGGAAGATCTTGCATTCACCTCGAAATCGAAAATGAAAATTTGGTGATATCTTTAGGTTTTAGGATGTCTCTCAGAGCTGTAAAAGAATCCAGTCTTTTCGACATTTAATTCCTCTGAATTTGTTTCGATTCAATGACTTCAACTTCAAATAAATAAATCAGCATCATGAAGTCATGATTGGCCAATAATTTTCTGTAATCAATATCTTGAAGCCAAAATAAATGCAATCATTTTGATTGCTCGGCATTCTTTGAAGTCATCTGAGATGAGTACTACTGTTTGAACCGATGAACAACAAGAAAATTTCCATTCCAAATATGTGCAAGGGGGTACATACTATGCATATTTTTATTTGCATTTTATTTATATACCTATAGGGATTTTGAGATCGAAACCATATTATTGCATTTACATGAGGGCGAAAAAAGCCATTTGTAATCACTTATAATATTTTGAAAAATTTTATTGAGTTAAATCAATCATGTATTTACTATATATATGTATATTACATGAATTTGAATTAAAATCTAATTCTCTGGTGAACAACACCGAAAACAGCTTCAGCAATAACTTCAGATGACTTCAATGGCTTCAAGTGAATGCAGTGAATGCAACTGACTTCAAAGTAACTCCAAAGAATGCAGAGCAATCAAAATGATTGCAAGCATTTTGACTTCAAGATATTGATTGTAGAAAATGAAAGGCCACTCATGACTTCAAAATGAATAGTGATTTATTTATTTTAAGTTGAAGTCATTGAATCGAAACAAATCTACGTGAATTCTTAGTATGACTTCAGGGAATGCGTTTCTCAATGATTGCATTCTTTTACAGCCCTGATGTCTATAAATGTATTTTTTTTTGTTGCTTCAAACGATGTGTAATCTTTAAAGCTTGTGTAATCTAGTCTGAACTGCCGGGCTTGCCTGCCGTTAGGTATTACTTCGCCAGGCTGGTAAGCAAGCTATGCTATATCTTCTATATTTGCTGCATCTGCACATCTTATTTTTTCGATCCGCAGCTCGTTTTGCACTTTTATTACGAATGTGCAAATCTCCATCCAATTTTCATCTGACCGCAATTATTGACCGTGGGTTTGGTATGTCAGTTCTCCATCCCAGAAAGCGTATGCATGCCTTCCTCTTGATTTGGGCAGTCTGGACAAAAAGTGAACTATCGTGCCCGAAGCCGTGTAGATATTTCCCATAGCCACCATGACCAGATAGGAACTACGTGCAATGGTAGCTACAGTTTCCATGCCTTCGGCTTTTCCAAACCTCTATGGATGGGTTCAATCTGTAGTACCATCTACGCTTCATAATGATGTTCCACCGAGCTTGCCACCTGGTCACTGAAGTCGCTCTTTCTTCTTCTTTGACCCTTTTGACGACTGTCGCCTAGTGGTTACTAGCTGTTCTCCTATTATACTCTCTCTACATCTCGTCCGCAAGGATATCGGGGTTAATCACGCCGGCTATAACAAAAGCTGCTTCGTCCGAAATCATTCTAAAGCCACTGATTACCCTTAATGCGCTCCTTTGATATGTTGATGACTACTTTCTCCTTGCTTCCTTTGCCGCTAAGGCCCTCACCAAGACTAGGGCAACGTATAACAAGACTGAGTTTACTGCTTTGGATATTAGGATTCTTCTAGTATATCCGGTCCTCTGATTTTTGCCAGTATTCGGGCGCTTTTTTGTCCGAATAGTCGATGTGAGGCGTATTCCAGCTTTTTCCAGCTGGTTATTAGTCGCAGTTGATTCTATCTCGCAATTATTCTTTGCAACAGGCTATGCCGTCAGGAAAATCGATTATTTTTACTCCTGGTGGCAGTGTTAATTGCAGAACTTTATTCCTCATTACCATCTTTCTCCCTTTATTGCTACGGCTGCTATATCTACTACCGCTGTTTTGGAGCCTTATTTTCTGAATTCAAATTGTTCATAAATGGTAATGCTCTCTTTTGTTAAGTATTTTACACCCAGTGTGTGTAGTAGATAAATTGGGCGATATGATGCTGGTTGTCCAGGTGGTTTGTTTCCCTTTTGTAAGACTACCAAATGTTGCAGCTTCCACTGTTCTGGGAAAACCTCCTCTTTCAGACGCTCTTGCATTGTTGTTATAAAAATGTCCTGTCTCTTTTGAACATCGACTTTCACTATCTTATTTGGTATGCCATCAGATCCAGGTACTTTGTTGTTGCCTATCTTCTTGCATGCATTGATAAGTTCGTCTGGTGTTATTATTGAAACTGCCTCTGTACTCGGTCTCTGTGGGAATAGGTGTTCTGCAGTAGACCTTAGGATTATAGGACATGATAACCGTGGACACCTACAGCCCTTCAGCTTAGACATGTCTAGTCGTTCTTGAAGATCAGCTCTCCTTCTAGAACGCTGCGCTCTTTGTCGGGCTTGTAGGCAATTTGCTCTGAATGATTTTATTTCTTACTGGGTACCTCTTACTGGGGTTCCTCTTTTACTTGTATGGGCATTGTTATGTCGCATGTTGTAGTTATAGTGCGATTGGTGTGATGCGACAAATCTCCGCTATTTCGCTATTCGCTAGCTCGCCGTTGCGTTTCTACCAAAATGTCCTGGGCTGTCCTAAAGTGGTTAAGGTTAATCTGTATTATCTTTGTGGTTGCTTGCTGTTAATGGCTCTCCTGAAGACGCGACATTTACTGCTACCAACTGCATGCGTCTTCCGAGTTGATCGATCCATCTCATTTTTGCATTGGCGTGCAAGTGTGGCCGAATTCCAGACATCTGAAACATGTAATAAGGGTTTTTCGTTCCCGGGCGTTGGAGTTTAGCCAATTTGATAATGCCTGACTTTCTTTTCTTTTCCAATGCATTTATTATCTCTTATGTTAACTCATTACATTTAAGGAAATATACTCATATATACATACATATATCAAATTATGCTACAAAAAGTTTTTTTCTGTCGGAATAGAGCACTCAGACAAAGAACTAGTCCATAGTACTCTTCCTTGTAAGTTCATTTTAATGGAATCTTACAGTCTTTCGCAGGATGTAGTAGCGCATTTAAGTGCTTAGCAAAAGTGTAGTGCCCCGTCACGACGCCAGTAACCAACCTGCACTCTTTCCAGCTGAGGGATAGCAGGAAGGCCGCTGACCTCTTAGAGACGTCGGGAAGTATTCGTTTGGCCTGCCTGCCCCTGTTCCGGTCCCGAAAACCTCTCCTCTGAGGATTCCGTATGTATCAACTTGGAAGACAGACGCAAGTTTTCCTAAATAGAAGTGAAATCTAACGTTGTTGTTCTCCAAAAAGACACCAGCGCCGCATCCTATATCGGTTTTGAAGCCACCCGTGAAGGCCCGACTACATTCCTTTCCTGACTCAGATTCTGATCGAAACCAGTCATGAGCAAAGCGAAAGTCTGCAGCAGGAATTCTGGTATCATTGCGTTAGATGGCATGTCCATAAGACCAGATTCAAAAGACAGTTGGCTCGCTAGGCCATCAAAGCTCCAATGCGTGTTGTACCAAAGACCACTTCTTTTTAAACCGAAGATGGCTTTGAAAGGGCACCCCATGACATAAATATCAAAGGGAGGGAGATTCATCAAAGCGTCTAGAGAGGAGACAGCCGTGCTAGGAAAAGCAGCCGAGACAGACCGCTCTTTGGAGTCTGGTAAAAGCAGCAATGACAGGTCCCATTTTTTTTAAAGAACTTAACACTCAAGTGGGTATGACTACACAACACGTGCTCGTGTTGAGTTTTTAGGAAAATGAGGCAGAAAGAAAAAGAAAAAAGTTTGGATTCAGTGGTTATTTCGCTCCATGGGTGGCACCCATTATTTAATGGGGAGACTAAATTATTAGTGTAATTGGGCTTGTTTTTGTATTATAAGCAATCACTCATCTTACGTGAACTTAGTTGCCTGAAAAAAAGAATGTCTTTCGGTTGCGACTGGTATTGATATTGAACCCCGAGACGTCCGATTTGGAAGTCAATCACACGTGCCACGTCCTCCCACATGTCTTGCCGACAACTCCTTTGGACTGTTTACATAGCAGAAGATTTCGGTACTCGAATAGGAGAAGTTTTCGATACTTCAATAGCAAAGACTCAAACATTGGTAAATGGAGAATGGGATCGAATTTTCTAGCAAAATGGAAATTTTATGGGACACTGGACGGCGAGGATTGTTCTCGAAATATGTTATTGGAGTATAAATATCAGCATCCCCAAGGTATGCACGTCAGTTCATCAGTTGAATTTGAAGTGCTAATTAGGAGAGTGGTTTAAGTGAAAGATAAGAAAAGTATAAGCGGTTGATAAATTGGATTGTATCCAGATTAAATTGTGAATTGTAACTGTATTGAATAAAGCGATTTGTATTAAAAAAAATAAGTTCTATCATTTATACCCACACAAACATTTTACATTGGTGTCAGAAGTGGGATAGGACTTATTGTGTGTAAAACAAAAAAAACAAAACTTAAATCAGAGTTGAACAAGAGAAGCCTCAGCGCCAGTGGAGGAAAAAGTGACTTGGTTCTCCAACTTCAGGTGGCTTTGAACAACGGGCGACATGATCCTGATACATACTCCTTTGACGTTGACGAGGAAGAACAGATATGTACCGTCAGCGACATGGACGAATAAAAGAATAGCTTTGAACAAAATCTGAAGAATAAATTCGACGAATAAAAGAAGAATCTAGACGAACAGAAGAATAGTCTCAAGCAAAAAATAGACGAACAGAAGAAAAATCTAGACAAACAAAAGAACAGCCATCAACAGAAAATGGTTCCTGTTAGGATTCTAAACCCAAAGACATTCAGTGTAAGGGTGAAAAAGGGGGAGATAGTGGGAAAATGTGTACCTGTTGAGGCTATATCGACCATAACGGGAAAAAATGGTGCAACACCGGTCGCAACAATTCAGAGCATAAAAATCAAGAACAAAATTCTCAGCCTTTGTAATCTAGACGAAGTTCAGCGAATCCTGGCAGAAAAACTAATCGGTGAGTACGCTGATATATTTGCTATTGATGGATTATATTAATAATGATGGGCTGATTGAGTAATAATAATACATAAACAATGACATTTGACAAGGGAGTTTTTTAACTTTAAATATATTCGCTAGAGGCGCGTGTCTGCGTTTATATCAACAGTGCGTTTACATCAACATTCTCCCCTGAACGCATACCCATTATTCTGCTGAAATGTTCATGTTTTGTCCGATGAAAGCCTTTGTTTAAAGCATCAGCTACCATGTATTGACTTCTGTGGTATTTTACTAAAACTTGATTGGCAGCAATCCTCTCTCTGATAAAATGATAGCGGACATCGATATGTTTGCTGCGGGGATGGTAACTTTCACTTCCTGAAATATTAATTGCACTTTGATTGTCACAGTGAACTATTATAGAAACCAGCGGATAGTTCAGACCAGAAGTTCTCCTCTAACTATTTCAGCCAAAGAGCTTCTTCTACTGCTGAAGCAAGAGACATGTACTCGACTTCAGTTGTTGAGAGTGTTATTGTTGGTTTTCTCTTAGAGCACCAACTTATTGCTGCACCTTGAAAAGTGGAAAGATATCCAGTACAGGATTTTCGGTCTTCAGAATGATTGGCCCAATCAGCATCACAGTAGCCTTTAATATTGGTATATAGCTTGCCTTCATATGTTAGTTTATAATCTATTGTTGCTTTCAAGTATCTTAGGACTCTTTTCAGTATTGTCAAATGCTGCAGCGTAGGTTGGCCATTATACCTGCTTAATGAGTTTACAATATATGCTATATCAGGTCTAGTCCCTTGGGACAAGTACAACTTCTTGGTAAGGGATGTTTTTTAATATTTCTTCTTCATTTTCTGCCTTCTTTAATTGAACGTCAAATTGGTATACAATCCCGCATACCAAAACGAGTAAGTATTTTATTAATATACATTGATTGATCGAGTGAAATATTATTTTGATTTGTACGTGTTATTCTAAATCCAATACATTGTCTTGGTTGTCCTATGTCTCATATAGTGGATCATCATAATCTGTAGTAGTTGAAGGGTCTGAAGTACTATTTTGTTGTTCCCCATCAACTTCTGTGGTTGATCCATGTCTCTTCATTCAATGGTAAATAAACTTGAGGTGATTCATTTTTATTAGTAATCTTTTTATTTATAACCCTTAATGTTTTCTTCCTGATTAGTGTCATTTTATTTTGTTTCAGATGCTGAAAAAGAAGATGTTTCAGGTGTTGATAAAGAAGATTCTTCAATTGTTTTTCTTTTGATACTTTCTTTGAGAAAAATTACATCCCGGCTCATCACTCCCTTTTTATTTTTAGAGTCTATGAAACGGTAGCCCTTTGTGCATTCACTATATCCGACAAAGATTAGACACCATTTAGCACCTAATTTTGGCGCTTCTCTTTGGGTATGTGCGCCATAGCAGGACAACCAAATATTCACATATTACCGGTCAGGTTTTTGTCCAGTCCACACTTCTTGAGGTGTAATGTCAGATAAGGTGAGCGATTATATATGCAGCAGTTGCCACAGCTTCAACCCAAAACTCCTTCTGTAAATCAGCATTAAAGATCATGCACTTTGCCCGTTCGGTAAGAGTATGGTTCATCTCGCTGAGGCCATTTTGTTCGGGCGTATATGGATTGGAAATCTGACGCAATATTCCATATTTCTTTAACTATTCACTGAAGTTTTTGTTCATATATTCTAACCCGTTATCACTACGCAAACCTTTTATCTTTTTATTTAACTCATTTTCAACTCTATTTTTATATTCAATACATTTTTGAAATACCTCTGATTTACTTTTAATAACATAAACATAAACTTTTCTTGAAAAATCATCAGTAAAAGTTGTAAAGTACGTGGCACCGCCAATTGACCACATATATCGGTGTGAATTAGCTCTAACAATTCCTTTGCCCTGGAGCCATTCCTTGGAAAAGATTGCCTTGTTCGCTTTCCTTCTATGCAATTTATACATACAAACTTTGCTTTCTGTGATGATAGTCGTACACCAGTTGTGCAGTTAGGTAATTTGTGGACATCATTATAATTAAGGTGACCCAAACGTTGATGCAACAGATGACAGCATACATTTTTTTATTGTTTATGTTTAATCTG
Source organism: Volucella bombylans (assembly GCA_949129095.1). Taxonomy (NCBI): domain Eukaryota; kingdom Metazoa; phylum Arthropoda; class Insecta; order Diptera; family Syrphidae; genus Volucella; species Volucella bombylans. The sequence continues at coordinate 42,686,694 of OX422144.1, read as the reverse complement.
TAGGTAAAACATTCTGCACTAGTATTTCACTGTTATTGCCATCTTCATTAGGTATCTGAAAGGTAACATAACCACAGCTTTTTTTATTATCTGCAATTCTAATTGTGGATATTGGTGGTGTTGTTGCATCTTCTAGTAGATCCCTATGCATAGTCATATGCATCGAAGCACCTGAATCTGCATACCAATTTACACTGCATTGCAAAGCTAAAAAGGCTGCTACAAAACCTTTGTTATTATTTTCTTTACTTTGTGGCTGATTTTTCAAAAACCAGCACTTTTTGGCAATATGACCATATTTGTTGCAATTAAAGCACCTTGGACCTTTTGACTGTGATTGATGCTGATTATTTTTGTATTTTGTTTGATGATTTTTATGATTTATGTATAAGGCTGAAGTACTTGGTGTAGTTTTTATTTCTTGAAATGAAATGAAATAATGTTAATCCTGAGCTTCCGATACCCATGATCATTGGCTTGTATTCATCAGATAAACCGGCCAGCATCAAGGTCACAAGCCACTCATCGTCAACACTGAACCCAATATTTCTCAGCTTATGTGTTGCCACTCATGATTTTGTTGACGTAATCTTCAACACTTGTGCTGTTTTCCAAACTAGTGTTAATTAAATCTCGTAACAAACCAACTTTTCTTAACAGACCAGAGTCTTGAAATGCCTGTGATAAATTGTCCCAAACTTCTTTCTCAGTCTTGGCTTGCTGTATGTGTATGTAGTTTATCGGATCGACTAGCAAAATTAGCTTTGATTTGGCCTTTTTTTCTTTCTTTGGATCAGTATTTGTCCCTTTAACACATTCCCATGCTTGCACAGCGAAACTCCAATTTGTCCTATTATCTCGGCCAGTAAGTCAAGTCGGAACATTTTCAATTGGAACTAAAGAACTGTTTGCAGACATTTTTATTAGTTTCTTATAGAACTGACAAAAGCTAAAAAACAAAAACTTCAGCGACCGCGTGGACTGTTTTAAGGTTATATGTATTTTAACACAAACCCAAATAAATTAAGCTTCGATTTGCGTTATATATCACTGTACACCTGATTATTTTTGTAAAACAGGCAGGAAGAGGCCCATAACCTGATGGATTATATCAATAATGATGGATTAAACTAACTTAAGACTTGTAGTATAGAAAAGCGTTTTTTAAGACAGACTGATTGTGCCTTACTAATAACGAATCGTTAGGTGTGACTTAAAAAAGGTGTCGACTTAATATTTAAGGTACAGACTTAAGTCTAAAGTGTACCAATAATGATTTAATAGTCAGCTTTTACCTAAACTTCACTCTTTCAAAAAAATTACGACATTTTCATTACATCTACTACATAACATCATTGGTTTGACGTTTGTATTAATTTAAAATGATTTGGATTTCCGATGAGGAAATGTATAATATATGGATAACCGATTAATAGCGGAATCAGTTCTTTCGCGAAGGGTAAAATTAACTAGCAAATCTTTCATCTCTTTTGTCCAATTGATGCAGCACGGATGTTATTTTACATACACACATCATATATCAGCAAACGCCAATAGTCGAAAGTCGAAATCAACAAAATCAGCTGAGATTGTTTTCTTCGTTTGTGCTTGTTCACGCGGCAGGAAGATTATCCGAAAGAGAGGGAACGTTTTTTATTGAAGTGGGAAAAAGAAAGGTTACTTCCACCGAAAATCCATTTGTCCGCTTTTACACGTCGCATGTGTGTAACGCGCATGTTCTGGTTATTTTCTTTTGATCTGTCATTCAGTGATGCGCGCAATTTTACACGAAAGCCTTTCCCCCTTCTTTGGTTTTTCATGTTATATGACAGCTCTCTTTCATTTCATCACTTGTTATTTCTTTGCTTCATTTAAGTTCATCCGCCATACTGAAATGTTGTGCTCGTAACAACAGCGAAAGAAGTAATGAAGCAAATGCGAAAAAGAAAGAAGAAGGAGAAAAAGAAATGTCAAAAAGATGCAATGAAAATCCTACCCACATGCAGTGGGAATTTGATGAAACAAAAAATATCCAATTAATATTTTTTGTTTCATTATCCCTCTCTTTTGCACTCATTTGAATCTTTCGAAACTTGCGACGTGTAAAAGCGGACTTTCTAAAGTGGATTTTCGGGTGAAGTACGTCGTTTTTTTCCATATCGTTCCATTTCTGACATATTTTTTCATTTTAGTTTTGATCGTTGATGAGCATGGAAGTGTGAAGAATAGGAAAAAAAGTATGTTTCAGGCCAACTGCTCAAATTTAAAAATTAAAAATGCTCCGATTCAAGTGTTCCACTTGCCAAAAGGTCTTTCAACCCCATGAAAATGTGAACACGACGTTCATTGTGAGGACTTTCATCTCGTCGCCTAGACTAAACTAGATGAGACCGAGTTCATATTTGTCGAAATTACGATTGACAGCAATAAGTTTCTAGTTGGTGCGGTATATATGGCACCAGATGTTGGTGATTGTACTGTAGTCAGGAATCTGCTTGAAGCGGTGGGTCCATTATACACTACATGCATTGTTTGCGGTGATCTTAATCTAGATGTTTTAAATGGTAGGAACAAAAATTTTATTGATACAATTAACTCATTAGGTTTTTATTTAGTTAACTATGTTTATCCCACTCTCTTCGTCTCATACAAGGAACCATCTCTTCTTGATGTTTTTTGGTGTCGCGTACTAATCTTGTAAATCATTGTGATCAAAATGGTGCCCCTGGTTTTTCATTCCATGATTTAATTGTTTTGTGTTTAAACAATTTCCCGTCTAGGGAGCAAAATATTGTCAATGAGTTTCGTCACTTTCCGTCGGTTAATATTCTGCGTATTTTAAAAGCAAATTTAGTTTGAGTAAGTCCAGTGCACAGTTTTGGAAAACCATTCGTGAAATTGGGATTACTAGTAAGAAAGAATCTATTGACATTACCGTTGATCTCAATGAGCTCAACCAAAGATTCGTGCAGTTACCACCGCAGACGCATATTCAGATCGACTCTTCTGTCCCTGAGACTGTTTTTCCAAATACACGAAGAAGTTTCTTTTTGCAAAATATCTGTAGACGAGCTCATCCTCTGATTAAGTCAAAAGCACAGGGTTTAGACGATGTTCATCCAGACTTGATTAAGATACCTTTGCCATTTGTTTGCAAATATATTATCCATATTTTCAATACAATTCTTACCACTGGTGCTTATCCTGATAGATGGAAATGTGCCAAAATTACGCCTCTCCCTAAATAAACTTCAGGGAATGATGTTGACTTCAGGCCGATTGTAATTTTGCCGTTTTTAAGCAAAGTTTTTGAAAAATTGATAGTGAAACAAATCAAAACATTTCTTGACGAAGAGCATCTGATAACAGAGTTTCAGTCGGCTTGTAGGAATAAGCACAGTTGTATTTCGCCAGCATTAAAAGTAAGTGATGATATTAGATCAGTGTTTGACTTAGATCTTGTAACGTTAGCTGTTTTTTTTAGATTTTTCTAAAGCTTTTGACTCAGTAAATCGTAAAATCTTATTGCACAAACTAAAAAGTCAATTCGGTTTTGAAGAATCTGTGTGTAAGCTTTAATCTAAGGATCTAAGTCTTCGCATAGCTTAGTCGTTCCCTCGGGTGTACCTCAAGGTTCTGTTTTGGGTCTGTTTTCACTTTTCATTAATGACATCTCGAAATGTATTTCAAGCTGCAATATAATCAATTTTCGCAGTCGAATGAAAAGATAGAATTACAGCAGTAAATATTGTTTTGAATGCTATTTTCATGTGGTAACAACAAAACCAACTGAAGCTAAATTCCTCAAAAACGAAAGCCCTTAAATTCGATAGACATTTACGAAAAATAGAGGACATTTCAGTGGTACATATTGTCCAGTTGAAGTCGTAAACAAGTTTAAAAACTTGGGTATTTATTTCAATGGGCAACTAGGTTGGCGTGATCACGTGAATCACATTGTATCTAAGATTTATGGCATTCTTCATGGCTTGAGTCCGACCAGACGTTATTTACAGCCAGAGATTAAGAAGAAACTTATTAAAACGTATGTTTTACCCTTAATAATATATGGGTGTGAAATCTTCTCAGATTTGGAGTCGGACTTGGCTAGAAAACTTAATGTCGCCTTTAACACATTGGCTGCCACGTCGTACGTTGTCGTACGACACGTAATATTTACCCTGGGTCCACGTCGTACACTTTCGTACGACACCTAATATTTTTCTTGGGGCAGCGTACTTTTTTGTCCGACGGTACATGAAATTGTATAGCCGTTTCAGTTTCTGTGGCCTTTTAATGTAACTTGCGTGGCCCTAGGGTGATTTTGAAGGTAAAAATAAGCCAAGCACTTTTGTTTTCCTTTATTTCAAAATTCATAACTTAAAAACCTACTTATAGATACAAAAAAAGTAAAGTTAATATATTTTATATTTTCAAAATTCAAGATTTTGAACTATATATTTACTGCCTGAAAAATAAAACAAATTATACTTTGTCAAAAGAGAGTTGTAAGTTAAAATTACCTTCATGAGTGAGCGTATTTTGGGAAACCATCCACGCATAACTCGGGTTTGTTGGGGCACTCTGGGCATTAGATTGTTGTCTTCTTGATTTTGTTTCTTGCAGTAATTATTTGCCGTCGCGTAGTACAATACACAAGCATGCCTTATTGCTTTGCCATTCTTCTCTTTTCTTTCTTGTATGTTGTGATTTCTTGAAGTTATAGGCTGTGGAGACATCAGATCTAATAACCCATCAGATACCTCTTCCTGAAACTTTCTTATTTGTATGTTATTATTTCTAGCTTTTTTATAAACTAGAAAGGCATTTACAATTACTGTCCCAGATTCCCAACCCTTACCAGACCCATCCATAATAAAAGTCCGAGGAACTTAAGAGTGAGTCTTTCCAATTACTGTTCCGCATATTTATTAGTTTCACGAACCATGTGCTCAAAAAGTTCTTCCTCGACAAAAAGGTTGAACGCATCAAGGCAACTTATATTGAGAAAACCACATCTGCCCGTAAAAGTGAAGGTTTTTGCCTTGATTAAAACTCGATCCAATTTGGCAAATCATGATTGGCGAATGATGTGTCTTCATTTTCGGCATCTGCTTGCTCTTCATCACTGTAAGCTTCCGCATCGAAAACATTGACATCACTAACGTCAGAGTCGCTATCCGAATTCTGGCCGCCCGTAGGTTGCCAATTGCGGTCAACGTCGTAGTCGTCGCTGGAAAAATCTCCATTACTATCTTCGCAGTCCGCCGCTTGCAATACTCGTGCCACCTCTTCATTTGTTAGGTTTCTTTGTTTCATATTTACAAAAACTGCGTAAAAATAAGTCAGCAAATAAAAAACACACAAGAAGATAAAACTCCGACTGAGGCCACGTCATACGAAAGCGTGCAACACACAAAAACCTATAACTATAACTGTACAGTTAGGACAAATAAAATATTGGGAGTGATGCAGAACTACTTTTTGGGTACTGAGAGACATGAAAATGGAAAAAAAATGCCTTGGAGTCCTGCCACCCAAATCGCTAACATGCCTTGGCAGCCAATGTGTTAACAGCTGCGCTAGATATATATTTAATTTAAGCAGATCGATCACATATCTGCTTTTACAAAAAAAAAATTGGTTGTACCCTATAATCCTTTTTAAACTATAGAATACTTCTAACCTTTTTTATGATCATTCATGACAAATCACCAAATTATTTGAAATGTAAGATCCAATTAGTACGATCCCAAACATCTTTCCAATTAATTCCTCCAAGGCATAAATATTCAGTGACTAGTCTACAATTTTTTGTGTATGCTGTTCAAATGTGGAACCGTCTTCCCCGGCACCAGTACAGCAATTTAAAAATAATCTTTTTAATTTTCTTGCAAACAGCAACATTGATATGAAGTCCATATTTTAATTTTTTTTGTCCCATCCTTTTCCTATATCTTAGCATTTAAGATTTATCAATAGAAATTGTATTGTATTTGAATTTAGTACTTATTTGCCTGTGCAAACTGAAAAGTTTAAAACTTATTTGTACAGAGATGAATTACACAAATAAATTAAATTAAATTATATCTTCTCGTACGAGTATTATAGAAATTTAAATGTGTATTTCTCAAAACAACGTTTTTTGAATCTGAGCACACGATAATTAGAAAACGATTGGATAACTCGCATTAAAATTTTGCGTGCTTCTTTTAATTTGTCGGTGAATCTACAAAATCGTAAATGTTTTGATAAGAAATATGCGCAATATGTTTAAATAACGAAATTTTTAAGAAAAAATTGTACTTTCGTTTTTAAACTTTCCATTGACTATTCACTTTTAATTTTTTGCCCATTTTCGAGGTTTAGCTACGAATTATACTTGTTATTAAACAATTTTTCATTGTCCTGTATTTAAAAATAAGAACGGAGAGTGTACACAAATTAGACGCTTTAGTCTTTGCATTTTGCTTCAATAAAACATTTACGAAAAACACAGTTTAACCAGTTTTTACAGCAATATATTTCAATAAATTATAATGCAGTTAAAGGAATTTCAAATTCATGAAATTTAAATAACACTTATACAATTTCATTTCATATTTATCGTCATAGGCAAGACGTTCGAGGAGCATCGCGAAAATCTAAAAGAAGTGTTTGAGAGGCTACGAAGTGCTCATTTTAAGCTAAACCCAGAAATTATTCCGTCCAGAAGTAAAATATCTGGGTCAAAATATCAGCAGAAAGAGTAAGGATGGATGCTGACAAAATCGAAGCCGTGAAAAGTTGGCCTGCCCCAAACCAAGCTGGCAGCAGATATCAGACCGAACTCTGAAGGCATACTGGGAGCAGTGGGAATCACTTTGTGTGCAAGATGGATTGCTAAAGAGAAAATTGGAAAGTGCAGATGGGACAACATCTCGTATGCAGCTAATCGTGCCACGATCCAGAGTGAGCCAAGCACTCCATGAAATATATGACGTAATTTCAGGAGGCCATTTGGGAATAAACAAGACGTTGGAAAAGGTAAGGGAACGTTTCTATTGGCTAAGCCTAAACAAGATGTTGATAACTGGTGCAAAAAGTGCATAAGGTGTGCGGCTACCAAGGGTCCAAAAGTAAAGCCATATGGATAAATGCAACAATACAATGTCGGTGCACCATTCGAACTATTAGCCATCGACATCGCTGGGCCGTTTCCCGAAACATTTAATGGTAACCGATACACCCTTGTGGTCATGGATTACCTCAGTAAGTGGCCGGAAGTGTTTGCCATACCAAATCAAGAGGCTAAGACCGTAGCCGAATAGCTAGTCAACAACTGGGTGAGCAGATTTGGGGTCTCAATGGAGCACTCTGATCAAGAGCGAAACTTTGAATCAACGTCTTCCAGGAAGTATGCCAATATTTGGGAATAAGGAAGACGAGGACAACGCCACTACAGCCTCAATCTGATGGAATGTCCGAGCGATTCAATCGGACCCTGAATGAGCATCTATCTAAGTTCGTCAGAAACTGCCAGCGATAATGGGATAGACACATACCCCTCTTCTTAATGGCCTTTAAGGTGGTCCATTTGGATAGAATGTGTCATTTCAACGGAACGATGGATGACGAAGTTGTTCGTGACGAACAACTTTGGGGAGGGAGCAGTGCGATAACCATTCAAATGTGAGCAGCGTCATCTATATTTACATCACAGAAGATTTCGATACTTGAATAGCAAAAGATTTCGATACTTGAATAGCAAAGAATCAAACATTGGTGAATGGAAAATGGCTCAAGTGGTAGTGGACTGGCTTCCAAATCGGAAGGTTCGGTGTTCGAATCCCAACCTCGCCCGAAAGACATACTCATTTTTTCAGTTAACGAAAATCGAGTAAGATGAGTAGTTGACTAAAAATTTCCACTAAGAATTTAGAATCCCCATTAAATGTTGGATGACCACCCATGGAGTGAAATAACCATTGAGCCCAAACATCTTTCTTTCTCTCACTATCCCATTTGTTCCAAAAAACTAAACACGTGCTCAGCCATTTTAAGAGTAGGCATACCCTCTTGAGTGTTAAGTTCTATAAAAAGAACTGTGTGCATCATCAAAAACGTGTTTTATTGAATAGGATTTTGGACAATCAAAAAGACACATGTTGGCAGCGGTGAAACAAATGAAAACCCAATTAATAAATCCAATAAATTCATGAGAATCCTAAAAACATTCGAACTACGGACTATATAACTGCAACAGCAATGATGTCACTTCCAACACCATCTCCAATTTCTTGAGGCAATGATGGAAAGTTTGACGAATTCAGGAAATTTCGTGCAGCATACGAAACTGCTACAGGAATAAATGAAAAAACTGATAAAATGCGAGTGGCAAGCCTTTGGTCTACTTGCATTGGTCCAGAGGGAATCCATCTATTCAATACTTTGGTAATACTTGTAACGAAATAGAAGCCCCTTACAAATATTATTTTCGAGCGATACACTTTCAGCTACCCAAAAGAATGGCGAAGCTGTAGAAAATTTTATATTCCTATAATTTATCTTTGAGCACAGCAGTGTCTATGTGTAAAAAGTAATTGTCAATAAAATCTCTTCTAGTAAAGACGAACGAACAGTTCAATTAATAAATGAGTGCTATAACTGTGGAGGTGCACATCGCCGTAACTAGAAATCATGTCCTGGTTTTGAAAAAAGATGTGCTTAGCGTGTGAAAAGATGAATCATTTTAACACAATGTGTAAGACAGGAATCAAGAGCAAACGGTATGATGAAAATACATCATCAAAACCGCAAAAAAGGAACGATAAGACCAAGCGTTCCAAAAGCAAACATAGAATACTAGCAACGCAAAGAGACGACAACAGCAATGCCTGACTGCATGTAACAACCGATGGATAGCGGGTTGCGAGAATTTTGTTGATGCACAGTTTCATTTTGTTGTAAGGGCATAATACCTACACCAATTTGATTCGGTAAACCAACGTCAGAATTTTCACTTCGCAGCCTTGCTTAGCATTGTCGGTATTTGTTTGAGATTATGACTAGGGAATTCGGGGTTGACGTAGCTAATATACGCGAATTGAAAAGTAATCACTTTTCTGCGTACGTCCACGTCTGTAAATACAGACTGGCTGTTTTGGCACTTAGTGAAACACAGGTAGATCCTTGCCCATACCTTTCAGATCACTCTGGTCTGAAGCTACCTGGCTAGTGCCATTATTCTTCTCTCACTGCGGTCTAGCCATTTACGTGCATAGTGATGTAGCATACCAATCCGGAAGTCAATTTCATGTGGTTAAAAATCCATCTCCGTAGCAAATTATCCACTACTTCTTTATTTACAGAAGCCCCAAACTGGACAGCAATTCGACTTTTAACGAGTTTGATGCGCTGTCTGACTCCATTCAAAGAATTGTATCCCTGTATCCTCATACTGAAATCGAATACACAACTCTAGGTGGCTTCGAGATGGTGGAGAGACAACACCCGAACTGTAAATTAAACATAAATAAGCTTTTTGTTAAAACTCTCCTGCAACCTGTAAAATCATCTTCGGTCTAAAAAGTGGTGGTCTTTGGAACAGCTTGCACTTGAGTTTCTTTGAGGTTGCGCGCCAAAATCTGAACCACTAAAGCACTGAGGAAGGATCTTCAGTGAAGGACCCAGAACCGATATAGAATGTGGCGTTAAAGTTTTTGTAGAAAACAGCAAGCAGAGACAAACGAAACCCTGATTGACGGCTTGAATTAAACTATGAGGAACAGGTGCAGGGGCGCTGCGGTGATAGCTAATTTACACATGTGGCCTTCCTGAAGCTAGTTCAAGCTAGTTCGAGAATGAAAAAGCTTCTTCGAACGGCTGAACTCACTGAGTGCTGCCTGAGTTCCAAATCACAACGCGATAGTGGAAAGTGAGATTCTCAATGAATTTGCTAAATAAATATCGGAGAAGGACTTCTCAGGACTGGAACCCGCGTCCTCTGTTTCAAAAAAACAAAAACATTTGGGTAAGCAAGAAAAGAGCGGCATTCGAACCCTCACTGCCAGTTGCCACTAAAGCTCCAGTTTAGGCCTCCAACGACCCGCAACTTACGCAATGCAAAGTGAAAACGTGACTTAAAAGACTTATGTAGATCTTATAATAAGAAAAAGTTGTGAATCAGAATATCAGCAGCTTTGTACACCATGCCGATAACCATTTGCTACACAAGAGGAGTTTGTGCATTTAAAAAAAAATCCATTAAGTGCGAATTTTTAAAGAAAACATGAACTGCTTAGTGGTCTAATTTATTTGGCCCTTTTTTTAACTAATTTTTGTATACATCTACATTAGTGTAATAAAATTAGAAATAAGTTTGAAACATTATTAAAATCTATATTCTGTGGTTTTCCCTTTTTATCCGTAACTGTATGTATAGAACACAGTCTTTTTATTCAATATTTTGTCTCATTTTGTTTCAATAAAAAAAATATGTTAATTTTTATTCAATAGGTATTGTCTGCGACCTGCAGTGTGCGTTAAAAGCGGTTAAGTTTAGTTTAATTGTAACAAACCCACATTTTATAATATAAAAGGAATGTTATTTTTAGAAAACCAATACTGAAGGATTTTTTTTTGAAATAACTTATTTTTGATCTTCTATTGATTTCAATACTATATTGGTAAGCCAGAAATTTCTTCCATATACTTAAAGTACTGAACACTACAAGATCAATGATACCTTACTTGCTATAATATGCCAAGAGATGCCACAAATTAAGGCATTGCTTAAAACCGTACTCTCGCGGATGATTTGTAACCAACCCTTAATTTAGAACACATACGTCCAGACGTTTCCCGTACTGTAGCGCCATTTTAAGTAAACACGATGTTCCGTGTTTAAGGGAAACCAGTTCCTATTTAAAATTAAACGCATACATTTTGTCATATTAAATATCTGAATTACCTTAAGAATATTTCAAAGACACTTTTAAAATTGTAAATTTATATTTTTTTATACTAATGAAACGCATATGTATACTGTGTGAGTTTTTTAACTTGAGACATCCAAATTACTCAAAAAATACGCGATATCGCGAAAAATGTTTCAGACAAAAGCCACAAGGTTCTGAAGGTGACATAAGATGGTGACCACGATTGAGCCCCATTTTCAAGGTCAAACGAAGGTCACTTTTGATTTTTTATTGGGAACCCCTATTTTTTTTGACAGATTCATAATCTGCGTGAAAAATTACAATTCTTTTACATGAAACACTTTTTTCAAAAATGCGTAATTTTCCCGTCTGGATGTCTCAAGTTAAAAAACTCACCCAGTATAATTTACAATACATTCATCAATTCATATCTTCCTTACAGTTTTGATCATGCTTTATTATCTATTCATCAAAATATGCATCAAAATTTCGAAGAGCATAATTGTAGCATATGTAATCGGCAATTTGAAAATCAAGTAAGCTATGACATGCATATGCAGTTACATGCTGATCAGCCGACACAGGCAAGAGCACAGCAAACAGCAAAACCTGGAGCACGGTTTGCATGTAATTATTGCGGGAGAGAATTCCTTAGACCACATGAAAAAGTAAAACATGAGCGGATACACACAGGTAAACACATTTAACATCCACCCAAAGCTAAACAAATTCAAATTTTGCGAACATTTTAGGTGAAAAGCCACATGAATGTGAAGTGTGTGGAAAGTGCTTCCGTGTGTCATATTCCCTTAAGTGCTTCCGTGTGTCATATTCCCTTACTCTTCACCTGCGGACACATACTGACATTCGACCATTTGTCTGTGCGCAATGCAATAAACGTTTTAAAGCATATGCAGTTTATTCTCACCACTTAAACACTCATTCAGAAGAGCGCCCATATAAATGTCCAATGTGTCCAAAATCATTTCGTACATCGGTGCAGCTTTGTGGGCATAAGAATAGCCATACAAAACCGTATAGTTGTCCTGAATGCAACAGACCTTTTGCCAGTTTATATGCTGTAAAAATGCACATGAAAACCCACAACAAAGCAAACAAATCCAATGAAAATTTAAAACATCGATGTGGAACTTGTGGAGCAGTCTACGCACGTATGTTTGCCTTACGTTTTCATATGAAAGAACAGCATTCAGAAGATTTAACAAATGATCCTGAAAAAAATCTTGCTATGGATAAAAAACCACCCATTACAGCTGATGATTGTTTCAATGAGGACGAAATTTCAACACAAGCTATTATGTCTGGAGAAGAGGTGATTTTTATTTTACAGTATAAAAATTAACATTTAATACTTGTACTACTTTTTTATTTCTAGATTATTATCGATAATTTTCATACAGAGGAAATTGTGACCGACTGGCTAACGCAGAAATAATTACAATATAAAGTGATCGTAATTTTAAGACCGCGTTATGTAGAATGGAAAATTAATGAAAAATAAAAGTATTTTAATGTGAAAAATTGTCAATTCAATTCTTCGTTCAAAACCTAATTCAATTTAACTTGCTATTAGTTAATACCTGAAAATGGGGTGGTTTTATTTTGTATTATTGAAAACAGGTAATTAATCAATAAGGACCATAATATAATTCCCGCAAGAATTTATTTCTCCTTCGGACATCGACTTCGTTGGTAGACATTACAATTTTGTGAGGGTTCATTGAGCAGATATATTTTTGTCTTATAGGGCCCATGCACTACGCAGACACGTCTGCACGGACCAAGAAAATTTCAAAATATTTTGTATTTGCTCAGACCGTCGTTGCAAACAGACATGGATACACACTACACAGGCAGTCAGTACAGACATTTTTGCAACAACAAAATATATATGTCTGCAACGACAGTTTGTGTAGTGTATGGGCCCTATTAGAAAATATTTATCTGATATTTCTAGGGTCCATTGAGCAGATCTATTTTGCGTGACGCGTAAAAGGAAGAAAGAAAACATACGCGTGAGCGTGAGACATACCAAAACATATTAGTTCAGAGTCTCCACTTCTTCACGAAAGAAAACATATTGCACACATATTCACGTGATTAAGATTCCATCTCCGTAAGCAAATTAGCCCCAAACTGGACAGCAATTCGACCTCTAACAAGTTTGATGCACTTTTTGACTGCATTCAAAGAATTGCATCCCTGCATCCTAATACTGAAATCGTTATTACGGGCGATTTTAATATACTCGTACACAACTCTGGGTGGTTTCGAGATGATGGATAGACAACACCCGAAGGGCGGCGTGCTGAGATTTTCGCAGCGGAAAAAACTTGACCCAGGTTGTAAATGAACCCACATGTATAGCAGACGTTGATAGTCATAAAGCTAACACCATGGACTTGTTTTTAACTTCTCACCCTGATAAATACAAAGTCAATGTGCTATACCCTCTAGGCTCGTCGGACCACTGTGTCATATCATCAGCTAATTTCTCATTAGAGAAAAGCGATACTAGAAAGCCAATTGGAGCGGACACCATTCTCTTTGGAATGAGATCCTTTATCCCTCATCGGATGAAGAGTATCAAACCAAAAGAAAAGGTATGGTACGAATCAATGTGTAAAGAGGCTGTCAGGGTTAGAGAAAAATTTTTTCGGTCCTACAAGACCAACCCGACAGAGGAAAACCGAGAAGAGTTCAAACGAATCAAGCATGACTGCAACACCTTTCTAAAACATATGAAATTCCAAAAGCTGAGGCAAAAAAAGTTACAAAGTCCCAATGGTAGTAAAAATTGTTGGTCGTTCGTCACAACCCCTAGAAATTCTGCCACATTAGAGCTGTCAGCTCTTTAGACAAAGCCAATCTGCTTGCTGCACACTTTGCGGCCAGCGCAACACTACCAGATTGTGCTTTGTCGCCGCCTACATTTGAGTGCGTCGAATCTTCAATGGGACTAATTCACTTTCGCACTCGTGTAGTTGCAAAAGTACTTAAAGATCTTAATATACACGAATCCGCTGGTCCAGATAGTATAACTCCCCTTCTTCTGAAGAAGTGCTCTTCCTGGCTGGCAAAACTCTGCGTAAGCTTTTTCACAAATCATACTCTCTGGGGCTCTTTCCGAGCCGATGCAAAATAGAATTTGTCCAGTCTATCCCTGAAAAAGGCGAATCATCTTCTCTCTCTTCCTATAGACCTATTGCACCAGTAGAAATCGGGTTGAGGTTTTCCAATATCTGAAAAGTTTGCCATCTATTGCCCAGTTTATCCGACAGCTCAATGTACGTTGAACCAATCCGCATTGGTTCAATACTCGTAGAAATGCTGGTGTTTATATGAAATTTTCCAAAGTGAGTGAGAGAAAATTGAGAGAAGTTTAACAAACAGCTGGTTGAACTGACACTTCACACTAACACTGATACATTGTTCTTATTTCTTTCTCTTTCCAAATATTTCGTGTATTTAAATACACAACTAATACCTGACCGATGATGATATTTCTATGCGATTTGAAAATGTTTATACGATATTTCAAAGCGGTTACAAATTTTCAATGCGTTTTATAACCAGAAATGAACGTATGCGTGTTGAATATTTCAATGCGGTTTGAAGTGGTGTTTATTCGAGCGTATTGAACCAATGTGGATTGCTTCAACCCACATTGAGCTGTCGGATAAACTGGGTATATGTTAGTTCATCTATGCATTTTAGAAAAATGTACATACTCGTGCATCGGTAGTTCTCTTTTCTTCCTCCTGTGTACAAACATTATCAAAAATAAAACAGAAAAAAATAGCAACATATCAGACGACTGGACGAATTGTACCAAATATATACGGGAGCATCTACCAATGTAATGGGTTTCAAAAACTTACAGAATTTTCTTAGAAATCAGAGACCGTGAATTTACTCCTCCAAATAGTTTCGTTCGCGCGAAGCCCTTGCTTTCAGCAAACACATGTTACGTGCTTAGTTTTAGTTTAGTTTTAAATGCATTTTATTTACTTAATCATTAACTCTTACATACTAACAAACAATGCTTAAATGCTAGCTTAAAATTACTTAACAATCTTATACTAACTTACTGGCCCCACACAGGCGCTCTAAGCTATTCTAAATTCTTATAACTATGTCTTTCGACTTTATTTACATTTGCTTTAGGAATACTTATTTTCTATATTTAAGGCTAAGAAAAAAATTTGTTTACAAAAACTTAGCATATGGACATAATTTTTTATTTTTTATAAAAACTTAATATCTAACTTAAAATAAACCTTAGCCTACCTAACATAAATGTACAATACCCACATAAATACAAATAGACATTATACACAATCATATACATATATCAGTATACACCTTTGTATACACTGATATATGTATATGTTTCTTAAATGCTAACCTAAACCTATGCAAGCTGGCCATCGCTATTTACTGAGCAAATAGATTGGTCAGCTCTGCCTCATTAGTGAGGCTGGTCCGTAATTGACGGAAACGACGACGAAACATCTTCCCCATCATTCAACCACCAGAAATGCTGGTGCTGCCGAACGACATCCCTCTTATCGCGATTACCCACCGCCCTACTGAACCTGAGGCGATCCACACTGCCGTATGCGACGTCTCTGTTGTAGTTGAGTCGCCTGTCCCCAGCTGTCCGAGCGACATGGAAGATTAACGGCACCGCTGATCTATCCTGGATCAACCCTATCTGATCTAGGTAGAGGAATGCTTCCGGTGGAACGAAGCCGTCAGAGCGCACACTCTCGTGGTAAAGGTAATTGGGGTAGTAAGCCCCAAATATCAGGTTATTCGTCGAAGTCATTGCTCTTGCAATGTGCCTTCGAGTCAGCTTAATTACGAAATTGTCCACTCGTATTAGGTTCGCCCTATTGTAAAGGACCTCATTAGGATAAAATTTCTTGTACTCCGACTCTGGTGTTCTGTACAAGCGAAGACAAGCCCTAAGACAAGCCCTCTCAAACACCCGAATCTTTTCCATTAAGCTTGCTCTTACATTGAACCAGACAGGACAACCAAATACCAGCATGGGCCTGATAAGGGCCATGTAGCAGATTACCTTTACCCTCGCATCGAGTTGGCTGCTATAAAACAGTCTCTTTGTAAGGGCAAAAGCACCTTTAGCTCTGGCCAGAGCAGCATCTACATTTTTGCCAAAATACAGAAACTGATCCAGCCAGATTCCAAGGTATCTGACTACATTTCGACAGGCAAGAGGTTGTCCACGTTGTCCAATGATAGAGAACTTTCGCCAATTTTTTCTGGTATCCCTAGAGGCTCCAGACAACGGCGTCCTAAAGAGAATGGTTTCCGTCTTCTGAAAGTTGATTTTCAACTTCCAGTCATCGCAAAATCGTCTTATCTTATCGAAGTCGCGCTGCAAGAGAGTATTAATGACCTCGATTTTTGTTCTGTACGCTACCAAATCGTCTGCGTACGCAATAGTATGGGGAAGTGAACCTATCAAGTCGCTTGTATAAATGTTAAATAGGATCGGCGAATTGACCGCGCCTTGCTGAAGACCATTTTTAATTTGAAATATTCCAACAGAAGTCACATCGCCATTTTTCACGATGAACTGTCTGTTGGTTAGCATATTATAAAGAATGTACAAGAGAGGTTTGCTGATCCCCAGCCTAGTCAGCTTATAGAAAAGACCCTCTAACCATACGGTGTCGAAGGCCTTCTCCAAGTCAATAAGGCAGGCACCAGTGCACTGTTTCTTGCCTTTGTTCCATTGGATATCGGACACCAGTTTAGACGCGGCATGTGAGATATCATGTCCCGCCTTAAAACCGAATTGGTTATCCGGAACTATATGTTTGTCCTCAACCCACCTAGACAGAGCTCTATTGATTACTTTTTCAAAAACCTTACTGATATTCGGAAGGAGACTTATCGACCGGAGATCCGCCGGATTGGATATATCCTTTCCCTTTTTGGGGATAGGTTGAACCACCGCCGTTTTCCAATGCGCTGGATAATGTGCATTATTCATTGCATTATTAAACAGGGTGGTGTAAATGTCCACCGCTTCTAGAGGAAGATGTCGAAGCACGATGTTTGGAATACCATCGGTCCCCACTGACTTCTTAGCCCTGATTGTGTCGAAGATCTCACGGATTTTTTGTTTCGAAATGAACGGGGGTAGGTCACCTTCTCTGGCAATGACGTTATTTTCCATATTTTCGTCGCTAAACCGGGTGAGACCAGAGCCCTCGGATCGCCAGTTCCCTATTTCATTTCGAATGCAGAAGTCGTGTACCAAGACGCGACTGTCCAGGTCGCAATTAGGGCCAATGGTATCAGTGGCCTTGTATACTTCCTGGAAAGTCGCCCCTATGGCCTCAACCTTCTCCTGTGGACCTCGATCACAAAAAAGTCGTCATCATCAGCGGCCTCATTTGGATCAATACCTGCTATTGTCAGTAACCGTTCGTTTTCTGTTGTCCGGGCTATTTTAAGACACTGAAGGTCGTTTTGTTTTTTTCTCCGAAATAGTTTATTGATTTGCGGAAACATGTTCGGGTTGCTGTGTTTACAGCCCGAACCTTGTTGTTCCAATATGAGCTTACAGCAATTCTGTAATTTTCTTTTATTAACTTTTGCACATTTTTAATCGACGACTTCAGCGTCCTAATCTCCGGATCTTGTCTGTCAGTTAACTGTCTGTACAAGTTTTTGAGTCTTGACAGAAGTCTACTTTTCTGTCGGTGCAGTGCGTCAATAGTAGGATTGCGGAACAGGTCTTCGTTAGTTGTACGTCGATACCGCGGTATTGTAGTGTCCATAGTTTGTTTAATTGTCTCGTCCATCTGTTTTAGGTAATTGTCGATCTCCTCGTTTGACAAATTCCTATTGGACGGTGGGTGGCGCGTGTTCGAGGAGAGCGCTCTGTTCAAGGTTGCGGAGAAGCGCGTCCATCGAGTCTTACTGTAGTTGTAAGAATATCTTTGGACAAACTCCTCCAATTCCGCAATTTCGTTGGGAACTGTAATTTCGGTACTAAAACCGCAATGGTCGCTGTCATACACGAATGTGCGCAGACAGTTTAGCGTTTGTAAATTCGTACCTGTCAGTCGTATACGTTCGTCGTACAGCAGTAGATCAAAATAAGACTCGCCTCTGGGAAACGACGGGTTATCCGTCGCTTTAAGACCGAGTCTATACATGACATCGTGCTGACCCCACCAATCGAGTAGTAGGTTCCCTCTAGTATTTGGCAAATTATTTCCCCAATCTCTGTGTCTAGCGTTGAAATCCCCGCCGATTATAAAATAATTCTCCCCCGATTCCAGCCTCAGAAGTCGAAAAAGCGTGTCGAGCTCTGTAATAAATAGGGTGGATTGTGAAGCCTCAGGTGCATAAACAGAGGCCAAGTACAGCCGCTTTCCACTGCGAAGCGGAATGTAAATGACAACTGCGCAACACACCCTTGTACACTCTGTGAAATTTTATACCTTCTTTAATGAAGATCGCGACACCGCCTCCATGTTTTTATCTGGGCCGGTTTCTTCTTCTAACAATATAATTATTGTACTCCAGTTTGTGATTATCGGTTAGCTTGGTTTCGCTAGCGAAAAGCACATCAGGAGTGTGGTCTTGTAGCAATTTAAACATCGCGGCTCTTCGTTCGATCCTAATCAGTGAATTAACATTCACCGCAAGGACCTTCAAAGTTTGCTCCACCATGTGCGTACCCATTACGACATGTGTTGCGTTAGGCCCGGCAGCAGCGCGTAAATCTGGTCCACCCGCTTGGCCTGTTCTTGCACCTGCTTTTGCAGCTGAGCCATCTGCCCTTGGATTGCGAGCAAGATGGCTAGCATATTAGGTGCAGCTTCCGTTGTTCTCGGCATTGGCGCCGGCGAAGCAACAGTCGCTTGCTGTACCGTAGCCCCCCTACCTGACGCCATTTGGGCGTAGGAAATTTGGGACGTGACGGCTGGTGTTTGAAATCTAAGACGTGAACATTTGACCTCCACCTTCTGCTGCCGAGCCAGTTTTGCTTTCTTAATGTCAGCGAACTTAGGACAACCCCTATAGTTTGCGGTGTGTCCCACGTTTCCACATAACACGCACGAGAGCTTCGATCTATCGGATGCTCCGTCAACACCCAGAGCACACTCCTCGGAACTGTGGTTCTTAGCGCACTTCACGCATCGAGGCTGCATTTGGCAGTTCGACGCGGCGTGCCCGAACCTCTGGCAGCGAACGCATTGTATAACGCCTTCGCTCCTTTTTAGTTTTTCCCAGTGAACCACCTGGTAGTCTAGGACATTGATACTCCTTAGACTATCCAGACGGCTTTCGGGACTGAGCTGCACCAGGAAGAACGGCAGACTCCGTTTCTCCCGCCTGGCTCTAGCTGTGGTAAATGGCTTTACCCCCACAAACTTGAGTCCTTCGCACTCCTTCTCTTTGAGCAGTGCCAGGATCTCCTCAGGATCAGAAGACGGTTCCAACCCCTTCAGCAGCATCGATTGCCACTTTTCACACTTCGGTGTGTATGAGTAGTGCTCCGTCGTCGTTTTTTTTAGGAGCTCTTTCACTTTTGCGTAGCCCTCCACTGTATTACAGTGGATGGCATGGCGATCGTTCCCCAATCTCTTAATATTGAAATTATTACCAATGACCAACTTACACAGGTCCTTGGTAGCATTTACCTCTAATTTAAAGGTGTTGATAGGAGGCACCTTCTCCTTCTTCTTTTGCTGCTGCTGTTGCTGTTGTTTCTGCTGCTGCTGTTGTTTCTGTGGCTGCTGTTTTTGTTGTTTCTGCTGCTGCAGTTTTGTCTGCTGCAGTGGTTGTTTCTGCTGCTGCTGTTTTTGTTGTTGATGCAGTTGTTGTTGCTGCTTTTGTTGCTTTTTTTTTGGGCGCTTTCTACCTGTGCTTACTCCTTCTGCCTGCGTGCAGTTTGCATTAGCTTACAAGCCAGCATTTTTTCTTGCAGCTTTTCAATGCTGCTGCAAATTTCTTTAATCATTTCATCCTCATCTTCCGATTCGGATGACGCTAGGGAAGCAAAGTTATTATTGCCCCCTTCATAATGATCATCATCTTCTGTTAGCACATTCACTCTTTTTTTTGTTAGATTAGGAGGGGTTCTCAAACTCCTCCTCCTTTTAATTGCTTTCGCAACGTCACCGGCAACACCATTGTTGCCTTTTCCAACTCCCGTTATGGGAAGAGCGGA
Organism: Volucella bombylans; assembly: GCA_949129095.1. Classification (NCBI taxonomy): domain Eukaryota; kingdom Metazoa; phylum Arthropoda; class Insecta; order Diptera; family Syrphidae; genus Volucella; species Volucella bombylans. The sequence continues at coordinate 42,666,531 of OX422144.1, read as the reverse complement.
GCGCTCTCCACCATCCATCACGTGACTGTTTTTTTCTGATAGCACTATGTACTATTCTCAGAATTTAAGAAATACAAAAACAAAAAAAAAACAAAAGTCCCAAAACTTAGACTGGGCTCGAACCCGCGGCCTCACAATTTGACGGTCGACGCCGCTAACCGCGTGGCTACAGCTTGAATTAGCAAAACTGCAACCAATTGTCTTTAGTTGAAATCACTATATTTTTCACTTTGGCAAAAGTCGAAACACACGTTTATTCCTCACGGAGGTCTATGAACGACGACATGTTACGTGCTCAACTTAGTACGGGTCACAACAAATAGAGAAAATAGAATCTGGAGCTAAAAATATGACCACATACGAAATAAATTTAAAATTTATTAAAAGAGTTAAGCGATGTTTTTGAAGGCGATGGGAAGTTGCCTGGAGAAGTAAAATTAAAAGTGGACCCAAATATGAAATCAATTCAACAAAAAAGTGAATAAGCCATCGAAGTGGATTTCAAACATCTTGCTTGTAAAAGGAAAGTCTAAGCTACGTATTTGTCTGGATCATTATCATCTTACTTAAGCGTTAATGCGTGAACATTATCGGACTAGGGCAGTAGATAAATGTTACCACAATTGACAAGAGCCAAATTATTTTCAACTCTGGATGCTTCTTGGCAACGTCAATTAGATGAGCAATCATGAAAACTCACAATATTTCGGACTCCGATAGGAAGGTATCGTTGGATAAGAATTGCGTTTGGTATTTCATCAGCACCAGAAATATATCAAAAACGATAGCAGCACGTTTTACATGGCTTAAAAGACATAGAAGTAATAGCTGATGACATATTGGTCTATGGATGTGGAGCAGCTCACCACGATATTAATCTGACAAACTTGCTCAAGCGATGCAGAGAAACAACTTTAAAGCTAAACAAATCAAGGGCGAAAATTAAGTTGGATAGCGTTCCTTTCTACGGACATATACTTACATCTGGCGGACTTAATGCTGATAAAGGTAAGATCCAAGAGTTGAAAGCACCTCAAACCGCCAAAGAGGCACAAAGCTTAGTAGTGTTTTGTGTTTACTTGAGCCAATCCATAAAATTGCCCGAAGAGAAGAATTTTCCTGGAAAGAACATCAACTATGTTCGTTTATGGAACTGAAAGAAATGATAACCAATCCACCAGCGCTAAAATTTTATGATTCTGCGATACCTCTAATAGTTCAATGTGACGCAAGCGGCACTGGACTAGGAGTAGGAGGACAAGCTGTAATGTATGAATCTCGATGATTAACATCAACTGAACGATTGCGCAAATTGAGAAAGAATGCTTAGCAATTGCTTTTACTTGTAAAAGTTTTGACAAGTATTTATATGGAAAAAATCAAGTACTGATGCAAAGTGAATATAACTCACTATTAACAATCTTTAATACAGGCTTCTAAACGAATCCAACGAATGCTTCTCAGTCTGCAGCGATATCACCTAGCTACTAACTTTGTATTGTACGAGTAAAAGGAAAACAAATGTACATATATGCCGATCAGAGAAAGTTTTATCTGAAATCGAGAAAATTTTCGCAGAACTTGCATACATGACATAACTGTCGAAATCGATCTATACGTAGCACACTGGGGCAGCTCCATATTGATCAGTGCGCAAAAGGTCACTTTGAAATTTTGGGTAAACAGGAAAAAAATGTTACTTTTCACAAAGTATACGGTATTTGTGATAAGAAAAATGCATATTTTTTTTGTTTTTATGTTTTGCACTAAGTAACTAACTTAACCATCAAAATTGACAAGTTTATTGTGAAATTTGTAATTGCAAAAAGGTAAACAAAGTAGTTCCTACTGTCTTTGTTATTTATTGTGCGTTTAAAAATATAAAATATGTCCGGGAAAGGTAAAGATGTGTAGAATTTATTTGTTTATTTCAAAAACGAAAAAAATCATATAATTAATTAAGGGGTTTGAAGTTCGAGTGTTTTTTTTTTAATTTTTGCATAATATCTTCTGTGCCGGCAAAATTTTAGCAGGTCTATTAATTGCCCATAATTAAAGCATATTTCCTTAATATAAATATGAAAGCAGAAGTGCTAAACTTTTGCCGGAAATGTTTTTTTCTTATTTCAGAAAAATAGGGTTAGCGATTTTTCAAGAGAGCCGATTGGTGTTTTTTTTTTTTTTTTTGCTTAGCCTCAGAAGGAATAACTGTTCGATTTTATTTAAGTTTGCATTTTTTTATAGAAAAATAAGCTCATTCAGCTTATTTCACAACATAATTTCTTTCAACTTCGTGCACTTGCGGGTATCTTAATAACGGCTTTTGTTGATACAATTTTGATCAACAGCATTGCTAACTTCTTATTATTTTTCCTATATTCGTTGAATATGATTGTTGTTTTTTTGTATAGTTATTTAATAATATTAAAATTATTACCAAAATAAAAAAAAGAACTTACACAGCAAACCAAAGTAAAGCAAAAAACAAACAAAGTAAAGAGTAAAAATACTTATACCTTACTCAGTTAGAATATTTATGATAGTTTGATAAGGGATTTTTTTTTCATTTTGTAGGAATTTCATCTTTATTTAGTTGTAAGTCAGATTTCGCTGGAGAGCGTTTTTATAAATTTTTAGTAATTTAGCTTAAGATTTTCTAAGGTTCTGAAGTACAAAATTATGAGTGTTTAACAAAACAACTGGTAGAAGTATTTTTCGCCAGTAAAAAGAAGACTTTTGATGCTAAATTTTTTGAAGTTGAGACTTTCCTTCCGCAACTCGTTTACGCGAGCTTCGGCAAGACTTGAAAAATTGCAAACATCAACTAAAAACCAAATGGGAACGATCTAGTCGAACAAAAAAACTTTTTCTTGCCTCAGAGTTAAAATGGTTCAACGGACTCATTTCTTTAAAAAAAAAAATTTCATCTGCTGGACGTCCATCGGTTTTTTTTGAAACAAGCAATGAATCAACAAAACGTAAACGAACTGCGGAATTAAGAAATACGGTTCCCACAAATGAGCTGGTTTATGCTGCTCAAATGAGTTGACGGGCGTCGGGTCAAAAGCAAACGGCAGATTTGGTAAAAGAAGCAACAGCGTCTCAAAGCTTCTTCCAAAGGCAAAAAAGTTTTGAAGAACCAAGAAAGGTGTCATCATTAGAAGCTTTGTTTATAATGATTGAAGCAAAATTTTCAAGGCACAAATACAACATTATAAGAACCCATTTGTCTTTTCTTAATAGAAATTACATTTTCAATCATATTTACTCTTATACAAGGCTTTAAAACACAAAAAGTAACTTTAAACTTTTCAAAATAATTTATCGCACAAAACCACTATTTTTGCCCCACTGTGCGACGTGCAGATTGAAGAATTTAAAATTAAAACATCAACTGACAAGCAACTATAGCTTTGTTCAGTGAGGCTATTGCGGACTGATCCGAACAGAAAAGTATAATCTTTCCTGTTCAGTGAGAAAAATTTTCGTCCGAATCTGTTCTGCTCTGTGTTGAGTGAGGCTGTTCCAATCTGTTCGGAACAGAAAATCTTACACCTACTTTCGAAGTAGAACAACAGCATTAGAACAGATGCAGATGAATCATAGGTAAATCAATCCAATTCATCAGCTTCAATTCCATTACAACCTCTTGAAACGTTTGACAGCACAGCAGCTACCGGAAAATCGACTAGAAAGAAACTGCTGCCTAGGAAATAAACGGTATTTTTTCCAGAGGTTTGGTTTTTAAATTGGCAACACTATTTCTACAGATTGACAATTTGACAGTTAAAAGTTGGTTTGTAGTGAGTACGTTTTGCCATTGCAAAACCATTGCCATTTTTCCTTTGCTGATGACAGTACTCTCTGCTTTTCATATTCATTCCCGGACTCACGGCCCTGCTCTTCTGCTGTAGAACGAGAACGGCAGCGTATGCTAAGCTCATTAAATTCCGATATCAACAGCATAACCAATTGGGGAACTATCAACAGAGTGGAATTTAATGCTTCCAAAACATAATGCTGTCTGCTGTTGTTAAAGCGAAATTTAAACACCCAGCCATTATCCATGAATGGCAATTACATCGTCGAAACCGAAAAAGTATCCATTCTCGGTATGTGTGTCAATGACAACTTACATTGGAATGACCACATATTTGATGTCGCCAAAAATGCTGCGAAATGTCTAGGTTTCCTCAAGCGATGTAAGATATATTTTACCCCCTCTGATCTGGCCTCAATATATAAGGCATTCATCCGCCCAAAATTGGAGTACAATGCCCACATCTGGTCAGGCGCTCCTAAAACATCTCTGCACCTGCTAGATAGGATTCAAAACCGTGCGATAAAACTTATTGATGATACTAATACCAGTCAATCAATTGACATCCTCCAACACCGAAGTAATGTCTCACTTTGTTTTATTGCTATTTCCACCACCAGTGCTCCACTCAAATCGCCAGTAGCATTCCGCATATTCAAACTTTTAACCGTAACACCCGTCTCGCTATGAATGCTCATCAGTATACCCTCAAGCCCATTTTCGGACGTACTCTAAAATATCGTGATTCGTTCCTAAGCCGTACAACTCGCTTATGGAATGCCCTGCCGATCTCTGTATTTCCTGGTCGTTATAACTTGCAAACATTTAAAAACAATGTACATCGGTATCTCTCTTTTCTTCCTCCCTAAATCTCCTTTGCCCTCGCTGTGTACAATTACCTTAAGGGTACAAGTTAACGCGCCACGATTCCACAAGTCGAAAGATGAGAGGTCACCTTGACTTCATGCATGAACTTGGGGACATTGTATTTCACCACCTAACGTAAGTCGCTATAACACGAAGCATGTGACGGAAACTAACAATTGTTTCCCACGACTCGAACTGGGAAACTGCTGAGTTGTAAAACCCTTGCACGCGCTATACACCAAATGCATCGATATGAAGGTGTGAAGTAAGTTAAGTTAGATTTTAAGTTCAGTTCTGTTTTTGGAATAGAGTAATAAAGTCGAAGTTTACTTGTAGTTCACATTTTTATTTTAAACGAACGGTTGGTTGTTCGCAACGGGCTTCGGCCCGTGGGTATTTTTTTAGATGTTGTATTGCCATCATCTTTAACTGGCGCCCGAGCAGGGACCGATCCAACCTCCATATTTTGATACTCCTGACGGTGGTCCGTACTTAAGGACATGTGTAGAACTCCCTACTGGGTGCAAGTAGTTGTAAGCCTAAAGAGCCAGCTCACTCATCTACGCAATACCCTGTGCTATTTCCATGCGAACATAGTCAGAAGCCGTGAAAGGGCGAAGATGCGAGGTGTGAGGTCAATCGTACCCTAGTAGGTCACCGCCTGACCCTAAAAAGGCAGCGAGTTACCAAAGAGGACAAATACGATCCCTTCAGGACCGGCTCCTATGCGAAACACTGGTTTAAGTCGGTTTCGTGCACCTTAATTTTTAAAATAATCTGTCCCTTTTCGGTTATCTTACAGATCGCGGAATAACGAAATTGAGTGTTAACATTTGCATCAAAAATGATAATCTTACGAATGTAAGAAGGAAAATTAAACCATAGACCAGTGTTCGTAAATTATAAGATAATTCAATAATAATAAAAAAGAAGAAGATTATAATTAAAGTTAAATTTGTGCTGTGCAAAGAGGCAAGAAATTGAAATTCCTGTAACTCCGCTGAGTGTGTGTTACAAGAAAAAAAAGTAATTTTATAAAATTCTGAACAAAAAAGAAAAAAAGATCTTGCAATCGATGTTATTACGCTGTGAATAAGGAAAATTTTTATTAATTTTTGTGAATCAAAAAAATATATTAAAATTCATGTGATTTCACTGTGCGTAAGTGCGTTCAAAAAAAAGGCAATTTGTTGAAAATCAGTGCCTGTACTCGTTATAACTAATAGTTTGCCATGAGCTAACTAAATTTAATTAAAATATAAAAATATAAAATCAGTGCTTGTACCTCGGTGCTTGTATCATCAGTGACAAAGAGTTCACTCGACCTCTTGATTACAGGTAAGATTTAATTTCCTTTTATCCTTATCTATCGCTTGCCAAAAATGGATTGCTTGCAAAACGCAGTAACCGAACTTACCGGTGGTCTTAACACTGTGCTAGTCCAGTTAAGAGCAATAGAAACTCCATTGAAAGTTTTGGAAGATAGGAGAGTACCATCTCCTATCTCCGAAGAAACACTAAGGAGCTTAGGAAATCGCCTAGCCCTCTTGGAGGAATCACGAAGCTCTACCATAGTGAATGAGCCAATAACGCATCACTCTGCCCACCTCAAATGGAAGCCGATCTCAAGGAAATTAGCCGGCACCCGGATAGCGTAAAGGAGTTGCAGGTTTTCACGTAAAACCCAACCCAATACGTCTCTTGGGTTCATGCTGTGGAGGGAATTTTAAAGGATTTTGAGATCATTCGAACCAGACCAATGTATCGTGCGATTTTGCAGCACATACTTGGAAAGGTTAGGGGGTCTGCGGATGCAGCCCTCGTTTCATACAACATATTTGACAACGATTGGCAGGAAATAAAGCAGTGTCTCTCTCTGCATTATGCGGACAAGAGGGACAGGCGAACCTTAGAACACCAACTTAATCAGCTGTCACAAAGATCAAATAAGTTGGATGAATTTTATGCTGCAGTTAACCATCAACCTTCCCTGATGGTTAACAAGCTCAAAACAGAATCCTACATGGAAGAAACAGCTAATGCATTAGTCGAAACATACAGAAATAGGGCACTAGATGTTTTTATCCGTGGCCTCAACGGCGACCTATCTAGGCTGTTAATAGTTCAAAGACCCAAAACTCTCCCTGAAGCTTATTCAGCATGTCTCGAAATGCAGAATTTGAACTTTAGGAATCATTCAATCCACGCCAATACTGGCTCAAATACGATTACTTCCCCTATTAACCAAACTTTTCATTCTCAAGAGGGACCTACTGTCCCACCAAAGAAGTTTCACCCTAATCAACGACATGCCGGTGGGCAGAGGCACACTCCTCTTGAACATCTTCCCCCCCCGCCAGAAGGAGGTCCCAAACCTAACGAAAAAATGGAGGTGGACCGTTCAATTAAAAAAACAATTAGATTGTGCCAATCGCCCTAAAAACAAGAATTCCCTGAAAAGAGGAGCAAGATCAGATAACCACCCTCAAAAGCATCAAAGACTTTTCTACACCGTTACTGCCAAGGACGAAGCAGTAGAAAAATACTTGGAAACTGCTGCTGAGGAAACCAGCGATGTGCTAAATTTTATGTCGGACGCCCATCCAGCGTACCATATATAGAATATGTTATGCGGGATGGAGCAATCCTGAGGTTCCTAATAAATACAGGAGCAAACAAAAATTGTATTACCGATCGAATAAAACAACAAACAACTAGTCTAGAAAAGCCCTTTAGTGTTCAGTCAGCCGGTGGTAAAATACGTGTCTCAAAATACGTCGAAGTGAAGTTTTTTAAATATTCAAATAGTCAAACTCTTGTCAAATTTTATGTCCTACCAGATCTCAGTTCCTTTGGCGGTATCATAAGAGATGATACGTTGAAGGAAATGGATGCACTCATTGATAGAAAGGAAAATATATTGACCCTTAAACATAATATTAAAATACCTTTAAAAGAAAACTTGTCCGTAGGAATGAATTCAATAATAGATCTCACACCCCCTGAACACGTTAAAGCCACACGTTGAAGTATGAACTAATAGGGAAATAGGATTCACTTTCTGGTCCCATCGACGCGAGAGTGGTAGTTGACACTTGGTCCTTGCCGACATTAGAACAAGCACCGATGAACCAATATATTCTAAAAGCTATCCCTATTCCGCCTGTCTGAGAGGAGAGGTGGAAAAAGAGATAGTTAAGTTGCTTGATAATAATTCGACCTTCCAGAAGCCCTTACAATTCGCCGATCTGGGTGGTTCCGAAAAAACCAAAGCCAAATGGCGAAAAACAATATCGAATGGTCATCGACTATAAAAGATTGAACAGACACGTATCCTATCCCGGACATTAATTCACTCTTGCCAGTCTGGGCAAAGCTAAATTCTTTACAACTCTCGACCTAACTTCCGGGTTTCATCAAATACCGTTGAAACGGTCAGACATTCCAAAGACTGCCTTTTCAACCTTGAACGGCAAATACGAATTTCTCAGGCTACCCTTCGGCCTGAAAAATGCCCCTGCTATATTTCAACGTATGATTTTGATTTTTTGATTTTGATTTTGCGGCCCGGGTCAATCCCGGATAGATTTATTAAGTTTATTGCAAGCAAACATATACTTAAAACTAACATTTTCACTTAAAAACTAAAGGGTGGGAGCGGTTAAAGAAAATAAGGACGTGAGGCATAGGTGGAAATAAGTATGTTCTTGAGGGAGAGTTTGCTGAGATGGTAGTCGAAGAGAGGCAGTACATCGTTAACTTCGCGAAGCATCCTAGACATTGGCTCCAGGTGTCCGTAATTCGTTCTGTGAAGATTGAGCCGGAAAAGTGGCACAGACCTAAGATTGCGGGGATTGGTGTTAAAAGAAATAATTTGAAGTAAGGAAGGACAGTCGATACGAGTATTACCTACTAAAATTTTATGAATAAAGAGAATGTCGGCAACTTTTCGGCGTATAGAAAGTGGTTGTAAATTTATAAGTTTCAGCCGGTCAGTGTAAGGTGGTAAGTTTTGGCTATCATTCCAGGGAAGACCACGTAAAGCAAAGCGTAAAAACCTGCGTTGAACAGCTTCTATCCGGAGGATGTGAGTTCTGTAGTAGGGTGACCAAACTTGGCTGGCATATTCCAGAAGAGGCCTAACAAAGGTTATGTAAAGAGATTTGGTAACATAAGGATTGGAAAACTCTTAGACCAGCGCTTGATAAAACCAAGGGCAGAGTTGGCTTTTTTTATTATACTATCAATGTGAGAACGGAAATTGAGTTCCTTGTCGCAGATAACACCTAAATCACGCAACTCATTCACTAAGGGAACAGGCAGATTAAAGATTAGATAGCAACGAGGTGAAGTAGGGAGGCGTTTACGGGTATATGTTATAGCCTGACACTTATTGACGTTAAGCTCAAGAAAATTCTTCTGACACCAAGTACAAAACCTGTCTAGATCTTGCTGCAGAAGTAGGCTGTCTGAGGAAGATGATATATATCTAAATATTTTCATATCATCTGCGTAAACAGATATGTATGAATTTTTAATGATACAAGCAACATCATTAATGGTCAGAATAAATAATAAGGGACCAAAGTGGCTGCCTTGGGGTACACCAGAGGAGGCTTTAATTGGGTCAGAAACCGTGGACCTAAATAGAACATAGTAAAGTCGTTCATTTAAATAGGATTGAACCCAAGTTATAAAGTTTATCTGGAAACCAAGAGCCTTTAATTTTAGAAGGATTATATCATGAGCAATTCTATCAAAGGCTTTGCTGAAATCGGTGGCAATCACATCAACTTCATTTCCAGATTCCAGTGCACATAAAGTGCTTGATACGAATTCCGTTAAGTTGGTGGTCGTAGATCTGCCTTTGAAAAATCCGTGCTGGTTTGGGGAAACAATATCAGGGCCAGCAGAATAATCAACTTTGAGTTTTATTATTTTATCTCTAACTTGCTCTAAAGTTATAGACACCGATTCCAAAGTTGTTTGTGGGCAGCTGTTTAAGTAGGAAAAGTAAGAATGGTCTGGCTCTTGGGAATGGATGGCGAACGCTTGGCCAAAAAAGATTGCGAAGAGATTTGCAATAATTTGGGGATCGCCAGAGGACCTATCAAGAAAATTTAGGGATGATGGATAGTTATCCGATTTGCTTTTAGTTTTGATGAACTGAAAGAATCTTTTGGGGTCGGAAATGAGTGTGTGGTCCATTCGGTTTAAATAGTTGTTATAGAGAGTTTGGCAAAGTACAGAGAAGTTAATTTGTGCAGACTGGTAGTAGAAGAAATCGGTGTCGGAACGCGATTTTAAGTAAGAATACCAGAGCTTATTTCTCTTGTTACGAAGAGATCGCAGCTCTTTATTATACCAGGGTGGTGACGATGAGGGATTCCTTTTGGGTAAAAAAGGCACAGATTGGGAGAGACATTTTAAAATTACGGTATAAAAGGATGCAAGAGCATCGTTAATCGTAAGGTTAGGGTTATTGTAGAGAAAGCTAAAATTGACCATACTGAGGAGGTTGTTCAGTTTGGCGTAGTTAGCCCTATGAAAATTAAAACTGTAAGAATATTCATAGGAAACGGGATTAAGACCATTGTCATATGTCAGCGTAAGAGAAAGGGGAGGGTGGTAACTATCCAACTTAGAAAGCAGATGTTTACTTTCTAAAACGACACAGTTATCTGTATCAGTGGCGAAGACTAGGTCGAGTTGTCTGCCGATATTATTGGTGACACCACTTAATTGATATAGACCAGAGTCAGTTAGGCAGTCAATGAAAAGATTCTCTTTATCAGAGGTAGGATTTGTTGCAGTATAGTAGCACTGATCAGTCTGAGTCCATAGAAGTTTAGGTAGATTAAAATCACCTAAAAAAATAACAACGTCATTGGGATCAGCAGCATTAAAAATGCAGTCGATTGCATCAACAGCTAGCTGGTAACCTTGAATTGGTTGAGAGGGGCGAATATACTCGTAGCAGCAACAAATATATAGGTTGCGTTTGCAAATAGGAATTCTAGCGCAAACGAATTCGAAGAATGCAGTGGACGTTTTTTTAAAGGGTCTAGACTCGAGACGAGAGTGTATAGCTAGAAGTACACCACGGCCATATAAATTCTCCTCTTTATCTAGACCATCGTCACGGTGTAAATCGAAGTCTTGGGAAAATAATTCATTATTCTTAATATCAGGGGTGAGATTGGTTTCTGTGAGGGCAAAGATGTCGTATGGCAGAATCTGCGAATTAAGATATATAGCAGAAATCTTAGTTCGTAATCCTCTTACGTTTTGATAATACAGGGACAGATATTTGGGAGGCTTCGGCAAAGAATTGAGTGGTGGGTTAGGAGCGATGGTAGTTTTTGAAACTAGACCGTGTTCTCTGGAGGTGTAGTATCCGTTTGGAGCTAACATGAGACGCGAAAGAAGAGAGATCATTAGCCACGTCATCAGGAGTCATATCTAACTGCTCATGAAAACGTATAAAAAGTTTCCGCAGATCATTATGATTAGTGGGGAGGCCTTCTTGTAGAATGGAAACCATTGCATTGGTTTTCATTATACCGTCAATACAGACAGAGTCAGGCTTATCATGTAGGTAGGCGAGATATAAGCGAACATTATCATATAATCTGCGGTCTCTTAAACGAGAGAGAACATATCGGCCATCTTCCCCAGAATCGATAAGGTGCTTGGTTAACTTTGCCTTTGGAGGAAGAATGGGGTCTAAAAAAGAAGGTGGTGTGGTATTAGGGTGCGAGTCTAGCTTAGAACATGGGGAGGGATTTAAAATATGGGAGCGAATAAAGTTGGGGTATGCCGTTTTTGTATGAGGGGAATGAGAAGATGTTGGGTTTTGTAAATGACTGGGAGGAGGATCTAGATTGAAATATACGCGCTTAGGAATTGAGTTGGACGCGGTGGAAGAACGTTTAGTATATATGCGATTGGCAGTATGAATTGAAGGAGGAGTGAAGACAGGAAATGTCCCAACTTTAAAACTCCAATTTGCATCAGGAGTTTGTTTGTTAGGAGTTGGATTTTTTTTGGAAGAGTTAGGCTTCGGTATAGGATTAGACTTAAAATTAACATTATTCTGTTTTTTAGATTTAGTGGATTTTGAGGTAAAGGTAGTATCCTTGCGATGTTTGTTGTTTCCTCTATTCGGTTTAATTCTTTCCATAGTTAATCCACCCAGATTGATGACGTCGGAAGCAGGGTTGATAAACATCCATTCATATTTTGACGGGATGCTTACCTTGAAGGTGTTGGTGGAGATCTTACGGCAGTTGCTGACATCTATTTTAAATTTAGATTTGAAGAGACTAGTTAGCCTGTTTCGATCGAGGAGAGTACCTCTTATTAAAAAGGCAACTGACTCAGCTTTGTTGAAATTGTTCAACTTTTTTATTCTCGTGTTCCACTCCGAAAGTGTCCATAAGATTCCGAATCTTGAGATTGTGGGTTCAGGAGTTGGTGTAGTAGCATCGTTTACCGAAGAGGGTTGTGGTGGAGGGGAAGATGATCCAGGAGTTACTGGTGGTTCCATAATTGCAGATTCAAGCATCTCAGTGAGAAGCGAGGTGTTGTATGAAGGAGTCGGTGGGGGCTGGGATTGCACCGGTATATCTTCGATTTTACTGGAAGTTATCCAGAGGTGGTGGAAAAGGATAATAAGGTAACAGTGGTCACAACCACTGGTCGTAGAATACACAAGGCACAAATTAGAAACTCATAATAGCACACTTACGCACAAATAATAATCTTACGCATGCATAATAATATTACGCACATATATTAATTTTACGCCAGCACACATAGCACAAATTTCGCACCATAAAATGAAAATTATTTTATATAACTAGTGCTGAAAAATTAGCTTTAGTTGACATTTTAACTAGTTCAATGTTTAAGAAAAAGGGAAGAAAAACCTTTAAAATTAAATACAACCAACATTGTAAATTAAATTCATTTCTTGATAATAAAATTTATATTTTGAATTGTATGGACATAATACTATATTAATTTCATTAAATATGTATAATCTAAAATCGGAGTAGAATTGTTATATTCTAAAAATGTAAATTTATTTATAAATCTTAACCTTACAATTTAATCATTATCACTTTTACGTGCAGTTTCACTGAAACGTTTATTTTAATCTTTGCCATAATTATTTAAAATTGTATATTACGCAGAATATTACTACCAAGTGCAGTGCAAGGGTTCCACATTTTCGAGTTCCATTCGTCAATCGCATCAATGAAGCATATTAAAGCCTGGATCGTCGATGGGCATTTTAAGCTAATACACATGGTCAACCTACAGAAGCTTGAAGACATACTGAAAAAAATGGCTGACCTCGTTACCAGCGAAATTCCTAAGCAGGAAACAAAAAACCTAGCGGAACACCATCTGGCACAGATCAGCGAACGCATCAGTCTGCTAAAAAGAAGAACGACCAGGAGGACGAGATCTATCAACTGGATTGGCTCAGCCTGGAAATGGTTGGCTGGAAGCCCAGACGCAACTGACTGGGATAAGGTTCTACGAAGTGAACAAGACCTGATAGAAGGAAACCACCAGCAGTATAGTATCAATGAGAGAGTCCTTTCAATAATTGAGGAAATAACGAGAAAAATCAACTGGGTCATCGAAAGTTTCAAAAACCAAGTAGCGGCATCCAGCAAGTCTAGATTCGAGCAAGATGCAATTAATGATATCTCGATCATCAAAGAAGAAATCAATGAAGTGGTGAGGGCGTGTCAAATGGCAAAGAGCGGTATCGTCAATACAAATCTACTAGACAGAGAGGAGGTAAACAGGGTGATTAACGAACTCGAGACTCTGCCCTATGCAAATGAAGTCGAAGCGCTCCAGTATGGGATTCCGTCAGTTTTTACAAATGACACTATGTTGTTGTATGTCCTGTCAATCCCTAAGCTATGCAAGATCGAATACAATTTCTTGATAATAAGAGCAACGATTTTCAACGGAAGGCAAGTCAACCTACCATTTGACCGAATGTTGGTGAATCACGAAGAGACATATGGTGTTGTAGCAAAATGCCTTACTATAAGTAATCTGACCGTCTGTGAACAAAACGCCCTGAAGAAAGTCAACGAGGACGAATGTATTGCTCGACTGTTAAAAGGAAGACACGCATGCTGCATATACAGTAAAAATACTGTCGAAATCCTTGAACTTCTGAAGGAAGACACAATTTTCGTTACGAATTTTAAGGGCCAAATCACGACCGAAGAGACTAAAAGGAACTTATCTGGAACTTACATAATTCAAATTAAGAACGAGACAGTGCAGCTTAACAACCACACATTTTCCAGTTTCATGGCACGCATGCTGCATATACAGTACCAATACTGTCGAAATCCTTGAACTTCTGAAGGAAGACACAATTTTCGTTACGAATTTTAAGGGCCAAATCACGACCGAAGAGACTAAAAGGAACTTATCTGGAACTTACATAATTCAAATTAAGAACGAGACAGTGCAGCTTAACAACCACACATTTTCCAGTTTCATGGCAACATTCCTTCAAGCCTTACCATCAGTACTTACCAACATATCGA